>KZ111288.1:136398-194260 GCA_002120335.1 Hypoxylon sp. EC38
CTAGTGTTATTAAATAGCGAATTGGCTCCTCTATTTAATTACGTAAGTCTTACCCTTATCGGATAAGGATTCGTAAAGTTATTAAGGGTTAAAGTTTAAAGTGAGGATAAAAGAAAATCTTATCCAATTATCGCGCGAGAAAAGCTTATCAATTACTTATCAGTTTCTTATCAATTACCTTATCAATTACCTTATCAATTAATTTTCAAAAGTTTTAGCGTAAAAAACCTCCGGTTAGGATTAAGAAAAAGTATATTTACTTTTTTAATATTTCTTTTTTTAAATTTTAACTTGAAAATATTATTTTTTTTAATATATATACTTATATAAATATAAGTATATTTTCTAATTAAATAATAGTTAAAAAATACCTTTTTTAATTTTTATAATATACTTTTAAAACTAATTTTTACCACTTAAGAAATATTTCTTTTAAAAAAGATAATTTAATTTACTTAATAAAGTTAAATTACCTTATATAAAAAAATCTAAGCTAATTAAGTTTAAGCTAGCTTATTTTATTATTAAAAATTTTAGCTTTAATTATAATAATATTATATTTAAATTATTAAGGATAAAATGATTAATTAAAGTATAAGTAATTTAATTATTATAATTATATTATTTTATATTAATATATTCTTATATAAGTTAATTAATAATAGTTAATTTTAATTTCCTTTAATTATTTATCTTTTTTATCCTTATAAAATTATATTTTTAATAATACCCCTTTTAAATTTATCCTTTATATTATCTTTATTTAATTTATATATTTTAATTTAAATTAAAAGATATTTAATAACTAATTAACCTTTATTAAAAACTTTAATATTAATTTTCTTATCCTTATAAATTATAGCTTATTAATAAGTTTTAAACTATTTTAATTAAAAAGGCTTAAAAAAGCCTTAAATAATTATAAAACTTTTAAAATATTACTTATAAATTTCATTTATAAAATACCAATACCTTTAATTTATAAAATAAATAATACTAAGTTTTAAAAATTTAATAAAACCATTATAACATAAATTAAAGGTAAGAAATATATGATTTTAATTTTTAATTTAAAGTTTTATATTAATTATCTTTTACCTAATAACATATTCTTTAATAATAAATTTTATAATACTTTAGATAATATTATTTAAGTTATTAATAAAATTAAATATAAGATTAAATACCTTTTACCATTAATAAAATAATTTAAATATATACAATTATTATTATTTAATATAAAAGGTAAGGATTAAAAAATTTAAAAGGATTAAAAAATAATATTACTAGGGTAAAAAAAGCATTTTAAAAAAGTATTTAAGTTAGGGAAAAGTTATATAAAAAAGCTAAAGTTAACAATATAATTCCTAAGATTTATATTTAACGTTATATTTTTAAAAATAAAAGTAAAAGAAATATTTAATAACTACTTATTTAATATAATAAGAAAGTTTATAAGCCTTGGCTTTAAAAGTTATAATAATAAGTTTATTTATTATAAAGTTATTTTTTTAAATTTATTAGTAAATATAAAACTTCTTTACTTAAAACCTAATATGTTTTAAGGTAATTTACTTATTTAATTCTTTAAATTTAACTATTTTTAAATTATAAATAAGCTAATTAAAGTTTATAATATATTTAACTTTTTATTTTTTATAATTAAATATAAAAGTTTTAATATTAATCTTTTTTAACCTTTAATAATTACTTAAAATTAAGTTATTATAAAATATATCACTTACTTTAATATTATATAAAAACTTAGTTAACATTTAAAAATAAAAGGTTATTTTTTACTTTTCATTATTACTACTTTTAACATTACATTAAATAATACTAAGGTATAGCTTTACATTTTTTAATAGGATTAAGATAATATATATAATAAATATTTTATCATTTCCTTTATTAATATTTTTATTTTATTAAAATAAAATTAATATATAAAGTTATATATATTTATTTTTAACATATTTAAATAGGTAATAAAGAAAAAAAGAAATATAATAGATATTATAACTAAGCTATACTTTTCATTTTTAATTATAAATATAGCAAATTTAAGTAAAAAGCTTAGTAAAATAATAAATATAAATTATAATATAATAAAGGTAAAAAATTTAATAATAAATTATATATTATATATAACTTAGGATATATTATTACCTTATTAGAAAATTTTAAAGTAATTTATAATATCTTTTAATAATACCTTTTATTTAAAAAATAGTAAAAAGGAAAGTAATAAAGTAAGGAATAATGGAATAAAAAGTGGTAAAATAAGGGATAATAAAATAAAGAAAAGTAAATTAATTTTAAAAAACTAATAGGTAATAAAAAGGGGTTATAAAAAAAGGATATAACAAATAAATCCTAATAAAAGTTAATAAAATTATAATATTATATAAGTTTTTACTTTAAAATAATATTTTTAATAAGTAAGTAAATAGTTAATAAAATAACATTTTTATCCTTTATTAAATATTTTAATTTATAGTTACTTATTTTATTAATATTTATTTATTAAGTAAGGCATATAATTAATATTATAGTATAATACTAATTTATATATCCTTATATCTTTTTATATAATATGTTTTTATTTAAGGATTATATAATAAATATTATAACTTAATTAATAAAATAGGTAATTATATTAATTTACTTTATTAAACTATTAGATTAAATAATAACTAATATATAAACAAATTATCTTTAATATATAACTTATTATAAATTATAAAAATCCCATATTTACTAAATTAAAATCTCATTTAAAAGCCTTTTAAACCTTTGCTATAAATATTAAATATATCATTTTAATTTATACCCTAGCCTTACTAACTAAAAGGATATAATAGTAATAAATAATTTCATTAATTACTATTTATATTAGATTTTAATATTATAAAATGTTAATATGGTATATTTTTAAACTTAAAATTAATTAAAGATTTAAGCTTTTTAACTTTTAATATTAAAATATTAATATATTAATTAATAAACTTAGCTATATTAATAGTTAAAGGCTTAATTATATTAATAAATGAATTTAATAAATTAATCTTTTTATTAAAAATTATAATTTAACATTATTAATTAAATAAACTTATAAATATATTTTTAAATATTTTAATAAAAAATTATAAATATTATAAGGCTTTTATTAAACCAGTTTATACCTTTTAAAATCTTATAAGTTATATTAACAAAGGTAAAATATCCATTAAAATAGTTTAAGATTTTTTTACCTTAATATTAAATAATAGTAGTATTTTTATATTTAACCACCATTTTTAAATAAAGTTATAATAAAATAATATTAAAACTTATAGGATATATATATTTATATTAAGTAAATGGCTTAATTAATAATATAATTAATTTAACCATTATTAAACCATTTTCCCTTTTATATTTTTAATATTATAAGATTTTACTTAATTATTAAACCTTTCCCTTATAAATACTTAGATAAAATTTACTATAATTAACTTATAAATTTAAAAGTTTTATTACTTTATAATAAAATAAATAGTGTTACAATTTTAAATAATTTTATTATAAACTTAACTTAAAGCTAACTTATTTTTTATTAGCCATTATATTAAATGCTAAGAAATTAAATTAAATTATTTTTTATAACTAATAAATTATAAATTAACAAAAATCTAACATTTTTTACTATAATTATATATTAAAACTATAAAATAACCATTTTTTATTAAGAATTAAATTAAATATATTATTAACCTAACCTTTAATATAATATTTATATCTTTTTTAAGTAACTATAATATATTATTTTAATTAAATATAATGTAGCTTAGGATTTAAAAAAGGTTATATTAATATTATACATTTTTTTAAATTACTTAAAGGAATAATTAAAGATTAAAATTAAATAGGTAATTCATTTTATTAATTTTTCTTATTATATTATAATAAGTTATTAAATAATCCCATTATATTATTAGTTTTATTCCTTAATATAATAAAAGCTTATATTAGAAATATTTTATTAGTTTAGTATAACCTATTTTATTAAAAAAAAAGAATGTTAAATAACTTTATATAAAAGATTTATCCTATTAAATTAACTTTTACTTTAAATTATTAAAAAAGAATTATAAAGTTAAAAGATGTTTAAATATTAAGTAATAGATTTTATATACTTATACCTAATTATTTTCTAATAAAGTAATAAGTATTTAAAATAGTTATAATAAAAAATGTTTTAACCTTTATTCTTATATATTATTAAGATTTATTTTGCTTTTAAATACTTTAGTAATAAGCTTTATAATATTTTTCTTAAACTAATATATAATAATTAACTTATTATTAATAAATATAATATTATATTATAAGATTTAATAAGCTATAGTTTATAAAAGGGAAAGGTAAATAAGGTTATATAAGCATATATTAAATATTTAAGTAGTTGTTAATATATTAAAAAAGGGATAAAATTAATTAAAAAGTAATATATTATGATTTAAAAGTGTTAAAATTATTTTTAAAATTACCTTTTATTATTATATAAAAAATAAAAATAATTTAATATTTAATATCCCTTTAATATAATAGTATGTAAATAAGAAGAAAAATACCCACTTATTTAACATAAATAGCTAGTAAAAGGCATGTTAATAAGCTAGTTTTTAGTTTGGTTAAATTAAATATAGTTAAAGCTTATTAACTATAATATAAACTTTAATATAATTTAATATATTATAAATTCTTTTATCTTTTACTTTAAAATTTTAAATTATTAAATTAAAAGTGTTATAATATTATTAACATATATAAACTTTAAAATAAAAGTAAAAATATATATTATAAATAAAAGATTAACCCTTATTAGGAAAATGTATTTTAAAGATTAATAAACTTACCTTTAAAAATATAAGATGTTTTATTAAAATACCCTAAGTAAATATATAATATTTATATTAAAATAATTTATAATTACCCCCTTAATTATTATATATATTAACTATTTTATAATCTTTATTAACTTTAAAGTTTATTTATTGTAAATAAAAAAAGGTATAATAATATCTTATGTTATAAATGTAATAAATATTATTATAACATAATAAGTGAGTTAAACCTTATTTTTCTTATATTAATTATATGGTTATTCTTTAAATATATTAGCTTAAAAGGATAATATAAAAATAAATATATTAATTATATTTAAGGGGATATAAATTCTTATATTTATAATGATAAAACTTATAAATAATATATAAGCATATGTTTAACCTTAAAAAAGTTAAATTTAACAATTTTATTTTAAAGTTAATATATTTAAAATAAACTTAGTAATATTTGTTAAATTATAAAATAATAAGGTAGTTATAATAGTTTAAATTATTTACCATAGTAATTATACTATAAAATATTAATAGAAATTATAAGAAAGTAAGAAATATACTAATTAAATTACTTGTTTAAACTTTAATTATAAGCTTTAATAACTTTGGAAATTTTATTAATTTAATTATAAATTTTAATGATATTTAACCTTTATTAAATTATATTTATATTTATAATAAAATGGATTAGTGGATAAAAGATAATAATAAATTAGGTAAATATAAGTTAATTTATTAATTAAATTACTTAAAATTAATTATATTATTAAATTACTTTTAAATTATTTAAAATGGTTTAAGCCATTTATAAAATTAATTATAAAGCTATTTAAACTAATTATATATAACATAACATTTTACCCTTATTTTTAAAAACCCATAAGTAAACTTTCTACTTTATTTACCTTTTAAAAAAGATTATTTATTTTATAACCTAGCATATAATAAAAGGCTTATAATTAATTTATATTTTTAATAATATATATTAAAATTTTAGCTAAGCAATTATATAAAAAATAAATAAGAAACTATATAAACCTTTTCCTTTTTAAATTTAATAATTTATAAAAATATTCTATTATATTATCTTTATATTTTTATTCTTTATAAAGTTATTTAAATATAACCTAATATACCTTAAGTATTTAAAATGGGTAAAGTAATGTTAAAACTTTTATATATAATGTTACTTATATGTTAATAAATAAATAATTATTAAATATTTCCTAAAATTATTTATATATTTATTAATTATTTATAGAAAATCTTTAATTTTAAAGCTTTAAATTTAAGCAATTATTTATACAATTTTATATCCTATTATATATATTAATGTTAATAAAAAAGTTATATTTTTATATTAATATAAAGTTAACATTATTATTATAAAAAATTATAGTAAATTTACATATTATTATTACCTTAATATTTTTGAAATTTATATATTAATAACTTATAATTAAATAACCTTAAAGGTTTTTTATTAAACTAATTTATTTTAATATAAAAGTAAAACTTAAAGTAAAGAAAAAAAGTTATAATTGTGGAAATATTTTAAGGTTAACCAATGAAATATTATCCTAAAAAATAATTAAAATAATTAAAAATATAATATAATTTAACTTTTAATCCTTTTATTAATAAATGTATTAAGCTTATTAACTTATTATTTTATTATCTTTTATATTTTAAAGGTTAATATTAAAAAGGGAAAAGGAGTGGGTAATAATAACACTTATATTTAACTAAGGCGTTAACATATCTTTTCTTAATTTAAAACATTAATTAGTAAATATATAAATCTACCTATTTATACATTAAAAAACATATATATATTTGGCTAATATTATAAAAACTTTTATTAAAATAACATATAAAGTAATATTTATATATATAACTTAAAATAAATGAATTTTAATTACATAATACCTTATAGTTAATATATATATGTATTATAATAAATACCTAAGTATTTATTTAAATAAATAAATATATACCTATTTAAATTAAATAAGGTAGGTTATTTTTAATTTATTACGAGTTATTAAGTTATTATTATTAAGTAAAGCTTTATAATTGTTAAGTATTTAACTAGCTTTATACTTTCGATTAATAACATAAAACATATATTTTAATTAAAAGATTTAAATAATATTTATATTTAAAATGTTATCTTTAAATGTTAAAGAATATTTATTATTAATACTTTACATTTAAATTAATAATATATTATCCTTAAAATTTTATAATGGATTTTTTTAATAAGGAAGCTATTTTTCTAAAGGATTTAAATATTAATTTTACATTTTTTATAGTATAATATCTTATAAAATATTATTACCTAAGCGGGATAAAGTAATAAAAATACCACTTATTTTTATATTATATTCTTTAACTTTAAAAAAAAGTATTATAATAAT
This sequence comes from Hypoxylon sp. EC38, assembly GCA_002120335.1. NCBI lineage: Eukaryota > Fungi > Ascomycota > Sordariomycetes > Xylariales > Hypoxylaceae > Hypoxylon > Hypoxylon sp. EC38. Next base: position 143,705 of record KZ111288.1, read on the forward strand.
TTATATTAATAACTTAATTAGTTTATATATAATAATTTTAAATGTAAGGAAAATTTCCTTTTTAGCCTTAATTTTATCCCATTCTTATTATGTAAACATTAGTTAATTATTATTATTTAAATCTACTTATATTAATGCTTAAAAAAGCAAAGCTTTAATAAAAAGGAACTTATTATTTTTATTATTACCATTATTTAAGCTTATGTTTATTTCTATTATAAGTATTATTAAGTGCTTAATAAGTATTATATTCTTTTATACCATATTAAATAATAATTAAAAAAGCATTATAAAAACATTAATCTTACTAGTTTTCCTAATATTTTTTATTATTTAATATTAGTAAATTAAATTTAAGTGAATTGTAAATAATAGCCTTATAATAAAAAAAATAAGAATCTTTTTATTAAAACTTTATAAATACTTAGTGGAAAAATAAGATAATTTATTAATACATATAATATTATTTAAAATTTAAACAATAATAAATTATTAAACTAAGTATTATCACTTATATTTAAGGGTTAATTACTTAAAATAACTTATAATATAAATATTATAAAGGAAAAAGAAATTATTTTTAAAGGTATAAATACTATAAAGGAAATAATAATTATCTTTTAAAATATAAATATTATAAAGAAAAAAGTAATTATTTTTTAAGATATAAATGCTATAAAAAATAATAATTATCTTTTAAAATATAAATATTATAAAGAAAAAAATAATTATCTTTAAAGATATAAATATTATAAAAAAAAGTAATTATTTTTAAAGGCATAAATATTATAAAAAAAATAGTAATTATCTTTTAAAGTATAAATATTATAAAGGAAAAAATAATTATTTTCTAAGGTATAAATATTATAAAAAAAGTAACAACTATCTTTTAAAATATAAATATTATAAAAAAACTAATTTCCTTTTTCTTTTATAGTTTAAACAATATAAAAGAAAAGTTAATCTTTTTTTTTATTTTTCTTCTTTTTTTATAATAATAATTTTATAAAAGAAAAAATTATAAATATTATAACATTTTTTACTTAGATTTTTTATAATAAATTATTAACTTAATTATAAAATATTATTATATAAACAATATATTTATTATATATTATAATATTTTTTAACTTAACTTAAAACATTTTATTATTATAAAAGTTACTTATTATTATACTATTATAAAAATTAATATTAATTATATTAATATTATTTTTATACCTTTAAATATATTAAGCAAATTTATAAAAAAAAAGCTATTTAAAAAGTTTTACATAAGAGTAAGTTATATATGCCAATAATAAATTTATTAATAAAGTTATATAAAGATTTTTTATAATTTATTAAAAAGGCTTTAACAATAATTTTTATTATTATATATTAGCTTTATAATATATAAATAAGTTTAAGGATTTAATATATATAATTAGTTATATACTAACATAGTTTATAAACTTCCTTACTTAATTCATTTATAATATAAAACTTATAAATAAAAATATATATTTTAAAAAAAATTAAGCTATTAAATTACTTAAATAATAGTAAATTTATAGTTTATTTCTTAATATATTTCTTTTTTACATGTTAAAATCCTTTTAAAGCCTTTATACTTATTAAATTTAAATTATTTAAAAGATTATTAGTTTTAAATTAAGCTAATTTAAGTATAACTTTTTATTATTTTTAACTAAGGAAATTTTAATTTTACTTAAATTAAATTATATTTAATTTCTTTATAATAAACTTATTATTTATAAAATTAATTAAGGATTAAAAAGTTTATTAAATATTTTTTAAACTAAGATTTATAATATATATAATTCCTCTTATATAATTCTATAATATCTATTATATTTACTTTATTTTTTATATTTTTTCTCTTTATTTCCTCTTTATTATTTTTACTTTTACTTACTTTTATTATTTAACATTTCTTATAATAAAGTTAGAAAATATTTTAATATAAAAATAATATATATTTTAATTTTTAAAAATATATATATAAATTTCTTTATATAATAATCTTAAGGGATAAAAATTATATTCTTTTAAAAGTATAAACTTTATATCCTTTTAATATTTATCTATGATAATAATATTAAAAGATAAAAGAAAAGCAATTTATATTTAAATTACTTAAATAAATAAGTAATAAATCCTTTATAAATTATAAAAAATATAAATAATCCATTTTTTTTAAATTTAATATTTCTTATTTACCCATTTAATTAATTATATAATAACCCTTATCCTTAGCTAAAAACTTTAAATAAATGGTATTTTTTTATTATTTAATTTTATTTTCTTAGCTTTTATTTCACTTTTAAAAGTTTAAAATTAAATTATTTTCTAATTATTCCTTACTTAATTAATAATCCTAAGATTATTTTAAAAGTAATTAAAAGTTAATATATATACTTTATTTATGAAATTATAATATATATTTAATAATATATACTTAAATTAGATATTTAAATAAAGCTTAAAATTAAAAAAAGTAATTTAACCTTATAAAGGAAATTAATTTATTCCTTATTACATTTATAATTAAGTATAAAATAAAACTCCTTTCTTCCCTTTTTTCTAAATAAGTAAATTTATAAATTAATCATTTTTAATTAATATAATTATATTTTAAACCTAAATAATCTTATTATTAACTAATATATAAAGTAAGAATTATTTACTTATCACTTATAATTAATTTAAAGGTTATATTTATTTTAATTATTAAAGGCCTTAATATTAAATATAATTTTAATTATAAAAAATTATATAAGTAAATTTTAGTTAAAAATTTTCTTAATAAAATAAAAAAGAAATTCCTTTTTATTTTAAGATAATAATTAATAAAAATATTTTATATATTTCTAATCTTTTATAAATAAAAAGTATATTATATTATAAAATATATTATTAAAATTAGAAATAATAATTTTTTTAAGTATAGCTTTAGTTATAATTTCTTAAAAGTTAATTAATATAAATATAATATTTATATTTAAAAGTTAGCTTAAAAGATATTTTATATTTATATATTATTTATAAAATTATAAAAAGGTTATATATTATTTTAAAAGAATAATAGTTATATTTATATATTTAATTAGGTTTAAAATTATCTTTTTTAAGTTAAAAATATTAGTATTAATTTTATTACTTTCTTTATATATATAAATATATAATATAATTATTTTAGATTAAATTTTAATTACTTTTTTTATTATTACTTTTATATTATAAGTAAACTTTTTATAATTTATTTTAAATAGTTTTTAAGCTTAATTAATGTATTTATATATTATATCATTAAATATATTAATATTCATTAATATAAGATTTATAATAATATTAAAATTATTTAAAGGATTAAGAAAAAAGTTTTAAAGTAATAAAAGGAAAAGATTTTATATATATATTTTTATTTAAAAATAAACTAATTTAAAAATTAAAAAAGAAATAAGCTTAAAATTATAATTAAAATAAAAACTAATAACTATTTAAATAAGATTAAATAAAGTTATTATTATTTATAAAAGATATAAATACCTATTATAACTAAGTATAAGACAAATAAATAAATAATTTTAAGCCTTAATAAAAAATATTAATTTTTACCCTTATTTACCTTATATATATTTATATATAATTTAACTATTTATATATAAGAATATAATCCTTATAATAAAAGTTTTTATTTACTTTTATAAATAAAGTAAATTAAGTATTTAAATTCTTTCAAAGTAATAAATAAATAATAAATACCTTTAATAAATATTATAAAGGAAAAGATATAAATTTACTTCCTTATTTATATACTTATTAAATAAATTAAATAATATATATTATTTTTTAAAAATATTATAACTAAGGGTTAAATATATTATAATTTAAAGTTATTATATTATAATTATTAAGCATTATAAATGATTATAAAATAAAAATTATTTAATAATATTAAAATAATAGGCTTTTTTAATAATAAATAATTAATAAGCTTTAAAAAAAATATAGTTATAAAATTTTAATATACTTTTTTTAATAAGTTATATAAAGATAAAGTTTTTATAAAAATGAATAATATATTAATAAAGTTAAAGTAAAGTTTTATATTTTTTTAAAATAAGGCTTTAAATATTAATCATTATTTATTATTTTAAATAAAAATAATTTAAGATTTAATTAAAATTATAATCCATTAAGTATTATATAATATAATAAAAATTTTATTATTATAACCTTATAAAATATACTCTTATACTTTTAATACTTATATAATATTTTTTCTTTCTTAAAGATTTAAAAAATAATAAAATATTAATATAATTATAATTTTAGTATAAAATTAATATTTCTTATACCTTTTTAATTTAAATTTAAATAGAAAATAACATAAGTAAAAAGGTATTAATTAATTAAAAATAAGCTTTATTTAAAAAAGTATTAGAAAAATTTTTTAATAATTACCAATAATATTTAAATATATTAAATAATTATAATAAAAAGTATATTTATAAACTTATTTATAAAAAGATAAAACTTCCTTTATTAAGATAAATAATTTAAGATATATATTACTAATAATATTTAAAAATAATATAATAATAGTTAAAAATTATATTATTCCTTTAAAGGGAAAGGAAATTTATTATTTTTAAATTAAATTATATATAATTTATAAATAATTATTAAAAGCTTTAATTTATTAAAATTAAAATATATATTATAATTAATACATATTCTTATTATATTATATAATATAAAGTTTACTAATTTACCTTTTTATTAGTAAATATTTTATAATAATTCCTTACTATTATAATTAAGTTAAGGTTTTAATTATAGCTTATTTAAATAAATTATAATATTAAATCTTCCCTTATAATTTAAGCTTAATTTAATTTAACTAAGGTTATTTAACTAATAATAAAATTAATATACTTAAATAATATATAATATATATAAAAATAAAATTATTATATCTTAAATTTTCATATTTAAGAAGTTAATAAAAGAAATAAGAAAATTAAGTAATAATAATAGCAATTATATAAAGGTATAATAGATTAATAAATTATATATATTTATTAAAATATTCCATTTAATGGATTAATATTAACTTTAAATAGTTATATTTTAAAAATTTAAAAGCTTTTAATTAGTTTATAAAAAAATATAATTAATCAAATTATATTATATATTATTTATAATAAAATAATATAAAAAAATATTAAGGAATTTATAAAATAATAGAATAACCATAGGATTAAATATTAATTAAATAATAGTTATATAATTTATAATTATATTAAAACATTATAAGGAATTATAGGGAAATTAATATTTAAAATTAGGGAATAAATATATTAAATAACCTAAGCTTTCTTACTAAAGTATATAAGTTTTTAAATTTAATTTACCACTATAATTTTAATAATTTTTTATTATTAAAAATATAGTAAATTTATAATAAATAATTAATTAATTATTTTTTTAAAGGTTTAAGAATTAATTTAATAAAACCTTATTATAATATTTACAAAGCCTTAAAGAAATATTTTAAAGAATATAAAAAGGAAAAGAAAAAACCTAAACTAAATTATAATGAATTTTCATATAATGGCCTAATATAATATTATTAATAATTATAAGATTTATAGGGATATTTTTCTAATATAATAAAAGCAAGGAAAAATAATAAAAGGAATAAGGATAAATATAATATATAATTAAATATTTAAATATATTATAATAATAATTAAAAGGATTTTTAATATTATTTAAGATTAAATATTAATTAATTCCACTTACTAAGCCTTTTAATTAAATAGTATTAATTAAAATCTATAATATTTCTTAATAAAATTATATAAAGTAATTAATTAAAGATTATTTATAATATTAAGTTACTTCTTAAATTATATTAATAACTAATTATCACTTATCTTATTAATTTTTTTATTTTTAACCTTATTAATATACAAATAAATATATAAGTAGTTTATAATATTTTAAATACCTTAAGTTTTATATTTAAAAAAATTTTAATACTTTCTTTTTATATAAATTTTACAAGCCCACTTTTAATTAATAATATTAAGATTTTTAATTTTTAAATTATATTATTAAGCTTAATAATACTTATTTTATTTACTTTTAATAATTAAATAGCCTTTATAATATTGCTAAAGGTGTTAAAAGTTTATATTAGTTAGTTTAAGTATTAAGGTTTAAAATTCAATTATTAAAGGGGGTAAAAAGGTTAATATAAGTATTAATTTTATTAGATTAATTATAGGAGTTAAATTAAATAATATATTACTAATTGAGAATATAAGATTAAAAAAGGATGTTATTATTTACCTAATAAGGTTAAATAAAGTGATTTTTAATAAATAATAATAGCTTTAAAAGATAAAGAAATTAGAAATAAATTTAAACTATTTCTTAAATTAATATTAAATAAAAAAATAAAAAGGTTTAATATTTAAAAATAAATAACAAGTATAATAAAATTAGTTATAAAATATATTAAAAGATTTATATTTTAATTTAAAAAAAAGAATTAATACTATTTTAATCTAGGTATTAATAAGCCTAAGCGTAATAAGGCTAATAAGGTTAACAAGGTTAAAAAACAATAATAAATAGCTTTTTAATATATATATAAATAAATAAATTAAGTATTAAAAATTTAAAAATAGCTTTAAATTTATTTTATTCTAAGTTTTATTTTAATATAAATATTAAAGGTATAAGTTTAATTATAAGAATAATAAATATAAATAATATTATAAATAATATCTTTATATTTAAAAAGTAATAAAAAATTATTACTTTTTAAACCTTTTTAATTTAAGTATAATTTAACCATAACTTTAAATTAGGATTAAATATTATATATATTAATAAAAAGAGAAAAGTCTAAAGATTTTAATGATATATATTTTATTTTTATAACTATTTAAATTAAAGAATTATATATAAATATATACTTATTTCAAGGTAAAATTTAAATTTCTTCCCTTATTTTAATAGTTTTTTATTAATTTCCCTAATAAATCTTTTAAGAAATACTAATATTTACATTATATATTTTATAATAAGTTTATAAGTGGCCATTAGTGGCCATTTATAAAAGTTTTAAATTAAATTAATTATATAATTTTTAAAGGCTTATAAAATAAAATTACATTATAATGGATTTAAAGTAAATAATTATACATTAAATAATATGGATTAATAGTTAGCTTTAAATCTTTATTTCCTTAAATTTTTACTTATTTTAATTTCCCTTTCCTTTAATTTTTATCCCTTTAATTCTTATCCCTTTAATTTTTATCCCTTTAATTTTTATCCCTTTAATTTTTATCCCTTTAATTCTTATCTCCTTTAATTTTTATCCCCTTTAATTCTTATCCCTTTAATTTTTATCCTTTTAATTCTTATCCCTTTTAATTTTTATTCCTTTAATTCTTATCCCTTTAATTTTTATCTTTTTAATTCCTACCTATCCTTTTATTTTTAATTTTATTTAACCTTATTTATATTATTAGCCTTACTTATATACTAATATATATATGTTATAAGTAAAACTTAACTTATATATATTTAATTTTTTTAAATTTTTAAAGAATAATAGTTGCCTTATATAAAAAATAAAAATGAAACTTATTTTAATTAATAATAAAGCCTTTTTAATAAATTTTATTATTTAAAACTTTTTATAAAAAATGGTTAAAAATATATATTTTAATATGGCTATTTTAAATAGGTTATTTCCTTAGCTTATTATATTTATAAATAACCTTATTACTAGCTATAAGTATTTTATACTTTAAAAAACCTTTAAATTATTAAATATTATAAACTTTAAACCTAATAATATTATTAATAAAAATTTATAAGTATTTATATATTATTATATAATAATAAAATCTTAGCTTTATAATAATTTTTAATTTATAAGTGTAAAATAATAAAGCTTAAAGCTTTAATAACCTTATTTAAATTACCTTAAGCTTTATTAAATATACTTTAAATTTAACTTTTTAAAGGTATAAGGATATTATTTAAAAGCTTTTTTAATAAATTAAATAAAGTTATTATAATATTAAATATAATTATTATATATTAATTTAATATAAATTAATAATATAAATATTTAAGTTAAAATATAAAATTTATTATAATTAAAATACCTTTTTTATAATATATATTAATATTTAATTTAAATAAAGCTAATTTTAACCTTATTATTTCCTTTAATAATCTTTTTTAACTTAGTTATTATTATTATTACTAGTGTTATAAATTAACTTATTAATAATTCTTTTACTTTATATTATTATTAAAAAATTCCTTAAATGTTTTATTAAAATAATTAAAGAAATGGTTATATTTAATATTATTGTTAATAAAAAAAAGGTTATTATTTATGGTAAAAATAAAAGTAATAATAAAAATAATAATAAAAAACTTACTTTAATATTAATAATAAAAAAAGGTATAAAAGTTTTTAATTAAAATAATATTTTAATTTAAATATTTATATTATTAATTTATATTAAATTATATAATAGTTATATTTAATATTTAATATACTTATGTATAATATAAGTAGGATTAAGGCACTATATGGCTTATACTATGTATTATGTAATTAAGTTTTATGGTTTTGGTGGGTTGGCGGTTTTTGCCAAATGGCCCACTATATAACTGTCTGTCCAGGCAGCAGGTACCAAAGGCAGCAGTGCTGGAGCACCTACCGTACTGCACCTAACACTACCTAATCATTACAAGATTTATCCAAATACATCATCACCTACAACAACTACAACACCCTCTCCGCGAGGCTCGCACACAATCGACGTGGAAATATGTCGTTCGATTCCGGGAAGATCTCCAAAGAAGATGCCGCCGCGTATACATCTTCATCTGAGGATGACGAAGAGGAGGATGATTACCTACAACCATCCGTCGACCCACGAGCCGACGAGTTTCTCAACCTTAATCCTCGCAAGCGAAGGCGGACCGGTCGCAACGCAAAAGAAAGCGCCGCTTTAGGGATATTTGGTTCAGATAGCGAGGATGACGGCCCCCAGAGAAGATGGAAATCCAAGAAGGACCTGCGCCACAAGAACATAGCATTTGTGTCCGCTGGACAGGAAGACTTGAATCAAAACCTGGGCGATGACAATGTTGAAGACGGCGGGAACGAAGATGGAGACAAAGCGGAGCTCGCCGCCCCCCCCGGCCTAGGTGCTAAACTAGCTACTACGCAAGATTCCGCATCAGAAGACGGAAAAGAAGACGACGATAACGGAGAGGACGAAGATGAGGATATGACAGGAGTTGGTCTGGGGTTTGGAGCACCCACGGCAGGACTAGGTTGGGCGCCGCCTCCTCAATACCAACCTTCGTCAGTTATCGAAGATACACCGAGCAGGCCACCAAGGATAAAGGCGACGTACGATGGAAGAGCCCCCCTGGGTACGGGGTTTGTTCCCTCCTCCGCGAACGAGCCCGTCCTGAAGGTGAATATTAACGACGGGCCATCCTCCGCACCCCATACCCCGAAACCAAGTGTCTTCAGTGGGGGAGGCAAAGCTAAATCATTTGCGGCTCGTATGATGGAAAAGATGGGCTATGTAGAGGGTCAGGGTCTCGGCGCTCAGGGTCAGGGAAGAAACGTCATCATCGAGGCAACTCTGCGTCCCCAGGGTGTTGGGCTTGGCGCTGTTAAAGAAAAGTCGGAACAGGAACGCAAAGAAGAGAAGCGTCAGGCTCGCATGAGAGGAGAGGATGTCATCGACTCGGACGAAGAAAGAAAGGGGAAGCGTGAAAGGAGGAAGAAAGGTGTGGACAGCTCGGCCGGGAGTGGCGCAAGCACGCCGAGAAAACCCAAGACCAAGTATCTGACCGTCACAGACGTCCAGAAAGCCGCACCTGGCCTCCACATACCAGATGCTTTCGCTCCAATATTAGATCTTACTGGACGCGATCAGAAACTCTTAACAACTGGCTCTGGTTTATTGACTCCCACAGCCGGCACCGAAGTAGCCACGCAGACTGAAGCACGCAAGTTGTCGAGACGCGCCCAAGGGGATCTTGCGGCCTTTGTAGAGGAATGGAAAAGCCTTGAGGAACGGAAAGCATGGGTCACTATGGAGGAAACCCAGCGCCAACAGGAACTCAGCGAACTTGAGAACAACTTTTCTGGGCTCAGTGTGTTCTCGTCCGTCCTGGATGAGGTTACCCAAGCTGCTCGTAACAGAGACTGGGATCTCGTCTTATCCGGTCTCAAGAAGGCCGAATCAGCACCATCAACTCACGGCGACGAAGAACTGGCGGCTCTTGCAGTCGCTGCAATTCACCCTTTTCTGAGGGATGCTGTTCAGGGATGGCAGCCATTGGATGATCCTAAGTTGGGTAATTTTTCATCTGATCTTTCGGGTATCCGAGGGTTGCTTGGTCTTACCCAATCTCCTGATAGGAATGCCGTTGCGAAGTGGCAGGACGTCGAGATTGATGGCACGCACCGTCATCACGCGAGATCGGCAACTCCCTGGGAGAGCATGATATATCAAGTCCTCTTCCCCAAACTTGTGACAGCTATTTCCCAGATGTGGGATATTCACGACGCAACACCGCTAGTAGATTTTTTCGAGAAATGGGAACAGCTTCTTCCAGATTTCGTCCGTTTACAGCTCCTTGAACAAGTAATAAGAAGACTCGAAAGCGGCATTAATAATTGGAAGCCGAGAAAAAGACACGAAAACTTGCACATATGGCTATTCCCTTGGCTTCAGCATCTTCCAGTCCATCATCTAGAGCCCAAGGGGACCGGACTAGTAGGAGAGGTGAGACGCAAATTCAGGCAGCTAATTGACTCGTGGGACTTTTCAAAGGGCGTAGTACCCGGCCTTAAACAGTGGAAGGATGTTTTCCGCCCAAGCAAGGAACAAGACCAATGGAGACCTTTGGTCATGCATCATATCCTTCCAAGTCTTTCCAGGTACCTACGCACTAATTTCCGTGTTGATCCCAGCGATCAAGAACCGTATCTAGGCATGCTTAATGGGGTTCTAAAATGGACCGATGTGATATCCACGTCCATGGTAGGGGAGGTCATCGTGTCAGAAGTGTTTCCTATGTGGCACGAGATTCTCTACCAGTGGCTCACCAGTGCAGATGCTAATTACGAAGAAATTGGTGCATGGTTCGAATGGTGGAAGGATCAAGCGTTGCCAAGTGAGATTTCGTCTCTGCCAAGTGTCGCAGCCGAGTTCGAAAAGGGCATGGTCATGATCGAGCGTGCTCTCGACCTCGGCATCGATGCGAAGAGCCAACTTCCTCGACCGGACGGCCAACCTGCTCATCAACCAAGAACCCGCTCCCACAAACAGAAAGTGGATAAGAAACCCGGACTAGCGCACCCTGCACAGCAGCCTTTAGAGAAACCGGAGCGCACATTCCGTGATGAAGTGGAGGATTGGTGCCAGGAAAACGATCTCCAGTTCATTCCGGTTCACAAAGCCAACGAGGAGGGCAAACACTATTTCCGCATTACAGCTCGTCTAGATGGCAAGGGGGGCGTTTTGGCATACTTCAAGGGTGGCGATACTCTGGTCGTCGAATCACGAAAGACGAATCTAGAGTTGAGGCGAGAGGTCAAAGAGGATTGGGGTCTCCTCCTCGACCCACTGTACCAAGAAGTCGAGCAAAGTGGGAGGAGGTGAAGTTGTCCATATGGATTATGGAGCATTACGAAAGGAACAAAGGGAAAGACAGATGATCAATGAAGTTGCAGACCAGTTGTCTATCGATCCTCTTCTCCTTGCCTTAAAACCATTCATCCGAGGGAACCCTATCTAGCACTTAGCACTTGTAGCCGTGCCGCCATCCCGATGCTTTTACTGTTCATATAGGCGACCTTAGGTGTCTCCTATTCGGCTTTCTTTTTGGAAGATTCTCTTTCTAGTTTATCTTCCAGATGTTTGAAAAGATGGCATGATTTCCTATAGAAAAGGACACACGGTCTCCATATATTGCCACTAACCATAGTCTAAGGCCGCTTCTTGAATGACTCGCTGCTAATTTGACATTCCTGTCGAAGTACCCATACATCTGTGTTGCTCTGCCAGATAGGAAATCGTGGTGGGCTTCGTTATACACTTGAAACTAAATACAATATTCCTAATGAAACTCACCAAGACGTGGACCGAAGTACTCGCCTTCCCTAAGCTTATACAGCGTACAGGCATGTCCTTCACATCCTTGGGAGGTGACAGAATTACCCCACCAGTCAAGCTCAACTTCGGTCCACTGAAGAGAGAAAAATATGATGATAGCAGCAACAGCAATGGCGCTACTAAAGGAGGCAGATAACACGAAATTGTACTTCGACCAGAACCCTAGATAACGTTGTTTGAGAAAAATCCACGAGAACCAAGCAATGGGAACAGCTGGCCAGATATAGGACAAATTATAAGGAGCCCATGAAAGGCCACCGTAGAAAATGGCAACGGGGTGTATCTGCCGCATCCAGGTCTTTTTGAATCTCTTATTCGCGTAATATATGATGATGGGAACGACAAGACCGATAGGGAAACCGGCCAAGAGCCAAGTGTACATCCCTCCTCGGCCAAAGACCTTTATGGGACCAACCGTTCCCCAGAGAACACTATGGGCGCATATCGGAAGTTAGTAATCGATTCTCCAAGTAAGAGGCTCAGGTATACTATGTAGGTAGGCATGTCTTGAGAGGTAAAGACTCTCTAAGTCGGCCCGTCGGGGAAGTGCCAGCTCCCAAGGTCGGCTTGAACGAGAAGGAAAGATATATCACATACGAGGCGGTAAAGAAAGTGTTGACTCCACTGTCGCATCCAGAGTTAGCTATTACTACAAATAATATATCTTGAAAGTGGCTTTCCCCATGGGCCTAGAGAGGCAACCGATGTAGGGAAAAGGGGGATGGGGAGTCGTGAAATGGGATATACGTACGGGCAGGTAAATCGGTTAGGCGCGTTGACCGTGCAGACGTTTGGTATTTGATTTATCTGGAAGTTGAGCACGCCTACGCTGACGAAAGTAGAAATCAGTGTGCCCACCATCTGAGCAGCGAAGGTCTGCCGGGGTGGGATCTTGACGTAGTGAGCAAGCTTGAGGTCACTAGAGAACAGCAATGCATGAGCGCAAGTAACATAACCGAATGATTTGAAGTAGTTCATCGCCACTGTAACATGCCAAGTCAGCCTATTATCCTTGCAAGACGCGCAAGACGGCGAGGTAGATATGAGATTGAGAGTTGAAGTATCTCCGGGTGTGGTATGATAGAATAGGGGTTTGGTGTCAAACAGCGTGTCTGAGAGGATACCTACAAGCATTGCCGGCCACGAAGGAGCCGCCTATGAATTCGGCAAGCACATTCAGCGTAACCTCAATTCCAGTTATGGCCTTGACAATGCCTATCGGGATAACGAAAAGAGCGCAAAGAGCAAGACCATAGAAAACAACACCTGGACTGGTATAGGTTTCCCAGTGGGCGATGCCCGCACACCCAAAAGCGATGGCAACTACAAGCACGATAGTGTACCACCACTCGGGTACCTCGGCATATTTGGACATGAGCCGGTTATGGACGTCCTGGTACTGGTTAACTCGGCTGGCTTTATCTTTACGGAAGCTGTTGATTAAATTCTTAAAACCCATCCCTATCTCATGCCGGTGATATAAATATGCGTACGAGATGATGGCTGAGTAGATAGCAAAGAAGAATAGATATATGGTTATGTTGCCGGCAGCCAAGAAGGGGAAAGAATATGCCTCGTACTTGTAAGGGTCGAACAGGCCACGCTCATCGATAGCGTTAGAGACATTGTACAGCGCACCAGTATTATCGAAGACCCTGTTAGAATTGATCGGTAGATATCCCGTATTGTAAGTGTTCGTATACCATAGAGCGGCGATTACGCAGCACGCGATGACAGCACCGACAAATTTGTTAAAGGTCGAGAAGAAAGGTATCATGAGGGGATCTGTCTGATCGAAAAGCAGAGTATTCCAGTCCCATGTAGGCCACGGATTTACACCTAAGCCATTGTAGAATCCCGTGACGGTAGCCAGATTCATGTTATTAGGCGAGATCCAGGTCAACCAGCTGAATACGCTCAGAGCCGTGAAGATATAATTGGGAAACCAAAAGTAAACAAACATAGCAGCAAAAGTCACACCGAAGAACTTGATGCGTGAGATGGTGAAGACTCTGCCAAATGGGCTTTCGACAGACGTGTTCCTGTCGTTGTGGAAAGCCGCGTTAAGAGCAATCGTGACCAAAGATGCAGGCCATACACAATACGACGGGTAAACCAGAAACCGCCGAACGATACCAGCCATTCCATAGCCGATGTAGTTTGTGGCCAGGGCTATTAGGATCTGATATGAGAACTGGCCTGCGTAGCCTTGGTTGAAATAGGCGGGCAGATACTGGACCCAAATGATCTGGTGTATTAAAATATGTCGTGTCAGCGTTTCTAACCATTGCTTCCGGAATATACGAGACATTGCCCTTTTTTAACCTCAATGGTGACGAAATTATAATGCTTTACTTACTGTCCTAAAGTTAGCTAATTCCCATATTGCGAAAATTCAGGTGTCTTTCCAGAAATCAAGCTCTAATACGCCAAGACGATATGTCCGAGGTCTTCATACATACCATTGTTCGTGTACGGATAATTCCAGCTCACATTTGCCATGATAGTGATGAGCATGTGCTCTTTTCTAGAAAAGGGACCAGGATTTAAGCTATGCTTAGTCCCCTTTTTTTACGGCAGGAAATCTATGTTAGTCAAAGATATCTCAAGTACTGAATGCATCTAGGTACGAAGCTTACCCAGAAAGTGAAGCCGACATCAGGGAGTATTTTTTCAAACCCTTTGCCAATTGGAAAGGCTAACAACTGGGCCACGTTTGCCTGGACTGTAATCATGGGCTGACGGATAGAGAAGAGTTGATTGATGAAAGCGAGCAGAACTGAAAACCCCACGCCGATGACCCAAGCACGGATGGTGCCGCAGGGCGTGTTTATATCATCGTGGTTGTCGACTACCGCGCGTACTTCGGCATAAGGACTATTGACAGTGATAAGAGCAGCCTCTAGTTTCATTTCCTCGATCAGATCAGCGTGCTTCTCAGGATTCTCAAAGATGGACTCGTCGCCTGACCAATGAATTAGTTTCTCCTTTTTTTCGACGCCTACGGATCCTTATGCCTACCCAGAAATGTTTGGATCTTTTGTATAATACTGAATGGAAAATTCGGATCATTTTCATGAATAAGAAGTACTTTCTCCATCATTGGTCTGACATCTCCAAGTGTCAATCTGCTAGCCAACTCTCTGGCTTCAGCTAGATCATCCTCGGTAACATTGAGGTCTCTGTGACATAGTGGTCAATAATAATATACGTGTTTTCTGTCTATTTGTGCGTGCGTATGTGTGGGTATGTGTGTGAGAAAGAGAGAGAGGATCGCGTACATTTCTACTCGAGAATCAAGCGGCAGCTCAACATCGCTGTTCTGGTAACCGTCAGAGTCAACTTTCTCGTTCGCCCCTTGAGAGGCGACAGGCCCTTTAATCTCGATATGGTCGGACATGTCGACGGATGGCCCGTATTGGCTGTATACCTAATGGCAGCAAGATGATAATTGACTGGTCCTAAGCAATACACAAAATTAGATTATATACCAATACATGCCGGTCAGTGTGAAAGTTGTATTCCTTGTAACTGGACCCCTCACGCTCTTGCAGGAGAGGAGATTTTGTATAGGTATTTATTGGCGTTTCTCACGAAGAGGTGCCTATGGTCATGGCTCAGGGGCAAATATCACACCTCAAGTAGGTAGTAAACATTGAGACATACGAGCATGGGGATCTTGTGCGATATAATTGACCTGCATAATCACTGTTATTTAAGGAATTATGTAGCCAGCCGTCCCCCGGGGAGAGTCATGACCTTCCACAAGGAGATGCTACCATTCCCAAGCGTGACAAGTCTGAGAGGGAAGCCGGGAAGTCGCACAGTTTTAGCCGACTCAGAATGAAGCCAATCAGGTGCGGCTGGGCACAGATTGTGTGATAACATCCCGTTGTAGAGATGTACCCGAACGGCTTTGTCTTGGACAAGATCAATTACCAACCTGGTTTAGCAAGTTTTTCGTTATCTCGTTTGTTTTCCAAGTTTGCTGGGCTGCCAACATTATTATCGCTTCTGCAAGCCTCGTGATTGGATTTCATTTGAGATCGGAACGCTAGAAATATTCCGTTCCATGTACAGCCATCGGTGGTGCCATTGCTCAGATAACTTGCCTAACTTACCTAACTTACCTTAGGTATTTACCTCCAATCTGTATGACGTGTCATAGCGTCGTCCGCGGGCCTGAGCGCATCAGAAACACTTAACGTTAAGACGAAATATCCTCATGAGATTTGATCAGGGAAGTTTGGGTAGTACCAACCCCTATTCGGGAAGGAGATGAGGTGATATACTCTTATTAATTGTGTAATCGGACGAATTAGGATGTAAAATGTTACTCTTCTCAGAGTGGGCCAAGGAGATAAGAGCAAGGTCCAAGCAAAAAGTATGCCTGGCACTGACCTCTACCTACTCTCGGCAGTGAATTAGGTACATAGATTCTACGGTAGCATTCTGGTTTATCTCCCTTTATCTCCCTTTCCTACTTCACTTTCCTCTTTTCAACACTGTAGACCCAACTTAGTACCTAGGTACTCATTGAATTTGATACCCCTTCGCACATTACATTCTATGTAGGTAATCAACAATATCGGCTGCCCATATAGAAAGGTTTTTGTCCTACGCATCTCATAATTATTTCGTTGCATAATAGGAACTTGTCCAGCTATTACATTCTAGGACGCCTTAGAAGTCATCCCGACTCATACATACCTAAGGGGTACCATGGTTATCATAGTGTGGACTTTTATCACATTAGGTGTATACACCATTGATAAACCCTCTTGGGTATCAGAGATAACCCTTAGTGCACTAGAGGGGGTTATAATACCCCAAATATCAGAATGAATAAATCCTTACCTACCTAAATGTGCCAAAACATAAATACAATAGCTCAAGTGCCTTTTCAAGCCTGTTAGCTCCCAACGGGCGCTAGCCATTCTACGGAGATTGCCAATCTCCGTATGATGCACTAATATGAGGCTGAGATGAGAGTTACTTATTAATGAAGTGCCTCGATGTAACTTGGTAACCGAAGTTTGTCCTATATTAAGACTACGAGCACTGAAACTCACCATAAGTTACCAGCCATTAAGCCTTACGACCAAGGAAACATAAGGAATATTAGGTACTTAGTCAACCTGTCACATTCGCCGTTGGCTTTTGACAATATGACCAAGAATATCTCTACAAGTATTCGATGCATATAAACAAGACTTAGTATTAAGACAATAGAGCGTCCACGTGTAAGCGTAGAGCCTTGAATACTGGGGTAGATGAAGGCTCTCCGATTGAGCTTTCTCATTTCTGCAAAAAGTAAGACAGAATGATTGTAGGTCCATAACGACATGTATCTTGTTTGTTGGGCATTATGTGCGTACTTAAGGAATAGGGGTTCTGGTTGCTAAAAATCCCTCTCCCCAGTTCAAATTAGGTCTGGCCGTGCTCGTTATTAAGACGGAACGCTTTGATACATTTTCCCTTCTTTAATTATTTGTGAGAGGACACTGGGTATTTACCTATATATAGGTAACTACTGGTCATGATTAAATGGATTAGCCCCCTTGGTTCTATTTATGTAGGAATTTTGCCGGCGGGATAGGATGGATTGATACATTCAGTCATTCTCGTCGATTCACCTCAGGATAATTTCACACGACGAGACATCATCACATGG
Source organism: Hypoxylon sp. EC38 (assembly GCA_002120335.1). Classification (NCBI taxonomy): domain Eukaryota; kingdom Fungi; phylum Ascomycota; class Sordariomycetes; order Xylariales; family Hypoxylaceae; genus Hypoxylon; species Hypoxylon sp. EC38. The sequence goes on from KZ111288.1 coordinate 161,636, forward strand.
TATACTTACAAGGTAATTTACTCTTTCCCATTTGATATAGACATAAAGTAACATGATATTGAGGTTATAGAAGACGAAGCGAAGGTGGAACACGGCATACAGTTCCTCTCCGAAGGCGTACTCCCACGAACATACAATGCGGAATTCACTTCGATTCGTACGTTTTACTAGTATGCTAGGTCGTTATGACGACAACTTACGCCCTGCGGCCCATTCCCCTTCTACGGTACCTGTTGAGCATGGTTCAGATGTGCCAAGCACGGTAGCGTGGTGCTTGTAAACTGAAGGGCGCACGAGTCATCCCAGACTGTGTAAGTTGCCAAAACGATATAAGGGTACCCTTGCCCAGTCACAAGATTTCAGTTAAACTTGACTAGGTAGCTCAGATATCCAGATATCTCCCAGCAGTCGCACGGAGACCAAGGTTCCTTTGTCATGCAGAATCTCATTTTTACAAGTTCCTATATACACGAAACAGTCCTTTGTCCTATATAACATACACTACTTACTCCATTACAAATGCACTCGAGTATGGCATTGCAGATTAGAAGACGAGTTTGGCTATGCGGACCCATGCAGGTTGTGCTGCAAGTTGTGCGCGGAACTCATTAATCTCATCCCAGTCATGCTCGCGTCGCCCCGTGTCCACATCAATCTGGTGTGTGCGCAACCAGCCTGTCCGCTTCCACAGATAACCGACGACCCAGAATAGCAAAACCACGGGAAGCGCTAGGTATGATTGGAAGAAGCCCGAGACATCATTGAAGCCACCTCCAGGGGGACAGATAGCGACATAGAACTGGAGTCGAGTCAGCGGGTGAAGACTATTACGTTAGACTAGCTGCACTTACTTGAGCAATTAACACCAATACAACCAAGATTAGGCCAACCCATGATCCATAAACGCCACCGACGGCCTTGAAGGGAATTTCATCGAGTGTGTGTCCATGATATGCCCAGGCCCTTCGGAATCGGATGTGGGACAAACAGATCGAACCCCAAGTAAAGAGAGCAGCGAGACCGGACAGGGCCAGCAGCCAGTTAAAGACGGTCGGACCAGCGGCAGCCAAGTTGATGTAGGCCAGCAGGCCAAATGCCAGAAGAAGACCAACAGAGAATGTAGGACGACCACTGCGATCGACGTACGAGAATATCTTGGGGGCATAGCCCTGCTGGGCCAGAGCGGTAAGAGTACGACTTCCTCCATACACACCAGATACACCGATAGACACGACCGAGATCAAGATAATGAAGTTCATGAAGTGGTTGAACCCATTGAGACCGGCATACTGACCGACTAGGACGAAAGGTGATGCGGCAACATCATTGGAGCTGGTTGCGTTTAGGAGATGGGGATCATTGCTAGGAATCAAAAGGCCGACGAAGGTAAGACCAAGGATGTAGAATCTACGAGTCGACATTAGCAAGTCTCGCCGAGGACGGGTAACGAATTAAGCATCTGCGGCTCGTGTAACTCACAGGGTAATACGCCAGAAGACCTGCTTGATGGCACCGGGAAGGGACTTGGCGGGATTGTCAGCCTCAGCAGCAGCGAGACCAACCAGCTCGGTTCCGCTGAAGGAGAAGGCGGCGGTGACGAACACTGCGCAGAAGCCACGGAAACCATGGCGAAACGCACCAGGATCATACCAAAGGCGTGCGCCGTAGTAGTTGTCGTACCATCCTCCGTCGGGACCACCTCCGAGGACACAAACCAAGGCGATGAACATGAAGACGACGGTGGCGGAAAGCTTCAACAAAGAGGCCCAAAACTCTTCTTCGGCATAACCAAGAGTACCGAAGATGTTAACTATGATGATGAAGACATAGAAGACGGTAATCCAGACAGCCGGACTTATTTCCGCATTCCAATAAGCAATCGAGATGGAACACACGGTGAGTTCAAGCGGAACGACGACGGCCCATTGCAAAACGTAATTCCAACCCATGGCGAAACCCCAGGACGGATCAATGAAGCGAGTCGCATACGTGTAGAAACCACCAGAGACAGGGTACATAACAGCGAGTTCACCAAGAGCGTAGACTAGAAAGAAGGAGCGTTAATTCGAATTACTTGTTACCTGGAATGAGGCACAAGAGGGGAGTCATGTCATGTTTGTTAAGACTCCTGTTAAGACTGACGTATAAGAGAGGTAGGTAAGTAAGTAGGTACATACCGACATTAAACATCATGACACCAATGATTACGAAATCAATCAAGAGAGTCGCAGGACCCTATATCAAGAACATATATCCAGTCAGCACGAAGGGCTTGGAAGACTTGAAGACTGAAGACAAAACGGTGCGACATGGCCGGTATCATCGTGGAGGAGGATGAGGAGGAGGACTTGTTGCAACTTACACCTGTAGCTAAAGCGCTACCCGAACCGACGAAGAAGCCCGCTCCAATTGAACCTCCGATGGCAATCATGTGCAGATGCCGGGGCTTCATGCTTCGGTCGAGCTCAACGATACCAGTGCCATAATCGCGTTTCCTGAAGGAATCGAGGTTGAGTCCATTCCTCGTAGCCCAATTATCGGACCGCTGTGCGCCCTCGGCGTGGGTGGACGCCGGCGAATAACTCGGGAGGCCGACATCTTTCTCATCTTTGCTGCCATTGCTGACAGCAGGGTCGGAAGACGCCATTACAAATGACGCCCGAGAAGAGGGGGGGGTTGGGTTGGGTGGTTTCGTTGACGGCGGCGGCGACGAGATAAAAGAAAGAATGGAGATGAGGAAGAGGAAAAGAAAAGAAGGCGACTGGGATTATGATTTTTAGTCGAAGTCCGAGGATGGACGGACGACCAGAAATGCAACAGCGGATACTCCAGTCAGGCCAAAGGGCCGCCCGTTAGATAAGTAGGAGTCTGAAGTAGGTTTGAAGGAAACCAAACGATGCTACAGTAAGAAGGTTTTTACGAGGGGGCGCTGTAGACTCTTATTTATTATCAAATGATATTTAACTTGACATGAACATGGTACAATGAATATTGTATTGTATAGTCCTTGTATGGTCCTTGTATGTACTTTGTTCTACATATTCGTACAAGGGTATTGATAGGACCGGTGGATCAGTTAGCGTACATCCATACATACATACGGTAGGGTATGGGTGTATTATGTGCGGAATGAGAAGAAAATCCTTGGCAAGCTGGGGTGGTGGCCAAGTATGTACATATGTACCTACATACCTAATGTATACTATGATGGTCAAGCGGCAGGTTCTTAGCCGAGGTGGACGAGATAGTGATAAAATCACAGTCGAGTTGACTAGGGCCACTTGATAATCTTAAGAGTTTAAGGGATTAAAAGCGACTGTTAGTATAAGCAAAATCTCTAAAGGGACTTACATACTCCGTAGCATCCCCATCTCCTCCCCCTTCTTTCTTCTCCCCATCTTGGCCACGCCGAAGGAAACCAGACTCTCCAAGGAAGCTACCATACTTACATTAATTAGTAGTATACTCTGTAGGGACACACGGCCGAGATGCATATTCCACGATGGCAGTGCCACACTCATGCAGATACGTTTATCCTTCTCTTAGAGCAAATCCTAGCAAATCCTAGCAAATCCTAGCGCAGCAATTGATTGACCGACGACCATGTACTATCCATAATATACCATACATGTAGTGAAGGCCTATCGCGTTATCCGAGTTGAGACGACACATATGAAACAATAAAAACTCGAGATAAGGAGCCTCTTCACCAAATCAACCTTATTTTCACCGTTGTGTTAGGTATCCAAGCTACCGGCTCCGAAGAAGTCGTCTTCTACTGTACGGTACTCTAAGGTACCCATACACTAATCGCTGGCATCCATGCACGAAGCTAGGTTCGCACAGGCACGGCTCTAAAGATCTATCTCTCCGCTCTCAACTCTCCACTCCTTCTAATCTCTCTGACGTTTATTAAGTCTTTGTACCGTACTAAGTATCTAGGTTAGATAGGTATGTACCTTACCTTACCTTGGTACCTTGGTATAGATTTGTAGTCTAAAGCGACAAATTCCCAGCTTGGTAGCTTTTTTTATTATTATCTTTTAGATTTTATATGTATTAGGTAGCAGGGAACTGCACGGTTAGGTCAAGTACTAACATCCATTCCTCCCTTTATCTTTTTTTTTTTTTTGAAAAAAAAAAAAAATCCTAGGTGGTCCCTTTAGTTGTTTCTACCGTACTTATGTAGTGCAGGGAATATGACCTGCTCCAGTTATGATAAGAGGTCATTGCGACTCTGGTTGGCTCAGGCGGGCTGGATCTCATAAACTTCCCCGGTTACGCTTGCGCTACTGTGCAGTACTCCGTACCTCTTGTGCCTAATGAGAAGACCCCGAGTTTAGGCGGATGATCCTTCAGCCAGGGGTGCACTTAACACTTCATTTCGACTTTTCTTCTACGGTACATACCTACTATACGCTACTACGTATACCTATAGTGTAGGTACATACCAAATTATATCTCAATAAAATATACATGTAGGTACAAAAGGAAGGGAAAAAAAAAAAAAAAGAAGCAGCAGTAATAGAAAATAATTCCTTGATAAGGCGATAATCGTGATATGATATCCACGACAAATACGTCACCGAAGTTCTTCTCTCTCTCCCTCTCTCCCTTGTGTTGCCTATGCATGTGTGTGTGTGTGTGTGTGTGATATTACGTACTACCTGTTTTCGTCGATATGCATCTAGTATTATCCTACCAAGTGAAACAAAGAAGCTTGACCTTCTCTTCTCGGTAATACACTTTTAGTATAGTCCAGTATAATATGCATGTATATAAGTATACCAAATGAACAACTTTGCTGCGTTCTGCTTGAATAATTGCTATTGCTAGCGAGGTCCTCTTGTAGCGGCCGTGGTCTGCTAAAAATGTGCGACATGCGGTACCTGTTTCCGGTGCCCAGGTCTTGGTAAAGTCTAGGCTCGGACCACTAGTCAAGGGAAACCGACCTGTCCTGCCTGTCAAGGTTAGTATTTCCATGTCGCTTCGCCCGTCTACAGGATATTGCCATAAGATACAATCATGTGCCTACATAGTGTTATTGGATGCGGTATTAGACAAGCCAACAATAAAAAGAGCGTCGCGAAATACATACCTACAGATTGGGGCCCCCAAAAGCCCGCCTTGTCTAAGCTGCTAATTGAACGGGTTAGGCCAAGACGCAGTAGCAGATTTGGCGATGCTTAGCAACGGGTGGTGAAGCAAATGACCGAGACCAAGACATTGGGAGCGTTGGAGAACCATGGTTACGAACCCATCCTCTTCTATAGTATAGGCTATGAAATCCCCCCCCCCCCCCCGCCCGCCCAATGACAAGCTCACGTCTTGCATACTACGCAGAAGTAGGGCGTCTTCGATCAGCCATTCACTAATTAGGACGGCTGGCCATTTGGCAGTAAACCGCCAACCCGCCAAAACTCTGAAAATTGATGACATAATCAGAGGCTTATGCATATATCAGAAATATAGTATTTTTTGATGCATAATAAGCTTGCATAAGAGAGAAAACTATGCATATAAAAGTATTAGTATATAAAAGGATTAATTAAGCTTAATAAAGATAGGTAGTGGCCCTGGAGCGCCTTAAAGCCACTGTAGCCACTGTAGCCACTGGAGCTATTGGAGCCACTGGAGCTTAGGTCCAAAATACCAAAAATATACCTACCTTTATTTTAACCTATTATTCCTCCTTCAATATTAAGTTTAATTTTATAAAATTATAGTCATAAATAGGTCTGCTAATTATATATATAATAATTTAAGTTGCACTTTCATACGATTAATATTTATAAAGTTATTAAAGGTCGAAGTATAAAAGGTCCTTGGATGCGATTTGATTATGTTATCAATTTTCAGGGTTTTGGCGGGTTGGCGGTTTCTGTGGAATGGCCCACCGTAATTAGATCGCAGATCCTTTGATATGACTCGAGGACGGTACCGTAGGGTAGCTTAATTTGAGAAACAAAAGTACATTAATAAATGTACCTTCCGGAATGAGTTTAGAAGAGACAGGGCTGTGCCTACGGTACACTATACAGTAGTTGTGAAGGGAATCTTTCTAGAAACCCATCTCTTTTTCCCCGCACGCAAAATGGTATAGTACATACCTAGGTAGGTAAGCAGGTAAGTAGCTTCGGTCTTGTATTGGGACATAGGGCATGCGCTAGATCGTCCCCTATCTACATAGTAACAGCTGAGGATGAATGCGAGTCCCCTCTAAGGCTTCTCAACTATTGCGTGTGTAGCGTGTGCGGAAGCCAATCAGAAAGTCTCTTTCTACGACGGACATACATTAATTAGGTAGTCTCCCCAGAAGAAAAACCCCCAATGCTTTGCCACCACCATACGGTTATACATACATTTGTCAGGAACATCATACGGTCGCCAATAACACGATACCCCCGAAAAGCCTCAAGGTCAGCGCAAAACCGGACGACGTAAGGAAATGTGCTGATATGTATGCAATACATAAAAATAATAGATATACGTAACGTAGTATCGTTCCAGAACCAATTCGTCATCCTCGGCGTATGGAATTAATTAGTCATAGCGCTCCTCGCCAATCTCATCAGAGCCCAGTTAGCCATGTGCCAATCCACTCAAATCCCCAGACGTTCGTTATACGCTACTATACAACATGAATCGCTACTAGTCCGCGTGTCCGACTTCATCAGCCTACTCGAAGCTCACGCCAGGCATCGTCAGTCTTGTCGCTTCGATGATTGGGGGGGGGGCCTGGGGGGGCCTTGGGTGGCCCAATCCCTTGTTCTGACATTCTTACCCTCCGACGCGGTGAGGAAGCATCCTATTGGAGAATAGAAAATGAGGAAATATGCACGTTCCAGATTTATCAAATTTTCTACCAGCACAAGACACATCTACACGTGTATTTGCTTCGGCCGGTCCGAATCACCCTTTCCTCAATAAGGCTCAACAAGGCTCAATCACGGTTTAACAGAGACATACATGGGTTACGTAGCATGATACTCTGATACCGCACACGCTATTCTCATGCGTAGACATGATCCCGAGACCCAGTAATGCGGTAGCATACCCCAAAAAAGGTTCGGTGTGGCCCGCGAGATTCCTGACGCCCTCCTTGGCGCCCCTATTCCTTGAACAAGGGGGCGATGATGAGGGGTCCAGTGGGTACTACAAAATGCTACGATACACTAATAGCAGATTAGGCCGTTAGGTAGCTGGGTAGTACGAGAAATAATCCCTGCTCGGCTTTATCGAGAAAGGACCAAAGCAAAGACGTTCGAGATTGGCGTTTACCCCGGGATTGGCTGGTTATTTTCTTGCCCTTGCCTTTTCTTGTACGTAACACACTCAGCAGCCATTGGTTGGCACTGTTGATAAGGTCCTTTTTCTTTACGCGGAGTTGTGGAGAGAATCCGAACTACACTACGGTATGGTAGACCGTGGTATATGCTTTTTTATCCAGCTCCAGCTGAGAAATTTTGAGGCTTATTCTTTAATAAAATTCACAATATGGGTACGGTATGTACAGCTGATTACCTAAAGGTTATCAACACAACTATCAACACAACTATCGACACACTTCTTCGTATTGTTATATAGACAGTTTCTTCATCAATGGGATGCTAAGCGTCAATTACTTTATTTGGTAGGCCTGATTTACTCAGATTAGTAACATTCAACTGTCCAGTCTCACACACACATAGGGCTTCTCACGGCTGTGCCCGCCACGTACGTTGACTCAAAAGTGTGCTCCATAAAGGGGGAGAGCCTACAGTTCATCGACTCTATCTCCTGTATCTAAGGTCCTGACCATTTCACCCCGTCAGCCCGTGTAAGCTGTAAGTATGAGGATCAGCGCGCCCCAGTGTTCCACCATCACGTCGACTCCTTCGTCCCGTGGGTTTTCGGTATATGAATGGCTTGCCTCGTTCGAATCCATAGCAGCCTGCTCACTCAACCATTTCCGCCATTCGTTGTCAACCACCAGCCATCTATATGATTTCTGTCAATATCTACACGTCTGTACAACAAGAGGCGGACCACGAAAAAAAAAAAAAAAAGTCATCAAATATCGCGGGTAGTAGTAAGAAACCGGAGGTGGGTACAGCAAGTGTCTTTAACAAAATGGGTCGGACGCATACTCATCTGGCACCTTTTCCGGGATCCTTTTACCCGCCCGTTTATTGATAGACCAGAAGTGAACCTGTCGTAGCCGTTCTTCAAGCATGTAATATCTCGACCCCGAATACTCTTGGCAGGCCCTCATAAGGAACATTTGATCTTCACACCAACAAACGCCCTTCACCTCCCTTGCTGAACTACTTTCTAATTCGTCTAGTACGTCTCCAATTAGACTAAGTTCCTTCTTTGACGTCTCGAGGTCTTGCCGCACACTCTTCTCAACGGCAAGAAGCCAATCGAACTCTTCCTCCATCCCCCCGTTCGGCGCCAACCCTAATAAATTATAGAAAGTCGAGTTGTTGGCTAGAAGATATCAAAACCGAGAGGGGCCAATGAGGTTGATCAATCAAGACTTATAGTATTGTGAGACGTCGATTTTATGTAGGTTATATAGAGGATGCGGCGATCTTTTTATATTGATACTATGATTCTAAATTCGTAGCTCTGACATTTGGTGTAGTTCAAAGGTTTTGAACTACAGTCTTATTCCGGTATTCGCAGGAATGCTAGAATGAAAGACGATCTCAATGGTGTACAGGACTGAATGATTTAACCAGATATAGGAATTCAGGACAGAAGCCCTTTGTCTGTATGGGCGTCATATTCGTATTACCTCTCAGATAAGCTAACTAATATAGATAGATACTGGACAAGGCGGATTCCTCATATGACGATTGTGTACTGTAACTCGATTCCTGTTGATAAAATCTATCCAGAATACCGATTCCGATAATTATAATATATTAGACATAGACTGGACAATTCATAACCCTTCCTTCCACAGGACATAACTGCTTAAGTAATACGTTATGGATCGTGAGTCTGTGGTCAACTTCGACATCTTGGCAGCTCTTTGCGGTACTTTGTAACCCAGTAATCGGAGAGATAGAAGCCAGAAAGATAGTTTCTTATATGGCTTTGATAATAGAGGGGTTTTCTCTGATGTTAACACGTTGAAAGCGACGTGAACAAAGATGGGACTTATTTCTAGTTCTATTGAATGTTTTATCCCGCTTTAGACTTTGTTTCAAGACAACATAATGAATTTAGGAATACAAAGATGATCCAGCGATATATTATAAGCCACTGGGTGTCTCTAGGGATCGTGCACGCCGTTAGGCCTCGACATTAGGGAGTAGGACTCGCACAGATACACTCAGGGGCTAGTCCTACCGTATTCAGACCGGGAAAGTAAAATGTGTCATAAACACCCACAATGGTACCATTGCTACGAATGTCAAAGGCAGTTTCATTATCAAACGACTCGCAAATATTGTCTCGAGGTTGAAAAAGGCAGGCCCTGCCCAAGACTCGCTATTGGACAACCAATCGTGCTAAACCACGAGGTCTGTGATACCTGCAAGGAAGCTAGACAGGCCGAAGAGATAGTCCAGCAGAATATTTACCGTCAGAGGCCCTTGTATTACCACATCGACAAGAAGACATTCATTTGGGAGACTTACTGGTAGGTACTTAGGATGCATATGTCCCATCTCTACCTCCTTCACACACAAACCCCCTTTTTAATATGTAGGAGGCACAATAATTGGATACGCCCAAGGAGGCTAGAAATCCCTTATCCTAAAGTAAACGTAGGAACACGAGGAGGAAATCTCTTAGGAAGGTAAAGGAGACGGCAAAAGGTCAGGTAGCTAACGGAACATGGAAGGAAGTTTAATGAAACAGGTCAGGGCATGATGTTAGCCGTCCCATTCATATCAGAGTGACGGCGGTAGTTTAATATAGAGATGGTACTAAATAAGCGGCGCTTCTTGCCGGCTTTTACCCCTTTTTTATATCTTTCCATTTCCCCGTGGTATAATTTAGCATCGTCATCCATCTAGAAATCGTCAGGTCTGCCCCGAAGCTATTGGAATTGATGTCATGTATCGCTCGCAATTAAAATATTGATAGGTATACTAGGGTAATATAATAGAGCAGGTAACCTCTCATTATTGCCTCCTTTTCTCAACGCCAAACATCTTTATAAAGTACAGTTTCCAAGACCTAACGAAATGTCGAATAATACGAAGAAGAGATTTTAGTCTGAAATAGCGGGTGTTATCCTTCCGAAGAGTGAAGCCCCTTTCTTAATTACCTTGGCGTCAATCGCCTTCAAGCCAGTCTTTTTCGTACCGGGAATACCGACATTTAACTGAGCATCTTCTTTGAGGTCCTCGTCTTCACTCTGGCCGCTTCCGAAGGTCGTGGATTCCGTAGAGTTGCTGCCGACGCTACCCTTTGGTCTGTGATTGCGCCATTCGGCATGGTTGCTTGGCTTAGTGTTGCTTGAACTGGGCATGGACATGCCACTAAATTTGCGTATACCCTTACCCCAAACCGACTGTGTGTTTTTGAACACTAGATTCTTGTTACGTCTAGGCCGCGGCGCTTGTTGTTTGGCGATAATTAGTTCGTATTGCTGCATCATCGTCGGATGATCGATGATTTCTTCCATAGTGAAAGTTGTTCTTTCGGTGCCTGGGGTACAAGGGATGTTCTCAGAATAGTACCTGGCGAGCTCAGCTGCTGGCATCAGTGCACCCCAAATCTCATAGAAGGGCACCGACCGAATATCAGATACTCTAAGTGATTGGGTATCTAGAATTGTGTCCCAGGCAGTGGATATTATCGTATGGACAGCTCGAGCCTGGTCGGGATCAACTGATTCCACACCCAACGGTACAGTAAGTTCCCGCTTTGGTGCTGGGAGCGGTATCCTAAACGTACATTGACTATCTCCAAGTCCCTTTAAATTTATCGGCTCCATGATAAAACCAGAAGTGAGAAGCGAGACAACAGAGCAGAGCATCCTTAAGATTTCTTCTGCGAATGGTATAGGTACCCTCTTCTCGCAAAATGTAAGCGATACGTCGACGTCCACGGATCCCAGCATCACTGATTTAACGAATATATCCGAGTCCTGGTGGTTTGATTCCGTGCAGCTTAGTCTACAGTTAGCGCTGCCAATAGTGAAGTCGATTAGTTTCTCATCCTCGCTATGGCACTGGTGATAAACGACGGTGCTGAAGCGAATCCAAGACGGCCAAGATGTGCATTTTTGCACAATGTCGGAGATCTGCATGTTTTCGTAAGGTGCACTAGCAACGAGTTGACTCTGAATGCACCGGAAATATTCATACGGTGTGATCGGAATATCTGGCAGTCGCGTTCGCACCGGTATAATGTTGCCTACAGGACCAATGACATCTGAGATGGGTTGGCCAGTGGGAAGATTTAGATTCTTGCCTTCAACAAGCTGCCCGAAGACGACGTCGTCAGTGCCAGATAAATTTGAAAGAACAACAGACCACGCCCCCTTGAGCATTGTCTCGAATGGTATGCCTAGATGCTGTAGTGACCCCGTAGGAATCTTCCGGCGGACAGTCGTCGAGTTCAAGTTGACGCTCGCGGGCGAGGGTTGCGATACGATTTGCGTCATCGTGGCGTTCGAAAGTAGGCCCCGCCAGTATTGGCTTGCCTCATTCGAATATGTGGATTGTACAGCCCTGACTACTTCGCAGAAGCCAGGGCGCTCAATGACCCGATCAGTATAACTATAAAATCGACCGAGATCGCGGACAATCATGGGCAGTGAACGGTCATCGTACTGGGCCCTGGAAAGACGCATTACGAGAGTGGAGAACTTCCCGGCATCAAGATGGAAAAACTTGGTGATGGGCCGCCGGAAATCAACTGGCCACGTTTGGTCTCTCTTGATGAACTTCGCTGCCGAGCTGCCAAGTCTCCAGCTCTGACACTGGTACCTTAAAAATTCTGGATGATACGATCGGAGAACTGTCTGGTATAGTCGACGGCCGTAGCTTACAAATGCTGTCCGGAGTATTGGATGTGCCTTAGTCAACATGAAGCATGCGTTTTGCAGCTTATGCCAATCTAGCAATCCCGTGATGTTAATTGTCAAGTAGTTGACGTTGCCATGGTTCTGTAGCATCCCAGACTCGACGAATATTGCCTGGAGAGAGGATGCTTCTGCCACATCCTCAATTAGGGTGGTGTCGGATCCTAGTCGTGGCGCGATAGCCTCGTCAACGAACGCGTTTGAGGAACTCGGCTGTTCAGTTTCGGTCTCTTGGATAGGTGTGGGTGGTGTCTCCATGGGAGCAACTCTTTTGCAGAGTTCGGCAAGAGAGACGTCTCGAAGAACATCAATGATAGAGATGCCAATGCCTCGTTGTCTACATTCGACAATCAGGTCGTGGGCTAGGACGACGTCGCCGCCAAGAGCCAAAAATCCATCGCTAGCCTTAATCGAACTTTCCTCAATCCCAAGGACTTTAGCAAAGATGGTCCGCATGCCCTGTTCAACCTGGGTTAATGGAAGGGGTTTGAAGCTAGTATCATGGATCTCCTGCGGATTTGATGCCTCCGCTAGTCCGAGAAGTTGCTTCCTGGACAATCCGGCGATCATATGTTGTAGCTCGAGCCTGTCGACCTCTAATGCAGGGGTGAGTGGCATTCGTTTGACGGGTATATACGCCGATGGAACCATATAACCCGGTAACATCTCCCGAAGGACCATGTCTGCCGTCTTCTTGAAAAGATACAATCTCTCCCTTGTGGTGCGGCTGAGCCTCGACAATCCTTCGCTGTCTGTCAACAAGCGGTCACCTAACTCAATGAATGCAGCCAGTATCGGAGTTGACTTTGGATCATTGAAGGCAATCGTCTCTACCACCACATCCACTCCTCGGCCAAGACACTGCCGAAGTCTTGGTTCAACATCCGAAAGGCGGAACTTCCTGCCGTCAATTTCTGTTTCCTCGCTACCGTCCGAGATGAACTCAATCTCGCCCTCTTCGCGATAACGGACATAATGCCCCGTCTTAAGCAGGCGACTCCCCGATTTTTGGAGGAGTGATCTAGCACAAGTTGTACTTCCACCAATCCAAGTCTTGACATGGGCGTCGTCGATATTGAATCCACTTGCAAGTGTAGGTCCCCCTATTACTAGCTCGCCGAGGGCCCCGACTGGCATAAGTCGATGGTTGTCCTCGGGACTCACAATCCAGAAGTTACCACAGAATGGATTACCAAAACATTGCGTGGTCTTTGAATGAGTCACCTCTGTCGCGGAGAGGCCCAGGGGACCAGCTTCGGCGAAACCATACACCAGCAACACCTTAGCTTTATCGATCCATGATACGTAGGCATCACTATCGAGATGTCGTGTGCGGAAGCACACGACGGCGATATCTGGTAGGCTTTCGGGGTCAAGTTTCCTGGATAACGTCGGGGTCAAGTATGTCCAGTTGACACGCATGCGCCTAGCAGCCCCGGAGAAGTCGGCAATCCTCTCTGAGGGTGACGGCACACAAACACAACCTCCATTGACCAAGGTGGTGAATATCTCCGAAAGCGCGACATCGACGCTGTATGAAGAGAGATTCATGACTCTACTAGAAGGGTTCATTAGTAGCGTAGGACCCTGCCCAACACATGCAGTAGCTAGAGCTCCGTGGTTGTACGATATACCTTTAGGGGTCTTCGAAGATCCACAGTTGAAGAGGATACAGGCTATCTCATGGGGCGCGGACTGCGGAAGTGCCGCGTCCACAACCTGCGCCAGCGTAGCTGAAATGGCCTCGTCGTTTACGACAATAACCTTGATGCCACGATCATCTATGTATTTCCGAACATAGTCTGAGACTACTACCAGGTCAGCACCGACTGTCTTAATGATCCAACCAAACGCCGATGTAATATCAGCGTCAACAGGCACCAGAATTGCACCGGCACTAGAAGCAGTCAGTATTGTATTGATTTACGTTCAAACCGGTGTCGGCGAACTTACCGTAGAACAGCCAGCATAGCCACAACAGCCCATCGACTCCTGTCCATGATCACCGGAACGGGGGCTTGCGGCTTTAAACCAGAAGACAAAAGATGCTTAGCGAGGACCATAGAAAGACTATATAGGTCACCGTACGACAGATCCCCGTCCCAGGCACATACAGCTTGGATTTCCGGATTCAGCGATGCGTGGTCTGCGATCAATTGGTAGATATTCCTATTAACAATGTCGACTTGAGGCATGCTATTCCAGGCCAAAATTTGCTCGTGGTCGCGCATACTGAAAAGATCTACTTCCTTGACTATACTCCTCGGAGAATCCAAAATAGCTTCAATTGCTCTTCCAAAGGCAGACGCCACGGTGGACGCTTGTTGGGAGGTGAGTATGCGGTATCCGATATCGACTGTGACACTTCCGCCGCGGAAATATACATCGACATTGAGATCACATTCCGATGATTGTTCCGTCTTGATGTGACGGCATTTCGTACTTCTAGAAGGGTCATCCGAGATATTCTCATATCCGAATGAGAGACAAGTATTGAACAGGTGATCTCCCTTGATCTTGAGTATGTGTTCGATTCTTGTCACTGGTACGTGCTGGTGATCCCTCACTTTGCGGCGTTCCTCTTCTGCATCTAACAGTAACTGTTCGATAGAAATATTGGGGGGAAGGACAAGTTTGGATATCGATATAGTTGAAAAAGAACCGACAGAGTCACTCCTCCTAACAGGAAGATCTCTACCGGAGATTCTGTAACCAAAGCAAACACTGTCAGTTCCGATATAAGTCCTCAATAGTAAAGCCCAAGCGACACGAAGTACGGTAGATATATCAATTATACGGTTGTCAGCAAAAGATCTAAGATTCTCACAGGGAATCTTGAGGTTGATGGACTTCGTCTCCCACTCAATGGGACCTGGACGTTGCGAGATGAGTGTTGGAAACCGGCATGGTAGGATACCATGTAAATGCTCCCTCCAAAAATTGGTATTACGGGTTGTTACATCCAAGCATTTCGTGTACTTAAAATGCGATAGCTCGGGGATAGAAGAGGTTTTCTCATGAAAGTAAGCTTGCTCAAGTTCACTAAAAAGAATCGTCATGCTAACAAACTGAATACCTAGTTAGCAACAGCCATAAAGCCATTTCGTGTTGTTGTGAGGGGGAAAACTTACATCGCATATTGCTTGACTAACTTCTAGTTTTAACAAGGTCTTCCCAGATACCTGGCAAACAACGAGTCTATGCCAGGGGGTACCTTCGTTTAAGGGTAACGGGGGAATGTTGTCAACGGATATTATGGCCTCCTCGATGCTGTCACTCTCCAGAAAGAGCATACTAGGAGAGTGAGACCGTAAAATTATCTGGTCATAGAGTCCATTTTTCGAAAGGCTCTGAGAGAAGACGGTCCTCAAAGCCGGATGTCTTCTGGATACCTGAAGCCAAGCAGCGCAGATGCGAGAAACATCACCAGGCCTATCAGATGTATCGAGATCGAAGATCACATGCGCCTTAGAGCTTCCTGGTATTAGATACTGATTCGTAAGAATATTCTGCTGGACCACTGTAGCGGGATAGATGGCCTCGATGTTGGACACACCAAGGCTTAAACTCGGCAGGATTGATGTATTGAATCGGCGCAGTTCTTCGCTTGTAATATCCATGTGAGGAACGTCAGATAAAGATAACCCGGGAGCTTCATTTTGAAGTCTCTTGGGGGCTCGTCGTAGAAGTTTCTCGTACCGACGAATCCAAGTATGTATCTGCTCTTGATGCTTGGTATCTCTGTGGTAGAGGAATTTGAGCTTCGTTTCGCCTTTATCGACAAATATGGATACTTCGAACACCGAGATACGTCCGACATCGCGCCCAACATCGGATGTGCTAGATGTCAGCGTTCTACCAGGTACTGGAAGCTGCTCGAGCAAGGTATCACAGTTTTGCGCACTTTGAATCACTCCAGAGTAACTAAACATAAGCTCAACGGGGAAATGTGAAGAAACGAACTGGAGTGCCGAGGCAGCATTCAACATATTCCCAGCAAATTGCAAAATGCCGTTCCCGCCATTGGTATGCCGCGAATCTTTTACACGGCTGAGGATGGCCAAAATGTCATCCTCAGGGGAAGCGTTTATAGCCAACGGAGAAAGTGTAGTAAACCACCCAACAGTTTCTGAGATGTCTAGGCCTGTATCTAATGTGGTCCGCTCGTTTTGTTGATTCCATAAAGTAGGAACTGAACGGTCGCGAAACGCTTGTGCAAATGAAAGAAGAAGGGCGGCAATGAAAACGTCTGCAGGATCCGTTTTGAAGCCCCGACAATTAGCCTCAAGTAGCGCCGAAGTGACATCCGCACCGAGCGTAAACCCGGCTGCTACCGTATCGCCGTATATATTAGAGGCGGTATTAATGCCCCAGTACTCGACATTTGCTACCGGGACGTCAAATGAAGATTCCATTCCCGAGACACGGTGCCTGTAGTGAAGCGTCCAGTTCTTGAACGAGAGAGTATGGCCAGATACGAGACAACCATTACTCAGTAATCCCTCCATATCTTCTGCCACGATGCGCCACGATTTGAGGTCGACAACAAGATGATGTGCAACCATATAGAGCATTTGGCATCCGTCGTGAGTATGGAAGTGGTGAGCAGCAAAAGTCGGACCTGTCTCAATATTAATCATCGCTTGGGCACCTCTGATTACATCTTCAACTTCGGTGTCCATCCTGACCGAATGATGTGCAAAATGATACGAAGATGGACTGTTCGATTCTATGTACTGATACCAGGAGCTCCCATTAGGCAGGAATCGACATCTAAGCATGGGGTGATGACCGACTATGACCTCTAGCGCGGCTCGGACATCTTCTATGCTCATACTCCGATTCAACCGAAATAATATGCTTTGATTAAATCTGTAATTGCCATCACTAGCTCGTCGTCGTATATTGTCGCAGCCCATGGGTGTATGAAAGTATAAACGCTGCATAGGCGAAAGGTCAAAAGCTTCCGTAGCAACACCGCTCGAGTGCCATGAGTACGACTTATTTGAAGTTGCAAGGGCAGCAAGTTGGGTCAATGATTCTGCCTGCGTGACATCGTCTGCACGAAGGCAAATCCCCTGAGACTCACATTCTGCGACAAACCGCGCCGAAGCATTCTCATCACCACGTATGCTTGCAAGCGCCATGTTCATACAGATACTAGTCTGATCGACCTGCAGCACCGTACTCGCCGCCTTTTGAAGCCGCCTTTCGATTTCGCTTGTAGGCTGTCCAAGGTTTTCCTCCGAGTCGATCGACAAGATTCGTCGGTACAGGTCGTCATTAGCATTTTGTATCCATGTTTGCAGCTTTCTTCGGTTAACTCTGCCAGTATCATCAAGGGGTATCTTTTCTAAAACTATCCAGATACGAGGAACAAGACCCGGTGGCACTTGCGACTCAACTGCCTTTCGGACCTTTGGTAGCTGACTGGTATAGTAAGCAGTCAGTAGTTTAATTTCACAGTCATCTGGTCCTGCCACCGTATAGCTAGTTAGAGTAAGGAATGCTACGAGCTGGCCTTCAAATGGCCCGGCTTTTGGTTTGAGAAGGGATGCGCTAGAGACTTCCGGATGTAGGGATAAGACTTGTTCGACTTGGCCATAATGTCTCCGAGATTGTCTGGGTTTGAGCTGTGATTGGCCACCGAACAATCTACTGGGAGCCTTGGGTGGAATCGCTGGAGGCTGAGAATATTCTGAAACATGATATCGAAGGTTACCCGCAGGCATTCCTGACCAGTCTAATTCCAGTGGAGTGGTAGTGGCGGGTGAGAACTTATCCATGGTTGGTTCAGGCGGTGTGAGCGGCGTTATACGCGTTTGGAGCTCGGCTATAGTCTTACAATTCATGATATCCCGAGTCTTGATGACCAAGCCGGCTTCCATACATCTTTCTCGGAGTTCCCTAGCCTTCCTGTGATTGCCTCCAAGATCCACAAAGGATTCATCGAAAGGTAGGGAGCTGCTATCAAGATTGAGAACATCGGCTACGGTAGCAGTGAAAAGGCTTTCGATTGCGTTACCGGTCGATTTTCTCCATGTAGCCGTATCGATATCGACGGGGGACGAGTAAACAGAGACTGAGCTCTCGGAGCCATTTCGTGTATGTCCGGCATCATCAAGAAGCTGTTGAAAGTCACTCCAGCTTGAATATGCAGAGGTCGAGTCATTCTGGTCCTGTGCAAGCTCATGGAACGGCTGGGGAAGAAAGCTCGCGTCAATACCCAAGGCGTCAGCCACTGTAGACCTTAGAAACTCCGTAGTCTGTTCCGGCTGCACAGATAAAGTGTCGATCGGCGTGAGATGTCTCCTCTTGGACATACGATCTATTTTGTTGGAACAACTAAGGTTTTCACTTGTCTTGCCGCATTCATCATCAAGCAGGTTTACTGAGGAGTCGGACGGAGAAAGTATAAAGAAGCTGTCTTCCCTTGAAATTGCCATGGCTGGAAAGATACGAGTGAAGAATCTTATGGGAGGAAACGGCAGGCTAGAGTTCGACGATGAAAAGAAAACAAGAAGAAGAGGAAGAGGACACCGTCATCACTATTTAGATTTGCTTAACCAACAAGTGCGAACTCCATATGGAGCTTCGACGCCACACTGGAGCGGACATGTTAGGCAAGGTAGTTCCAGATAATCTTCCATCCAAACGTGGATACACGGAAAGTATGTAGGATCGGGACTCTAGGCCCTTACAGAAGATGAAAAGGATACCTAGGTACCTAGATAATCTGCTTTTCGTGAGCGTACCAGCTTGGTACCCAATCAGAAAATGAGATCAGACAGACTGAATAAAGGAGATGGTCGACACCTACCGGAATGCTTGACGAACATTGTTGTAATGATGGGCGGATCCTAGCTGTTAGATTTCCTGATATGGCATTTGCTGATAAAGGCTGACGCTGATGATGAGCGACGAGCCAACGTATGCTGATCTTTTCATGGTGTATTGGTAAAAAAGAAACATGATCATACCCGTAGTAGGTTAGGTCATAGAGGCTGACGGTCGAAGGCACTGGGGTTGGTGGCATGTGTAGACAAGGATTTTACCTAGTTATGCGACGAACTAAATTAAGCATCTTTCTCTTTCATCAGCCCGCCCTTCCCTCTTGGTCCAACTGTAGATACCCCACTATGTATGTACATATAAATTACATGTATGTATAGTATTCAACTTAGGATAAATCGGTCTTTTTCCAGCTAAAATTCTCAAACGTTTTAAAGATAATATTTTTTAATCTTATTTCTAATATGTTAAGTTTTATCAAGATCTTCCAACTTCTTTCATTAAGAAATACATACGTACATACATATATGTGTATGTAGGTAGCTTCCACAATTTAGGTACCGAGGCGGAGACATTCAATTCGTACATCGCGAGTTCTATCCTAATCAGGTCTAGTCGGACCCTACATATGTACTAATATAGATGTGCCAACATACATAGGATAGAACTTGCTTTCTCGACCTCTGAAGAGATCTTTCAGAATACGCCGCGAAGGATTCATTCCTCCTTACATCATCCGTTGAATCACACCCAACAAGCACGCCTTGTAGGTAGGTAGCTATGATGCTATTGAGGATTTTTCCTTCTTTAATAGAAGCAAAGTTTATTATTCTAGATATATAAACAGACGAGAGGAGAAGCGAAAATAAACGAAAAGAAGATCAATGTCACATCGGCGATATCACTAATATAATTTACGTATATATGACCTAGCTAGATCTACCTCAGACGTTAACAAGGTGATAAAAATATATTTTGAAAGCGGCGCATACTATTGTTAGCAGCGAACGTTAAGCTCGCCTATTAAAAATTTATCCCTTGACAGACAATCCTTCGAAGCTATCTACACTAGTCATATAATTCCCACGAGGAAATGATTGTGCCGTGTTGTCCTAGCCAAAGCTATCTTAAGTACCTAAATGTTTCTGGTCGACACTACCGAGCCCGAAGGCAAAGAGTATTCCTTCGATTGACGTCAAAGAAGGAAGGGAAGGAAAACAAAAAAAAATCCCTTCGCCTCCTGTACCTACTACTCTACCTACACCAAATCCAAATCATATGTTTTCTAGCTATATAGCTCACTAGGTGTAGACCTTCACAACATTATTATCAGTTAAATAATCGACTCATTACTCCCGCTCCCGCTCCCCTCCCCCCACCTTTCCCTTTTTTTAAAGAAGAGAACTGCTGCTCTCCCAACGTAGCCCATGGCGCCTTTGTGATCTTGGATATTACATGTCACGCCTTGTGGCCTGATGAGGTCTAGAGACATTACCTACCTTACACGTATGGTAGTTATCACAAGAAAAGCCGGAGATTTTGCCTTCATCCGAGTATATACTCATTTCTTAAATCATCAGTGATATTAGACGTTACCGTAGCTTAGCAATTTACCATCTAGAACAGCACAGAACTACAAGCCACTTGTTAGTCTCTCGTTGGCATCTTCATTGGGAATCCTCTACCATTCCAGAAGTACTGTACAGGTCGGAAATCGTGAAACGTGCAAACAGCCATCTCTAAAGCCACATATATAATACAAACGCGTCTGGCGATGCCTGACAGCATATCTTGTCGATAATTTGACGGATAAGGGCCCACGTACCCACTGGACAAGCGGCCTACGGATTTAATTGTCGAGTACCATGCACCTAAGCCTCAAGAAACTCCGACGAAGTCATCACAGAGAACCCCGTCCGTTTCGGAATCCGGCTCCTAAACGACCACCTCCTCATCGTCAGGGTCTTCAATGCTTGTCCTCCGGGCTGCTTCGTGTGTGCTCTTAATCTTTTCGCCGTCATCGCCCGTAATCTCGCCTGGATTGTCAGTCTTCTCGGTTGCTTCGCCCTCCTTCGTCTTTTGTTTCTCTTTATCTTTTGACCCAAATGGCCAGAGGCTGGTGAAGGCTGAAGTTTTTTGGCTTTGAGAAGGCGGGTGAACTGGGAGCGGCTTCACGATGACTCCGCCCTTGTCATTGCTTCCATCCTTCTCAACCTCGGGCATTGCAAAGTCCCCGAACTCTTCGTCTTCTTCGTCGCCTTTAGCCGCCTCATCTTTATCCGAATCCGAATCGTCTCTGCCGTCCCCAAATCTCTCACGGCTCCTTCGTAACGCACCCCTCCACCAGCTGCCTCTAGATGGCCCCGTACCCCAAGACTCATTATTATCATCCTCGCCTAGACCATCGTCACTTTCGTCATCCACGTCATCTTCTCCATCATCCTCGAACGGATTGCGGATAATACTATCCGCCTCTCTGCCAGATTTGGGCTCACCAGATTCCTGATCATTTTCAGCTTCGCCCGACTGCGTTGAGGCAGTGGTCGCATTTTTTTGATGCATCGCAAGCCTTGCTGCAAGTTGGAGGCGTGCACGTGAGGGGGGGATGTTCAACGGCGGAGGCGGTGGAGGAGGTGGGGGAACAGAGGGAGGATCCATTGATGATGAGGATGATGTGTTCAATGGATCGGTATATGCGCGAAACTATCAAGCTGTCAGCAAATGTATCATGTTACGTAGTTATTATGGATTCTTGCGGGGGGAGGGGTGGGTGTCGCAATATACGCATCGATAGGATATAGAAGCGACAGCACTGCCCGGGAACACTCACCTCATTATTGACGTCCTCTTCATTATCTTCAGCGTCATCCTCCTCTTCGTCACTAGAACTACCAAAACCAGATCCCGACAGAAGACCAGAGCTTATGCTGAAGGGGCCGAGGCTGCTCCCGCTGCCATTATCCTGCATCTCCATACTATTCCCACTACCATTCAGTCCGGCTTCAGCAAGCGCGTTTGAGCCTCCGCCTTGTCCGCCGCCGAGACCGAGACTTGACAAGCCCATTCCGCCGAGACCATTCCCAGCCATCTGCGCCCTGTTGGTCATAGCTACTTCGGGTCTTACTCCACCAAGGATCGCGTTGTCCCTCTCTCGAGTTTCGGCTAGGGCACCCTCAACGTAGTTAATCCAATCTTGGCTCATGACGCGATCCAAGACCAGCTCTGATAGAAGTTCCGGCGGATTGCGCTCCGTAAACTTAACAACCTCTTCAGCGATTAGCGTGAGATGGCCCATATAACCCATGCGGGTTTTGTTTCGGGCCTGTGACTGCTCGCTAGCTATCTGGCCATTGATGATGGCGTTGGTTATATCAGCAGCTTCGAATAAGGAGATAGCTAAGGTAGGGTTATAGCCACGATCCATAGGGCCATTGAACACTTGTTGAACAATGTCGTAGACAACATTATGGAGGAAGTTATTCCAGGGATATTTGAAGAAGAATGACTATAACAGAATTAGCTTTGAATCCAAATTAAAACTATAACGACATTGCGTAAGGCTGCTCACCAGTATTGTTGGCACCACCTGGTATTCCACGAATTGCATTTTAAGGAAATCACCAACAACAGGGTTGGGACGTTCGGCGTCTCCGGGCGCAGCTAATGTAGGTGGATGAACACCTGCAATAGGTACTTCACTAACATGGACATCAGGAACGACATCGGTACTTTCAGATTGCATCTCTTGTCCCTTGTGCGGCAATTTACCGGGCTCGCCCTCTGTAGAAAAGTCGATCCCAACAGGCTTCTTCGCAGAGGATGGAGGAACATCACCTGTTTGGGCAGCTGAAATGATGGGACTTCCTGTCGTCTCATGGGAGACCGTAGGTGATTCTTCAGATGCGTCTTGCGGCTGCACTACTTCAATGGTTCCTGACGCAGATCTGTTACCCTCCGACCCATGATCCGTTTCCTCTACGTGGTGTGTTTCGGTGTCCGCTTGGGAGGACTGTGAGGGCTCCGAATCGGCCAAAGCACGACTCTCTTGTTTTATCGGCTGCTGCACTGCTGCCGGCTTTTTCGGGGAGAGGGGGGCTACAACAAGCTCGGGGTTCTCGAATTGCTGCTCGTTAACTTTGCCATCATGAACGTTCAGCCTTGGAGAGCTAAGAGGCTCTTCAACGAAATCATCATCCTCCTTATCGAGGTAGGATGAAACATGCCCAGTAGCAATTTCGTCTTCGGCTTTAATAAATTCGTGTGATGTGTCCTCGGTCATCTCTCCCAACGGAGTAACTTCCTCGAACCCATCATCGTCAGAAGCGTTTGTAACCTCAAGACGACGGTTGTCGTCCGGGGAGGAATGACGCATCCGCATAGTCAAATCCTCCGATGATTGCACCTCTTCGCCGCGGTTCGCCGCAAGTCGGCCTTCTGCTCGTAATCGCTGACGTTCTTCGTCCCGCAGAGCTATGACTTGTTCGGAGCCAACTTCGTTCAACAACGCCATATTACTGCAGTGAAGGAGCTCCGCCATAAGTTCGCAGGTCTTGAACCGATCGAAACCTAGGGGCTCGATCTTTTCTCCAAAGGTCGAGTCTAGTCGCTGCTCCTTCGGTGGAGCGTTGAGGATTCGTGACATAAAATCGGGTACGTGGTCGGCAAAGAGCCTAAGTAGGGTGCCTAGATAAATAGGGTCGCGGCTAGAGGGTAAGGCGTTCGAACCGGGACCAACCTCCGGGTCATAATCGGAGTTGTTCTTTCGTATTACCTCGATAACGATCCCAACTCCGACCGTC
Source organism: Hypoxylon sp. EC38 (assembly GCA_002120335.1). Lineage (NCBI taxonomy): Eukaryota > Fungi > Ascomycota > Sordariomycetes > Xylariales > Hypoxylaceae > Hypoxylon > Hypoxylon sp. EC38. The sequence continues at coordinate 185,258 of KZ111288.1, forward strand.
AGGGCGTTCCCGCCATCAAGCATGTACCCAATAAGCTTCTGGACGCAAGGCTTAGACACTAATTGGCGCGTAAGCTCGTTTGGACCAATACAAGCCTGCTCATTTTGTGAGGCGTTAGCCGAGACGGTGATAATGGCCTTGATAAAGTCCCCGGCTGACGTCTGTGTAGCATAGTTGTGCTCCGGCCCGAGAAATGAGAGCAATGTGGGCATGACGTCCTTAGTATAGAGCCACTGCATGGATGAATTATGTTAGTGATTTAATGTGATCTGACTTTCCCTCTCTTTAAATCATAGGACGGACTTACCTCCACTATGCCCTGGCCATTCTCGGTTCTCTCGAGGCTGATAATCTTGAGCAGTAGGTCCATAATCATAGGGCAGTCGACATGACGCAGCATGTTGGGGACGGCGTCGTCAAGGGACTTCAATAAAGCCAACATCTCATCTGTTTTCTTATCAAAGAGAGCTTCGTTGACTTTAGTGAAGTAGCTAGCCTGTAGGGGATCTAAAGGAGATGGGAGTTTCAGGAAGTTCCAAAAGTCACGCAGGAGGTGGTGGCTCTCCATTAAAGCTTCGTAGATAGACCAATTATCAGAAGAAAGAATCTCAGCTGCCACATATGCATATCTGTTTCGTTTCTTCTCAACTTCATCCTCTTCGGTTCCGTCACTGGTAGCTCTAGATGAGGCACGTGGACGCCCGAAGGATAGGCCCCTAGATTTCCCTTTCTTCTCATCCTCATTGTCCTCTTCCGGGGCCTCTACAGGTTCGAGTTTTGGCGTGACAACATATTCAAGTAGCCTCTCGAGGACCTTGGGCTCACGTAAGTATTCAATCAGTTTGGTGTTGTGTTGCTTAAGCTCCTGAATCAAGTCGCTCTCATCGAGAAGATCTTCGAGCTGGAAGTCGGGTTTATCAAGAATAGTATCGATAGTCGAGATGTTGGCGTAACCGCCAAAACGCCAAAACATGTCGACCTGTGATGGGGGGCCGGTGCCCTAAGTCACTGCGCCGGCTGAGCTGCAGCAGCACCGGACTAATAGGGCAAGAAATGCAGATGTCGATATAGATGTGAGCGAGGATCGGTACTGGGCGCAGAGCGCGAGATTCGGCATACGATAATGACCTTCTTACGCGGTCTTTAGACTGGTCGGATCTGGGTTTAGTCGCGCGCACGCGGGGAAATAAGGGAAATGCGGATGTAAAATATCGTCACCGGTGCGGGTAAAGTGGGCTTTCTTTTGCGTGTGGTTAGGCAGAATAGTCTTTTTAAGTGGTTTTTTTAATGCTTTTCCTCTTCCCAATAGTCGGTCATAACGGGAATAGATTCGTTGGGGTTGGGTCGCACCTTGGATATTCGCGCCTCGAACCCTCAAAAGACTAGGCACCTAAGCCAATTGCAAGAATAATGAGAATCCAGATTCCGATATCTGTATATGCCAACGGCAAGGTACATATGCGAAAAGAAAACCAAGATAAGGTCAGGCAGTGATTGTGGGATTTTAGGTGCTTCAAGTCGAATAAGAAGAAGTGTCAGCCCGATGAAGTTTGGCCTCGGGGGAGGAGTCGACGTGGATCCTGGTTCTATGTTGGTTAGGGACTTGATTTTGGTCGATTGCGCGGTTGATTGTGGTGAGAGGTACCTACTTACATCAAGGTAAGCTACCTATATGTACCGTACAACGTATTTGATGTTAGGGCATACAGGTGGACCATGGTCCATTAGTGTACATGTATGTATGTACTGTGCTGCAAGTGATATGTTAGGTGCAATTCAAGATACAGTTGCACCCGACAAACCCAGTCGAACACACCTGTCCGTGCAGCCGATTGGACAACATTAGGTACATATGTATGTATGTACATACCGCCTAAGGTACATATGTACATACATATACCTATCATACATCCATGTACGTACATCAATTAGTGCAGGTGTACACAAGTATACGTACATGTATATAAAAGTTTATACGGTACTTACATAATATTGACCCTACCTATGTACATATACGGTATACATACATGTATGTAATTCCACTTTTTATGAAAAGGGGTCTACGTACGTTACTTTGTATAGGACGACATTATAAGCCTCCAGGCTATTAAGTATATGCTTGAGCCCGTCTCTATAAATACAGGACTCTTAAAGGGGGTAAAGAGGGCAATGTAGGAAATACGCCACTGTTCAACCCGAAATTTACTCCCATTATTGCTACGCGCTAGAACAGCCGGCATAGATGACAATAAACTAGCACCGATGCTAGATCGTATATTCAAGTCTCCCGGTATGCAGTGGTTGGGTATCTATTTTTCTTCCATATCTAATTACTGTCGTTGTCATCATCCATCAGCCTGGCAACGTCGGCACACCGCAAAAAGATGATGCCAACCTTGGAATCCACAACGCCATCAGATATCTCCACCTGTCCCTCCGTCCGCCTCATATTCATCCATCTTGTCCCATCCTGTCGACCCCATTTTGGAACCTCTTTGACACTCGGCGTCAAAGTGCCTCTCTGGGTGTCTCCCTATACCGCGTCGAGGAACGGTATTTTTGGGGACTTTGCTATGGTGATGGCATTCCAGGATAAGTGCCCTAGTCTTCAACTTCACACCACCTTGTGCAGTGAACGCATGTCAAAGTTTTGACAGGAGCCCAACCTGCCATGTGCCAGCGGAACCATGCATGTTTCAAGCTTTATCACATGCCCCCTCTTGAATTTTCAGTTGGCGAAGACTCTCAATTTGCAGTCCACACTTCCAGTCGCAATAACGCATCGGATTTGCACCTCGGCAGTGGCAGCTTTCGAGGTACCATTTATAGAGGTACCATTCTGTCCTTCAGCTGACCCATTAGCCGCTGCTTCACGTACAATCCCCGGCGCCCACCTTATACAAGACACAAAGTGGCCATGTACATCTGCTAGAACTTTCACACATTTCCCCTCCTGTGACAAGTCCCAACACCGCAGTGTTTTGTCGTCCGAAACACTCAGTAGATATTTCCCTCCAGGGTGAAAAACCAATCCTCTCACCCAGTTATCATGACCAACGAGGGTTTTGACGCAGTTGCCTCTTATATCCCAGATACGTATGGACTTATCGCGAGATCCTGTCGCCATGAACTCCGCGGTGCTCGATGCTAGCGGTGGTTTCTTTAGTCCGGCAAGCGGCGCAAGGTACTGGTAGGTGGATGGGGGGGCTAAGGTACAGCATTCGACTACATGCTCGTGGCCAACTAGTGTCAACTTGCTTTCAGGGTTTGAGAGTGAAATGTCCCAGAGGCGAGCAGTCTGATCGTTGCCAGCAGATAGAAGATAACGACCATCAGGCGATGGGCAGACATCTCTAACCCAATCCGCATGCCCTCGTATCGTCTTGACGCAATAGCCTGTCGACACATCCCAAATACGTAACGTCTTGTCCCTAGAAGCCGACACAAGCAGGTTGCTAGAGCTCGGTGCCCCTGCTGCACCAGATGGAATAAAACGGACCGCACTGACACTATGGTCATGTCCTGGTAGAGTCCTGATATTTTTGTACTCGTCGGAAGGGTCCCACAACTTGATGGTAAGGTCGCTCGAGCATGATGCTAGTAGGGTTCCTCCTCTTGGACCGCCAAAATCAACATCCAATACAGCTTTTGTATGTCCTTTTATCGTCCTCTCTAGCTCTCCTAATTCCCAGTCCCATATTTTTATGGTATAGTCCTCAGAGCCAGTGGCCAAAGAAGAAAAGATGGGATGAAAGGCGACACTGTTAACTGGGCCTCTATGGGATTCTAAGGTATGGCGTGCTGGAGATCGGGGAAGCCAGCTAGATGGATCCTGGTTCCGTTTGGAGAGAGAAGTGGGCGTCGCATTATCTAACTCCGACTGCAGAGAAGCGGTCTTGGACTCCAAGTCCATGATCTGGTAACGACACAACTCATATTAGTAAACAAGCCAGTTTCAGTAGAACGAAGCCATCGAAAAACGTACCTTCTTCTGCAGGCGAACTACACTAGTCCATTTCTTTTCTAGGAGACCTTCATATTTTTTAGAAGTAGCATTGTCAAAGCTATCGCCAAGCTTCAACTCCTCTCGCAAAGCAGCTGCAGTGTTGGGCAAGTGGTTCGACGACAGATATGCAATAATGGCTTTATGTCTTCCATACAAGTCAGTATATTTCTCCTGGTTCATCTTTCCCTTGGTACACATAATCAGGAAAGACTGGGATCAAGAACATACAGCTCTTCAGCTTGTCGCGGAGTCAGAATTTGGCTCATTTTGTCCAGTTCAGATCACGAAGTGGCTCATGGGCCAAGTTACGCGAGAACAGAGGTGAAAGATGGTGTAAAGTACCCAAGTCAATATAACTGCTAGAGCAGTATGCGGACCGCAGTGGAAGAATGGAGTGACAATAAAGAAAGTAACCACCCCAACGCAATGTGTTAGGAGGGATAGTCTTAGAAGACGGCGTCAAAGGAAATAAAAGCGACGTCAGTGTAGGAGACAGTGACTGTTAGGAATACGACGCGGCAAAAATTAGATGTTGGATTGGTCGAGTCCTGTTCACTTAAAGTGGGAAGACGCAAGGGTTGAGTAGAATTAACGAATCGCTATCAGGGCCGAATAAACAGAGTCAACAATAACGGGAAACGGGTGTCAATGTCGGTATCTGCGTCGAAATCGGTATAGAGGTATGATGATAGGAAAATCGGTTGGTAGGCGAATAGGTCGTCGAAGTGGTTGTTTGGCAGGAAGTGTATAAGTAGGGTACGTATGTTTATGTGGGTTCGTAATTGGGTGCGCCGAAAAGATGTGATTGAAGCTGTCGCAATTGAAAGGACGAAAAAAGATAAAATGGTCTCAATCAAGTAGATGCGTCCGTACGTGGCCGGGGAGACATGACTTTTCTGGTAGAGGGAAGAGGTATTCTAATCGTCGGTCTGTCAGTCGAAAAAAAACAGAAAAATGAATATAACAGTCCAGATGTTGACCATACAGCCCTGATTCTTGATGTGTTTCCGGCGATGCATTGACCGACGTCGATTTGCCCACTAGAAACCCTGACAACACATGTGAAGCCACATTAGCTTAACGTGGGACAGAAACGCAACAAGCCACATTCCCCCTCTACCGTACGCTACTAATGTATCTTAAATTTAATACATTGTATGCAATTATGTTTACATACATAAAGAATCTAAATGAAAATTGAATAATTACATGCACTTTGTATTTGACATATGCCACACCGCTATTATACTTTGATTCTCATGCCGAATGCTTTTAAAAGCATAGCAAAGGTCTGGTTTCAAGGTGATATTCACATGTATATACCCTGCCAGCTTGTGAAAGACACTTGGGCTCTGATCGGTAAATTTCTTATTCTTCTCTTAAAAAAGTGGGGGCTACAACTGGCTGCATTATTTTTTACAAGGGGTTGAATTGTATCTTTTATTACCCCTAAATGCCCTTGACAATCGATTCTTCCTTTAAAAAAATTCTCATCAGATTTATCTTCGTCAGTCAGTCAGTCAGTCAGTCAGTCAGTCAGTCAGTCAGTCTAATTCAGTCAGTCTAATTCAGTCAGTCTAATTCAGTCAGTCTAATTCAGTCAGTCTAATTCAGTCAGTCTAATTCAGTCAGTCCAGTCAGTCTAATTCAGTCAGTCTAATTCAGTCAGTCTAATTCAGTCAGTCTAATTCAGTCAGTCTAATTCAGTCAGTCAGTCCGTCAGTCAGTCCGTCAGTCTGTCTGTCAGTCCGTCAATCAGTCTGTCAGACTGTCTATCAGTCAGTCTGTATCAAAATAAGAGCCTCTCTTATTTAAGAGGCACTTTTCGATCGCAACAACGTAAGAGGGTATTTTTGTGGGATTTGTGGGGCACTAAACCCTTTTAGGCTTAGATTACTATCCTTGTCAGAAAGATACATTGCATAAACTCCTCCTTGGCGAATAACAGGGTCTTAGAGAGTTGTGCAAAAAAAAGAAGTGCCCAATTGGGTTAGGCTGAATTTTAGTGTATTTTGAATTTTTTTATGCAGCAGACCCACCTCTGTAAGAGCCTTTTTAAGCCAATCCCAAAAATAAGAAATTTACCGATCAGGGCCTTGATGTGATGTGGGTTGGGTTTAGATGTATGTACCTTATATGAGATAATGCAGGTAACAAAGTACTATGCGGTTGCCCTCATGGCAACATTTCTTGAACCACTAGACTAAGGTATGTAGGTTGGCTCAGGAATCTTTATGTCAAACCCACTCCACAATTATAAAGAAGCCAACCAATGATCCACTACTAGTACCGTAATGTATCCATCCATAGTAAGTTATGCACTGTACATGCATGTACCAATAAAGTAATAATTCAGCAAACAAACGCACACCTTGCATCGTTATCGTCAACATCTACATCCATGTTCTCTATCGATTTCTAAACCTCTTATCCCAACCTACCTAAACTTAGGTACCAGAATCAACATCGTTTTATAAGGAGCAAGCGCAACCCTTCAGCGCTGCATCCCGCGCATACCGCATAACCACATACTACACACATATCGATCTATTCCATCGACAAATATCACGCTTCAAGGAAATTAAAAAGAAACACCCCCCGCATCGAGCAGTGGGAAAGCGTAAACACAACATACAGCTGTCGATTGGCTCACACTCTAAACCTTTTAAACTTGTCCCATGAGAGCAATGTATGTTCATTCTGTCTGCCTCCATATGACCCAAACTCGTTCCTCGCTTTTATGATGTGATATACCTTTATACATCGAGTATTGCAAGCTCTCATACAGCTCAGCTCCTGCGACGAAGGCAAAACGAACACCACACGGGTAGCTGCTTCTACAAGGCACAAGTAGTGAGGAAGCACATTCTCCCAATTCAAACCCTAAACTCTTTGTTCTTACATGTGCCTCGCAATCTCTCCACAGAATGCGTTTTCGCAAGAAATCAGTTCTACCGAAACTAATGAGGAAAGTAGCTTCGATTCTATCACCTAATCGCTCCAGGAAAATATCGGCCGAGTTCTCTTTAGACCGCGAGATACATACCGCTCCGCCGTCAGCGTTGACATCGCTAACAACCCACGGCAATCGTCCCGTTACCAATATGGCCGACGGAGAGCCCGACTACAGCTCTCTGCCCCTGACGGAGAGATGGGTGCACAAGGTACGTACGCTCTTCAATTTCTCATGTTTTGGGTACTAAATAACACGCCGTTTACAGGTTTGGAAAGTCCGCAAGCAGGCATACGAGGAGGCAGCAAAACAGTTTGAAGTCACTCCAGACGAATACGATCCCGCATTCCGCCCATTTAACCAGGATCCGAGTCTATGGAAAGGTGCGGTCGCAGACTCAAACGTTGCCGCGCAATCTGACGGCATTGTTGCATTCTGTGCGTTCCTTAAATTCGGTGGAAAAGAATGCTGTGTGCGTTCGCGTGGTCAGGTCGTTACTCCTATCGTCGAGAAAGGTCTCGTGTCCACAAGGCCTGCTACCAAGGCGTCCTCGCTCGAGGCGTTATTACTACTCATTGAGCTCGACGTTGCCGGCCCCGTCATCGAGGACATCCTCCCAGCCGTATCCGCAAAACAACCTAAAGTCATCGCTGCCGCCCTAGCTGCACTTACCACCATCTTCCATAATTATGGCTGCAAAGTAGCCGACCCAAAACCAGTCCTTAAGATACTCCCAAAAGCTTTCGGGCATGCAGACAAGAACGTACGGGCCGAAGCCACCAACTTGGCTGTCGAGTTCTACCGATGGCTAAGGGACGCAATGAAACCCATGTTCTGGGGAGATTTAAAGCCAACGCAACAGTCCGACTTGGAAGCTCAATTCGAAAAGATCAAGGCAGAGCCGCCACCGAAGCAGGAGCGTCTCCTGCGATCTCAACAGGCAGCCATGGCTCGCGCACCACCCCCAGGAGCCGAAGGAGAAGATATGGGCGACGATGATGGAGCTGATGAGCCAGCCGAAGTCGACGCATTCGATCTTGCGGAGCCGCAAGACGTTTTATCAAAAGTCCCAGCCAGTTTTCACGATAATCTTGCCTCTTCAAAATGGAAAGACCGTAAAGAGGCTCTGGAGGCACTCTATACCGTACTAAACGTACCCAGGATCAAAGACGGCGACTTTGGCGAGATAAACCGAGGCCTGGCCAAATGCATGAAGGATGCCAACATTGCCGTCGTCACCCAAGCCGCTCAGTGCATCGAGGTATTAGCAAAGGGTCTCCGGAAAAGCTATGGCAAGTACCGGTCGATCGTCATGACGCCAATCATGGAACGCCTAAAGGAGAAGAAGCAGTCCGTTTCGGATGCGCTAGGAGCCGCGCTAGATCAAGTGTTTCTGGCGACCAGTTTGTCCGAATGCCTAGAGGACATCCTCTCATTTTTACCTCACAAGAATCCCCAGGTCAAAGAGGGAACTATGAAATTCCTTGTTCGTTGTCTCAGGACGACCCGGGAGCCTCCGAGCAAGCAGGAAGTCTCTAGTATCGTTGAAGCTGCGAAGAAACTACTTTCAGAATCCAGTGAGGGCTTAAGATCCGGCGGTGCTGAGGTTCTAGGTACAATTATGAAAATCATTGGGGAACGTGCCATGAATCCTCACCTCGAAGGCCTGGACGACATTCGAAAGAACAAAATTAAGGAGTACTTCGACAAGGCCGAAGTTAAGGCAAAGGAGAGGCCAAAACCAGCTCCCGCTCCCGCAACACGGGGCCCGCCTGGCGGTCCGAAGAAGATGGTTGGTGGTGGCGCTAAGAAGGCGCCTGGTGCCACTAAGAAAGCCGCTGCTGCACCTCAACCGACACCTCAACCTGCACCAGACCCCGCTCCTCCCGCAGCACAGCCGGCGTCTCGAGCTGCTCCGAGCAGCAAACTCGGTATGCCTAAGTCGGCCCCGCCGCCCCGACGTTGCCGACTTCAAGAAGCTCCCCTCCGTTGTGGACACCCCGGCTATGCAGAGACACCGCGAAAATCGGGCCTGTTGGGTCTT
>KZ111288.1:194717-234132 GCA_002120335.1 Hypoxylon sp. EC38
TATATCGGGGGGGGGGGGGGCTCATATAGGGGATCCATATTGTAAACGATAATGCTCGGCTTGTCACTTAAGTACTTCTGTCACAAAATTCTAACCAGGAGATTCGGGAGCCCTGGTTACAGCGTATGACACGATTGCACAACCGATTGACTCCGGGCGGTTTCTAATATGTGGATATAATAGCTAACTTGATTTGGCTTTGAACACAGAAAAATTGGGTAAACATATTTACGGAATATGGAGTCAGAGTTGAGACCGGCTAGTTCAGATTTGTATTAATAGTACTGTAAAGACTTGCGATGTCGCCGTCTGCTTTTATCTGACCCATACATTAGGCTGCGGCCTTTTACGTGAACTAGTTCGTCTGTATGGGGCTAAGGAAGGAAAACTAAGAGGCGGAGAATTCTTGCGGTGGCACACCGCTATTTGTTGTGACCTATTGGAGCTGAAGTACCGGCCAATTTTGGAACGAAACGGACACCAGTTAATCAATATTGCTAGCCCCAACTCGCTACCCCGAAGAACTAGGGATGAAAGTAGACGAGATAGGACCGGAACTCGACTGAACACTGAAGACGACGGGAGAAGGTTGAGAGTTGTGGCAACCATGGCCAAGGCGGCCACTGGCTTGAGCTTCAGCTTGGACACGGTACGGGCTGAGGAAGAAGACGACCATACGAGGATTTCGGTGCCCGTCCCGACGGGACGGCGAGCTAGGCGACGGCATAGAATCGAGACCCGAATTGAACGAAGAACCCATCAACACTCCGCGCAGCGGCAAGAGAAAGAGAAGACTGTTCCACGACCACTTTGAGTAGGACAAACAAGATCGCGGCCCCATCAAACGTGGTAGTGCCATCTATGGGTACAGTAGCCCCATCCCGAACAGTACGGACCTGAAGGTTATGGAGGCCGCTGCGAAGTTTGGCAGAGTTCCACAATGCCCGGCGACGAGGTAACTGGGCAGGGGAACAAACCACTACGAACTTTGAAACTGTGGCAGCGCCTTGGTCACGGCAATAACTTCCATCTATCTTCTGTAACGTTCAACCATTGAATCTCCACGAGGCAATACGACCCAGCTTTTGAGCTCGTACATGTACAAGTCTATTTACACGCTTCAAACGTTGTGCGCTCGCTTATCTGATTTTCAGGACAGCTTTCCCAAAGTTCTCGCCTTTCAGCATGCCGACGAACCCCTCGGGGGCTTTATCAATGCCCTCGGTGACATGAAGCTTGGCCTTGAAAGATCCATCGGCGATCCACTGCTGGACTTTCTGTTGGTGTTCCGCAAAGTACGCGCCACCAAATTCGGGTTGCCCGACAAGAAATCCCTGCATGGTTATGAGCTTCTGGATGAGATGAAACAAACCCTTCACGCCGTATCTCTGGTCGGGCGGTAGGTTGTATCCCGAGATCTACATGTATGTTAGCAAGCGGAATTGCCAGACTTCTCAGAATATTAATATGGGGTTGATGAATCGCACCATTCCGCAGACGGGAATTCTCCCATGAGTATTCATGCTATTGAGGGCAGCATCAAGTTGTTCTCCTCCAACATTTTCAAAATAGATATCGATACCGTTTGGCGCGAGGCGGGGAAGTGCGTCGAATGCCGACTCCTTCTTGTAATTAAACCCGCCGTCGAATCCAAGCTCCTTCGTGATGTAGTCCAGCTTCTCGTCGGAGCCGACGGAGCCAATGACTCTCAATCCCTCGTTCTTAGCAACCTGGCCTACAACTTGGCCAACAGCGCCCGCCGCGGAACTGACGAATATGGTCTCCCCTTTCTTAGGCTTCCCGATTTTATGCAGGCCAGAATATGCTGTCAAGCCAGGCATTCCCAGTGGTCCGAGGAACATGCCAAGGTCGAAATTGTGTGGGTTCTGGATCTTGCGGACATGTGCTGCCGAGGGATCTGAGACAACGGCATACTCCGCAATTGGGAGAAAGGCGACTACAAGCTCGCCCTCCTTAAAATCTGGACTGTTCGACTTAAGCACTCGGGCGACAGTGCTATTTGTAAATGGGCCATCAATGTCAAAGGGCGGTGAGTATGACTTGATCTTGGGATCGCGCATCTTGCCCCTGAGATAGGGGTCAAAGGAAGCGTAGAGTATCTCGACGACAAGGCCCCCTTTAGGAGCATCCGCATCGAGGTCGATTGGTCGATCCTCAACGGCGAGATGCTCTCCCGGTACGGGAAACCCGGTTGGGATCTTCTTAAAAACGAGCGTCTTATTCGCTGTCATTGCTGGTTTGTTTACTTGCCCGTTTGTTTGCTTCTTTATTTTTTCCCGAGTGGTAGATTCAATGGAAGGCGAGGGGATCAACTTGCGTAACCAAGTGACTTAAACCGATGCTTGGAATGTTTCTCTCTTATATATGGATATAAAACCTGACGGACTTTAAGCCTAGGTAAATTTAAAATCTACCTAGGTACCTAAGATGCAAGATAGAATGACGTCTTGGTACGTCAACAGTCGTAGGCTAAACAAGTGTACCTGGCGACAAAACCGGAACAGATTGTATATTTAACTCTTGTCTACCACTTTTATTATGTACGGGATACGATTATTATGTATGGGATACGCAGGTGGTGAACTCATCAGGTCCCACATACCTAGGCATGTAGGCTGGTGAGCCTAGGTTAAAAGGTGTATCGAACATACCTAGCCAATAACTCTCTGGTATGAGATTTCCAGATTTGTAACAAGTCCGACTTTTGTGGGGTTTCCGAATATAGTATACCTACCTAGGTATCCATTCATATTATGATTTGTAATCCGACTTGGCCGGCTTCCCCGCCAGCCCACCAATATCGCGCTATTCCGCTATCCCGCTGCACAGAAGGTTGGATTTTTATCGTCACTTACGACCATGCAGTCGCTTTATTCGTCTCCTCTTTTCCCTTTCTTTCTTTTTTCTCCCATCTTCCTTTTCGCCGTTATAATTGTGCCGTCGGCCGAGTCCACTACGGTCACTCGGTCAGGGAAGAGAAAGGTCTAGAACACATGGCTCTACCAGCCACAATAATACAACAGTCCTCCCTACATACATGCATTCCTGCCTGCCAGGTATACGGTGATGTTACTTCGGAGCTTTCAAGTGGTCCGACTTTAGATAATCTTGCTGCAACATGTTGAAAAGGGTCTGCCTACATATGTAGTCACTTGGTAGGTACCTACATGTATGTACAGCAGTACCTATTAGAGTACATAACATACATGCATGTATGTACTTACTTATGTACATGTCAGATGTTATAGCTACATACATAAATATGCACGCACTGGAATATAAATGATTAGGTGTATTCAATGAATAATGAAATTGATCAGCAATTTCAATATGTATGTTCCTAGATACATGTGCCATAGGCCCATAGCACACACGTACACTGTGATGTTCTACTTTGTAAGATAAGAACATAAAAACATAAGGTGCGATAAGAGAATCACCCGACAATTATCCAAACGCTTCTGGCGCTTTGGTGTGGCTTATCGGTCCTATGGTGCAGTGGTTAGCATGGTGCTCTTATACAGTCTTGTAGTGAGATATGCATAGGTCGTGGGTTCAATCCCCACTAGGACCATTATTTCTTTTTATAACCCCTAACCCCCTTTCCTTTTCGCCCTTTTTACTGTTAACCGAAGTTGATTTTTATTCACGTATGTTCGATTTCAAAACAGTGGTCGCTTGTCATAGGCCTAATTAATCCCCAAATTTCACTATAGCATAAACAAATATCCCTAATTAGAGACATAGAGAGAGGACTTGCACGTATATTTTTTTTCTTTTTTCTCTACCTACTTTGTACTTGATATATCTCAGAAGCTTTACATAAATAAAAGTGCCTAATATTTCCCCCCGCCGCCCGTCTTCCTCGTCTTTCTAAACATGCTCTACTTGCTTCTTCCGATCGCTTCTCCAGACAAATAACCATGTAGTGAGGATTGATGCGATACCTACACTTAGGAATGCAAGGCAGATCCCATACGATACGTGATATGTCGGACCGAAGACTGTGCTAAACACATGAGGACCAGCGATGCCACTAAATTGCGCCATGGCATTCGTCCAGCCGATACCGACCCCTGATGCCACCGTCCCCTCAAGCGCTCTGATACGTTCAGACCATATTACGGGGTACGCGGAACCTTGACGTTTTTACAATTATGTTAGCAATCCGATGTCTTTGGTTAAGGTATGTCTGCCAGCAGTAAACCAAGATAATTCGAGAAACAAGTATCGAAGGGTCAGATTAAATGTGTCTCTAGAGGGAAAAAAACAAAACATACCAGCACATGATACGGCAACAATCAAGCAAATATATCTTACTACTGCATTATGGACGGTGAAGAGGATAATGTAGCAAACAATGATGGTCGACTCAACTGAGAAGCTATTAAAATCCGGAATAACGCTGTTTTGAGGTTAACTGCACACTTACTTGCTACAGCTGTTGTCCAGGGCCTAATAAGCTTCTTATGTAAAAGGCGTCCGACCACATTAAGGAAGAGGAACGCAGAGACGTAAGGCGGCTTACCATGGAAAATTAGACGATGTCTCGGACCAAAGGCAGAATGAGCACTTACAATATTCATTAACTGTGAGTTAGAAGTCGTCGTGAAGCCTAATTCGTAAATAACAGTAGGTAGAGCTGTCCCAACGCCAAAGCCCCCGATTCCGTGGCAGATCCAGTAGGCCGAAAACGTATATAATGTTGGGTCTTTAACGAGCTTTTTCAGCGACTTAAAGTCCCAATGCCCCCTTTTACCCGTCGGTGCTCTTTCCTCAAGACGATCTTGGAGAAAGGCCCGCTCCTTGTCTGTGAGCATTCGAGCCGTCTCAGGGTAGTCCGGAAGCCACAGTGCTACGACCGAGAGGATAATGGCAGGAAGCCCTTCGATTAGGAAAAGCCAACGCCAGCCTGCCAATCCTCCCAGTCCATCCTGAAATCCCAAGGCAGTTAGTAACGGCATACGCCAAGCGGGAACTTGAACTTCACTGTAAGGGTTCAAAACTACTCGACAATAGAACCAGTATAAGCAACAACACATACCATGAATCCGACGGCGTAAGCCAGCAGGCCGCTCACTGCCGGCGACAGCTGGCCAACTGAATAGAATATAGCAATTCGTTGCGGCATCTCCCTTGGTTTATACCAGAAGGCCATATGATAGAGGACAGCGGGGAAGAAACCTGCTTCGGCCATTCCAATAGCAAATCGAACGCACATCATCTGAACGCTGTTGTGTTAATAGGTATGTATCTTGAGTATATATATGTATATATAATAAGGACAGAACCCTATTCTCGTATCATCTTACCCCTTTAAAGTCCTGCGCTGCTGACGAGGAGCACGCAGATATACCCCAGCCGAGAATGAGGACGAACATCCATCGCGAAGGCGAAAACACTTTCATAGCGAGTGTGTTTGACGGTTCAAATATCATATAACTATAAGAGAAGATAGACAAAGTCCATGCCCATTGCGATGGGTTAAGTCCAAGTTGCTTCTTTATCCCGGTCCCATTCTCGAGGTTGATAATCGCTGCGTTAGAATAGTTGGCCGAGTCGATGACCCTGAAGACATAGACCAGCGAATAAAAGCCCACCAGCCAGAAGTCAATCTTTCTCATGACAATTTGATCTGACTCATAGTGGGCATCCTCTGAATCTTGGCCTGCCGTTACTCCGACATCGTCTCCTCGTTCCGAGATTGCTGTTTCGTCGATGATTGCATCGACCTTACCCGAGTTGAGAACCATTTGATATTATCCGAGATCAGCAGTGGTGATGACGCGCTATTGAGGTATACTGGTTCTCTTGTAGGGACTCTGGGCCGGGCGGAAATTGGGACAAGAGAACTCGCGCCCTGGGCAGAACAAGAGAGGCTCCCAAGAGACCTGATAACCGGGACCCTATAGATAAATAGCAGAGCAAAGTCCAGAACAGGGCATCGTTGACTAGCAGCGATTGACGAGCTTACTCTAGCAATTTCCCCCTGCTAGGCTATCGCGTCATATTATAACAAATGGCAACAAGTCCGACTTCATTTATAGGCTTCGCCCACGTTGATAGCTACCGGGATGGTACACGGTAGCGGTTAGCCTCTTATCAGTATTCTTCGTACCGATATAAGCGCACCGGAGTCCGGTGACCCCCATTGACGTTATGGTTAGTCTACGCTGACATTTTGGGTCGTCACGGAGGCGTATCCGATCTTTTCGGGACCTCTCCTGGCATTCCGGAAGTCCCTTCGATCTTATTGCTGGATTCCTGAGCACGCCTGTGATGAGGTCGATGAGAACATCAAGCACGCAACCAGCCCCGCTCCTGGCCCCCAAGTAACACGGCCAATCAGGTAACAATTTCCTGACTATATTCCCAGATAAATAACCTACAACTAAGGGGTTTGGCCAAAAGTTGAATATGAACAGCTCGGTTAATACCCCATATGTGTAAATCTCGAGCTAGTATAAGAAGTAGCTATTTGCTTTAAACTGTTACATGAAGCTCGATCTAAGAAGAAGGGAAGAAAAGATAATAGGCGTTGATCTGTCAAAAATGGCCCCTATTGCTATAGAAACTCCGGAAGTAGATCAGTTGAGCGCCGGCAAAGTTCCAGTAAAGCCGTGGACTCGACCGGCGAAGACATCGGAGAAGCTCGAATACGCAGAGTTGCCGAAGATTGATCTCTCGCGCTTTGACGAACCCGGTGGCAAACAGGAGTTGGCCAAACACCTCTTTGATGCCCTCACTAGAGTTGGATTCTGGTCTGTAGTCAACACGGGAATTGACGATGAACTTGTGCTTCGCCAGTTTAGCATCGGTAACGCCTTTTTTAAAGAGCCATTGGAGGAAAAGCGAAGGTTTCCTTGCAACTTCGCTGAAGGCGAGTATTTCGGATACAGAGAAAATTCTCGCTGGGTCGGCGACACGGGAATCAAAGAAAACGTTGAGATGGTACGCAAAATCGCGCGTCAACTTTTGCAAATCTCATTTTATAATAGTTGAACATCCCCAAAGCCATCCCAGCATACGCCAACGTAGGCAAGCATAGGATCGTGGAACAGAACTGGGACGAGATCGCATCTTTTCACCGCCTCCTATTCGATAAAGTGATCCGTAAGCTCTTCGTTCTGATATCAATCATCCTCGAGCTTCCAGAAGACTATCTCGCGGATGCGCACGCGTATGATCAAGAATCCGACGACCACCTCCGCTATATGATTTATAACGTCAGAAGCCAGGAAGAATGGGACCGAGCACAGGCGTACTCTAAAGGTGAGTTATTCTTAGCGGTGATCATTATTGAATGCCCGGCCCTTTTCAGGTACGCGTAGCAAGGTTAATTCTTTAATATACTAATTCTTATCTCTAAGGTGGCCATACCGACTTCGGTAGCCTTACCTTGTTATTCTCACAGCACGTTGCCGGGTTACAAATCCGCACACCAGAAGGACAGTGGAAATATGTCCGGCCAGTTGATGGCGGTAGTAAGTGAAGTCATCCGTCATCTCACCAAGACCTCTATTCTTTAGCCCGGAGAAGCGCTACTATACATGAACATTTACGAACATGCATAAGTATCTATGAAATATAGAAGTGGAGAGGCATGTAACAAAATTACTACGGTTAGCCACTAACCACAACAACTACAGTCACTTGCAACGCGGCGGATACTTTGACATTTCTAACAAATGGTAATTTTGAACCTCGAATATCTTCGTTACACACTCGACTTATTTGAGCGTCTAGGCTTCATAAAGTCCACCATCCACCGCGTGGTTACGCCACCGAAAGACCAGATCAACATCCCCCGACTAGGGTTACTCTACTTCAACAGACCTGGTGCTCACACGCCCATGAAGACAGTCCCATCTCCTCTGCTGGATCGCCTTGGATTGATCCCACCGGAAGACAAAGACCCCAACAAGCCAGTGGTCTCTGGAACCGATTACGTCCGGGCACGAGTCAAAGACGTCCACTATAAGACTGTCTTAGACAAGCGTGAAGGGACGTCTTTCGAGTTCAAGGGATTGAAAGTACAGAACCACTATGCCTAGTGGAGTATATGTCTCTCCTACACGGTCGCGACCGTAGTACTTACTATAAGCTTTCAATTGATTCAGGTTACGCGTGATTTTTATATAGTACCTCACATCCGCCCATCAAGTCTCAACCTATTAACCTACTTAGCTGTTGTCTCTACCTCCGAAGCCTTACTTACCTCAATTAAGAAATACATACATATCCACGTAAAATGTCATCTAACAGCTTTCATACCTTTCTCAGTAAGTCTTTTAGATGAACGCCTGATGTTTTCCCCAAGAAGACCTTACCTTGGGCTCATATAGGTAGCAGGCTGTATCTCAATATCCTAAGCTTCTCACAATCGTTTCAATGATGTCCCTGAGTGGACCTGGCGTGGAACTTTTCATATATTTTATTGGACAAGATTGCTGACTCTATCCTGACTCCATGGTACCCATGGTAGAGAATTAGTCAGCTAACCTACGTAATGTCCATGGTACCATGTCAAGGTCACAATATATATGATGCATATAAAAGCTGCTAACCGAATGGGTCCTTCACCTGAACATCATCGTTATCAACTACCCTATTCTAATCCACGAATTGGGAGAAGTCATTCCCGCAATCTACTTACCTAGTTCCTGGCAATCGCGTCGCTTTTAAGCATCAATAAAACGGAAGCTAAAATGAAAGCCCTAGTTACGATCGAGGGCAAGACGGCCGCAGTCCAAGAAATAGATATCCCGAAACCTGGCGAAGGCGAAATATTAGTCAATGTCCACTATGTCGCCCAAAATCCGACGGATTGGAAGGCTATGGGTTCAGTGCCTCCAGGTCGAATCATCGGCTGCGACTTCGCCGGCACGGTGGAAGATAACAATGGATCTCGCTGGCGTAGAGGCCAACGCGTCGCCGGCTTCGTACAAGGAGCTTCCACAAACCCACCTAGGGGAGCCTTTGCAGAATACGTTGTTATTGAAGAAAGCCTCGTCTATTCCATCCCGGATGAGATATCCTACCAGGATGCCGCTGTCGTTCCCCTGGCTTTTGCTACTGCCGTGCAGGCAATGTTTGCGAGGTTGAAACTTCCAGAGCCGAGCAAACCAGCCAAGAGCGTCTTCCCTTTCCTTGTCAGTGGAGGCACGTCAAGCGTTGGTCAGTACGCGATTCAGCTAGCTAAACTGGCTGGTGCTTTCGTCGTCGCCACAGGGTCAGCTCGAAACCATGAGTTTCTAAAATCCCTAGGCGCAGACGCCGTGGTCGACTACAGAGATTCGGATTGGCCGGAGCAGGTGCGTAAGCTCACTCATAATGGTCTCGAGCTCGGATTCGACTGCATATCCGAGAAGGGCACGCCCGAGGGTATCATAAAAGCGCTCTCGCCGACGAAAGGCGGCCACGTCGTCGCTATCCTCCCCGTAAACGAGGTTAGAGACAAGATAGAGAATCCGAAAATTAGACTGGAGAGCACCATTGTTTACACCGTCTTCGAGCGTCCGCTGAAGTATGGCGCTTTTGATAACCGCGGAGAGGCAACGCCTCATGACAAAGCTTTGTGGGAAAAATACTTGGCGCTGCTACCGGAATTTCTATCTAGCGGCAAGATCAAGCCCAACAGGGTAAGGGAACTCGGCGGCATTTCTGATATATTGGCCGGATTCAAGGAACAGCAGGAGGGCAAGGTCAGCGCGGAGAAGCTAGTCTACAAGATTTCATGATTGTTTTAGTCTGCGTAGCCATATACACGTAGCGAACATAGAAACGGCTTACTGATATCCCCCCTTATTCACGGAGACATCCTGCGGCCACATGCCTGGGTGTCTAAGACAATATTTTTTATACCAGCCGTAACAAATTATTGAATTTATGTTATTTTATTTTATTTTATTTTATTGTATTTTATTGTGACTATTCTGCAATACTAGCCGGGCGTATCATTCAGATGTAATCTATCGGCTTTTATTAACAAAGTAAAGTCATTCTAACTCATGCTTCCTTCTTATCCGTCTTCACTGACGGGAAGGGATTGTATGAGCCCCGGTCTGCCCGTAATTTCTGCAGCTTCTCAATCACTTCATCCAGTAATACTGGTTTGCCACGATCCTGAGTGGATGTGTCGTCTCGGTATCGCACGTTTACTTGCCGACCTTTCATCTCTTCATCTCCCACGACTAGATTCGACAAACATGGGTTTCGTCAGCAAGTCATTAAAATCACAACGAGGCAGGAGTGTACTAAGGAGGAATTCTCACCAAAGATGAAGTTGTACTGCGCTAGCTGTGCACTGCGGATCTTCTTGGGCAGCGTGTTTCCGCTAGTGTCAATATCGACATAGATCTTCTCCTTCTTGAGAATCTCCTTAACCTCTTGGGCGTATGGTACGAATCCCATCCCAACGGGGATAACCATCACTTGCCGCGGACTCAGCCAGAAAGGCCACTTGCCTGCGAAATGTTCGAGAAGGATACCTGAAAGGGTTAATATAAGTCATCAAATTATCCCCTCCTTACTGCTGGACATTCTTACCCATGAACCTCTCGATAGAACCCGCCATAGCGCGATGAATAATAACCGGTCGCGCACATCCAGGACTTAGAGGCTTAATCACTCGTCCCTTCTTAGTTCCATTATCACCCACGTCCACATTCGCTGAGTCTGCATTAGCTGCTTGTCCGTCCTTAGCTTTGGCTCCCCCCGCTTCTGAGACAGCCTCGTCTTGCTTGGGTTGGGCGGCATGCAGCTCCGCCGTAACGTATTCGAGACCGAAGTCTAGGAGACATTAGCAACATGTTAAGTGGCATGATGGAAGATGACATTACTCTCAGGGCCCATAAAATCGAGCTGGATTGTAGCACATTGCCATTCCTGAAGCTAGAGTTAGCTCACATTCTCGGACCCTTTTTCAACGCCTGAACCAATAGCCAGGAGGGTGATTTCTCTACACAGCTAAGCTGCTGACGGGATAACACGAGTGAAACTTACCCGATTCAAGCAGTCCATGATCTTGATGTCGATCTGATTCGAGTTAGCAAATCCACAAATAGTCAGGAGAAGGCTAAGATGTTTTTACCTTCGGCCCATAGAAAGCGCCATCACCCTCGTTGAGCGTCCATGATACACCGCCGGGTCCCGCTGCGAACCCATCTAACGCTTCCTTCAGCATACTTTCGGCTTTGTCCCATGTCTCAACCTGGCCCATGAATTTCTCTGGACGAGTAGACAGTTGAAGCTTAAAGGTAAATCCCAACAAGCCGTACATTTCGGAAAGGAAGTCGAAGAGGTCGGAAATCTCGCTGGTGACTTGGTCGAGGCGGCAGAAGATATGGGCATCGTCTTGCTGAAAACGACGGACTCGGGTCAGACCTGACAGGGCACCGGTAGCCTCATTACGATGGAGCACGCCAAAATCGGCAAGGCGCAAGGGAAGTTGGCTGTAAACCTTGGGACTGTGCCCAAACATGAGAAAATGGGCAGGACAATTCATGGGCTTCAGACCCCATTTCTCCTTTTCTAAGTCTATGATAAACATGTCCTCTTGGTAGTAATCCCAGTGGCCACTCATCTTCCAAAGCTTAGAATTGAAGATATTGGGAGTAATCACTATTTGATACGATTAGTGCTAAGTCGGTCGTGAGAACGGACGTCGTAAGGGTCTCAGGCTAGACGAACCTTCTTGATAGTCGCGTTTATGATATTGGTCTCGGATATATGCGAGGAGGGTGTTATAGATCCTTGTACCGTGAGGCAGAAAGAAAGTCGAGCCTGGCGACATCTCATGGAACATAAAGAGCTCTTGCTCTTTGCCGAGCTTCCTGTGGTCTCGCTTGGCGGCTTCCTCTAGGAACTTCTTATGCTCTGCCATCTTCTTCTTGTCAGGGAAAGACACACCATATATACGCTGAAGAGAGTCATTATCCTGCGAGCCCAGCCAGTACGATGCAGAGTTCTTCATGATGGAGAATGCTTCGACGCGGCCTGTGTCAGGAACGTGTGGACCACGACATAAGTCAATCAACGGGCCATTGCGGTACACGGTGGTAGAGGTGCCATCAGGAATCTTGGTAGAGATGATGTATTGTTTGTATTTGTTGTAACTGAACATATCGAGAAGATCCTGCTTTGAGACTTCGAGGCGCTCGAATCGCTGGCGATCCTTGACGATGTCGGAGACAATGCGCTCCAGAGGGGCCCAGTCACTTTGTTGTACAGCAGCGCCGCCAGGTAGAGCCATCTCATAATAGAAGCCGTCGTCGATAGGGGGGCCAATACAGAGAGAACAGCCGAAGCGCCTCTCGCAGGCCTCGCCAAGGATGTGGGCCGAGCTGTGCCAAAACACCTGCTTCCCCTGCTCGTCGTCGAAGGTCAACAACTCAAGTTTGCAGCTCTGTTCCAGAGGTCTGTCCAAGTCCCAGAGCTTATTCTTGTCTCCGTCTAGTCGGGCAACGATGGATCGCTTGTACAAGCTATTGGACACACTCTTGGCAATGTCGCCTGGCGTGGTCTCCCAGCTAGTGCCGATTTTGACGGAACCGTCAGGCAGGGTAATGGTGATCTGTTCGCGGGGTTTTCTAGCGACATCTTCGTCGTACTTCTTCTTGAGGCGATCGAATAACTCGAGTCGGGTCTTGAGGAACTCGGGCGGGGGATTCATCTCGACGGGACCGGCGCTGGCATCGCCGGCAGCGGCTTTGCTCTTCTTCTCCTTCTTTGCAGGCTTTTGCCCGCCCACAACAACCTTCTTGACATCCCCAGAGCCTGTGTCAGCCATGTTGACTTTTGATTGTCAGAATAGCCGTGTTATCTTTGGCACAAACGAAGAAGGGAGAAGGTGGGGGGAAGAAGGAAAAAGGAGAAAAGTTGCGATTGAGTTAATGAAGGTTAGGTCAACTGAGACTGAGTCACATCGGAAAGCCTGCGATAAGGTTTACGGGGTTTTTCTTAATTATTTTTTTAAACTCTTACCTTATGTAGGTACGTAGTTCTAGTTTGTTCGTGCCAGGTTAAACCAGGTGGGTTCATGTACTGTATGGTACACACATCTTAGGTATCTGTGTATTTTAGCCCATTGCCCCGCTACCCCGCAGAGGTACATCTATTTCAATCATACACATACATGTACTTGCTACCTACATGTAGGTACACCATTCTAATCACTTATCGATAAGAACGTTTTCTACCATAACTATATCAGAATCGAAATCGAAATTTCCTCTTTGTCTCAATATATAATATACATAGCTAGATAGCTACCCGACACATGTTCGTAGTTGGGACATCCTCTCTTTCAGTCAGCAGTAGGTATGTAGTATTTATGTTCTTACAAATATCCTTCTGCTAACCCTATTCCCTTCGTTCCTCCTCACTCGTAAGCGCCGGACAGTGCCTCGGCTTTCGACTTACTGTTTGGGTCCAAATACGGCGCTTCTCCGATTCCAACAGCACGGTTTCCAAATCTCTCCCCGAGTCCCTCGTAGTCAAAAGTTGCGGTATGGAAGACGCTGCGATTATCCCAGATAGCTGCTTGTTTATTAGACCTTATGTGTGTGAATAGTTAGAGGCATCTCACCAATGTCATTCTTATTCCTCCATTTGAATCGGACCTGGATGTCATGGTTCTCAACAATCGTGCGTTTAAATTTATCAAGTAGCTCCGAGGACTCTTCCGTTGATAATTCGTTGATATATTTCGGGAATGGGCCAATGGCGAAGATACTCTTCCAGCCCGTTACAGGATTCGTTCTGTGAGTGCGAACCTAGCGTCAGTTCTACCGGATCGATTGAAATACTACATGTTGATTTCAAATTACCTGACGACGGGATGTACAGCCCTCAGCGCCCTCCCGGCATTAGCCAGGCTTCCCCTTGGCTCCTCGTAAATCTTCACCCTCTCCGGTTCTGCCGCGGCAGCAGCCAGAAACCCGTCGCCAACAAACGTAGCCGTTAGGCCCTCGAAGAACTTCTGGTACGGCTTCGAGAACCTGTCATAAATATCATATCCCGATGCCCAGAGAGTATCACCCCCTGTCTTAGGAAGCAGGGTAAGGCGGAGAGAAGTATAATCGGCGGGGACCGGTTCAAATTGGATATCAGAATGCCACTGAGCCGAGTCATAGCGTCTCTTGTCTCCTCGGTCGTCATGTACAAAGAGTTTCTTCCGCTGAACCGAGCTGATGATGCTGATTTGATTGTCTCCAATCCCGAACTCGGATGACGTGCCGTTGAGGATTGGGTGTATGTGCAATGTCGAGTCAGCTGGCTTGCCCGTCAGCTGGCCGAGCCGATGAACCAGACGCTTCTGCAACTCATCGGTGAGGTTGTCCTGTGCGCGAAAAAATACAACGCCCCTTTGAGAAACTAAAGAGGACGTCAGGGTCTTTCCTACTCAATTAATTCTCGTGGCAGAGGGCTCAATCAATTCAACTAACTAGTGATAGCCAGATCACGAATCAGGTCGTCCGCGTTACTCGCATTAAGTAAGTCGTCCACAATGTTAACATTGAGAAACTCACGACCGATTGCAGGTGTCGTGTCTTCATAAGAAAACTTCTCCAGGGCTCCCGTGAGACTTAGTGGCGATGAGTAAGAAGCGATACCCCTTATATGGGAAGGTATAGCTTTGGGTGTTTCGCCGATAGTGGCTACTGGTGCCATTGTTTCAAACTATATGGATAGCAAATCCGTTAATTGATTCCGAGATACTTCACTTTGGAGTTGAATTCCCACATGATATCACTCTTTTATATAGACACATATACATACATAATCTCGCTGCTACATGAAGCCCATGTGATACCCCGCAGAACTTATAATCTCTTATAATTGGGAGTTTTATAATCACGTAATTCTCGTACAAAGCACGTAAGAATCCTTTAATATATACAACTTTTAGAAAAGGTATATCCGAGTTTTACGAGGGCTATTGTATCAAATTGAAGAAGCTTATGAAGAATTTCTTATCGCGGGAATTTTAGGTATTAATCACTTTGAAAATTTCGAGATGTAGTAATATGCTAGGAGCTATGGTAGGAGCTGTGGTAGGAGCTGTGGCAGGAGTAGCAGGTGTGGCAAGTGTTACAAAAATAAAAATAAAAATAAAAATAAAAATAAAAATAAAAATAAAAATAAAAATAAAATAAAATAAAATAAAATAAAATAAAATAAAATAAAATAAAATAAAATAAAATAAAATAAAATAAAATAAAATAAAATAAAAAAAATAAAATAAAATAAAATAAAATAAAATAAAATAAAATAAATAAATAAAATAAAATAAAATAAAATAAAATAAAATAAAATAAAATAAAATAAAATAAAATAAAATAAAATAAAATAAAATTAAATAAAATTAAATTAAATAAAATTAAATTAAATTAAATTTATTAATAAATATATTTATATTTAAAAAATTAAATATAATAATTTTATATTTTATTATTAAATAAATAAAGTTTAATAAATATATTAAAATATATTTATTAAAGTTTAATTAAAATTAATTAATACGTTATAAAGTTATTTAATAACTTTATAAAAGTTTAAATATTAAAAATATTATTATTATTATAAAAAAAGTTATAATATATATATATATATATATATAATTTTATTTTTTATATATAAAGTTAATTTTTATTATTAATAAAGTTTTATTACTTTATAAACCGTTTATTATTACGTAATATTAATTATTTATATTTTATAATATATATATTAATTTATATATTAATTTAATTATAATAATAATATAAGTTATTAATATCACGTAATAATAAATAATGTGTAAAACGGTTAAATTTTATTAATAATAAAAATTAACTTTATATATAAATAAATAAAGTTATATATATATATTATAATTTTTTTACGTAATAATATAATAATTTTTAATAACATTTAAGCTTTTAAATAATAATATATTTAAAAATATTTTTTAAATTATATTATAATATAAAACTTTATATTAATTATATTAATATATTTTATTTATTTAATAAATTATTTAATATATAATTAATTTTAATTAATAATTTTTAATTAAATTTTAAATTTTAAATTTTAAATTTTATAAAAGTTATTTTTTATTAATTTTAAAATATTAAATAATGTAATGCCGTGGCTTATGCTAAGGGTTAAGTGCTTAAAGTAAGGCATAGGCCTAAGGCTTATATACCTTATAAGATTTATATATAAACAAAGGTTACGCGTTACATTGCAAATCTTTTCCTTTTTTCTTTTTTAGCTTAAAATATACGAATTAACCCTAATAATTAAAGCTAAGCCTTTAACCTTTTTAACAATATATTATAAATAAATAAAGTTTATTATTTATTTAATAAAAGGTTAATATATTATATAATAATTAAAATAAATATAATTAAAAATATTATATTTAAGTTAAAAAAATTTAATTAAAGTAAAAAAGTTATAAGTAATTAATATTATATAATAATAAATAATATATAAAACGGTAAAATTTTATTAATAATAAAACTTAACCTTATATATAATAAGCGATAAATATTAAGTTATTTATTAATAGTTATAAAATAGTTATAAACTTAACTTATATTAATTATAATTTAATTTTATATAATTTAATTATTAAAATATAACTATTAAAGTTTAATTTAAATTAATTAATACGTTATAAAGCTATTTAACTTTATAATATATATATTAATTTACACATTAATTTAAATATAATAATAACACATTTAAAAATAACTTTATTTTTAATTATATTATAATATAAAACTTATATTAATAATATTAATATACTTTATTTAATTAACACTAATTAATGATTAATAAAACAACTTAATTAATTATAAATAATTAAAAAAGATTTAACAAATATTTTTTTTAAATATTTAAACGATTTAAATAAAAAAAGGTAATAATTTTAAATTACCTTTAAAATTTTATAACTCGTTAATAAGTTAACAACTTTTTAATAATTTAAAACTTATTATACTACTTTAAAAATAGTTATAACTTATTAATAAGCTAATAATATTTACATTTATTATATATAAAAAACCTTATTATTATATTTATTAATATTTAAATCTTAATAATAAGTTAATAACGTTAATTTAATTATAAAAAATAACTTTTCTAACCTTTATAAACTTTTATTATAAAAAATACCACACTTATAACTTATTAATAAACTAATAATATAATCTTTTTAAGAAAAAAATTTAATTTAATATATTTACTTATTAATACATTTTATAATTAATTAAGCCTATTATACTTAAATAACTAATTAAACATATATATATATATATTTAAAAACTAATCCTTTTAATAAGTTAATTAATAATTTCTTTAAACCTTTATTATAAAAAATATTAATACTTATAACTTACTAATAAATTAATAATATAATCTTTATAAAAAAAATTAATTTAACATTTTAACCACTTTATTTTTAACACTTTTATTATAAAAACAGCTTTTATAATTAAACCTATTATTACTAAGTAATTATATACCTTATATATTTATTAATAAACTTATTTTTAATACATTTATTTTTTAATATAGCTTATAATATAATTAAACACTTATTATTTAATATATTTATTATTATAATAGTAAAAACTTAAAGTTATATTTTTAAAACATATATTTATAAGTTAATATTAAATATTAATTTTAACGTTATAAATATACTAGTAATTATTAAAAGATTTTTATTTTTTAAAAACTTAAACAATAAAAATAAAAAACTTTAATAAAACTTTAAAGGATTTTTTAAAGGTTAAATAATAATATACTTCGCGAAAATGTTTTTACACTTTTATACGATTATAATTAATTACTTATACTATTATAAAGTATATAATAAAATTAATAATAATAAGTTTAGCCGTAATAAGTTTAAAAAATTAACGATAATAGCTAACATTAAAAAATTCATTTTATTTTTAGTTAAAAAAGCTAATAAAATTACCTTATACATAACTTATAGTTTTATTAATATTAAATTTAATGCTTATTATAAGGAAAATTTAAAAATAAAGTTTAAAAAATGTTAAAATTAAAAACTAATATAATTATAATATTATTTTTATTAATATAAAAGCTAATAATTTAAAAACTAATTAATTAATTAATTATAACCCTTATATTAAAGATTATTTAATTAAATGTAAAATAAGTTATAATATTAAAAGTAAAATTAAACTATGTAAAATTAAATTATAATTAATGTAAGTTAAGTTTATAACTACTTTATAACTATTAATAAATAATTTAATACTTATTACTTATTATTTATCCCTTTTAAAAGAAAAAAATTAATACTTTTCTTAATTTATTATTAAAAAAATTTATTTAAAAATCTTAAATTTATTATTATTAATAAATATATTTAATAATCTTTTATTATAAACTTAATTATTAATAATTTATTAATTAACATTATTATTTATCGCTTAATAATTTAATTTTTATTTAAATTTTTTAAAATTTTTAACTTAAAATTAACATAATTAAATTTATTAATCCTTTAATAATTTAGAAACTAATATAATAAAAATTAATGTAATATAATATTATAATTTTAAAGCTATTATTTTAAATATTAAATATAAATATTTTATATTAATACTTAAATATAATTTTTTCGCCTTTTTTAAAAAAATATATTAATATATATTAATATATAAGGAAAAGCTTAAAAAAAGCTTAAAATTAATATAAATAAAGATATTATATTAAGTATATAAGTTAATATTAATTATTATAAAAAAGTTTTCTTTTTTAATATTTTCTTTTTTACTTTTACCTTTTTTATTAATATTTAAAGTTATAATAATATTAATTTTAATAATTATTTTAAAACTTATTATAAAATTTTAAATATTTAAAAAAGTTATTATAAAATTATAAATATTTAAGAAATTTGCTATAAAATTATAGGTATAAGTATTAGTACTTTTACTTATTAAGTTAAAATAGCTAATGTTAACTTTGTTTTTTTACTTAATATCGTTAAAAGTATTAGCACCGATTTTTTTTTTAATATAGTTAAATTTATTTATATTTTATTCTTTTTTTCCCTTATTTTTTACGCTAATCGTATATTAGTTTAAAGGTTAAGTGGTAATTATTTATTATTATTATTATAATATTTTCCTTATAACTTATTATTAATATTAATAAAATTATTTTTAATTTTTATTATTATTATATTAAAATATTCTTTATATTGTTAATAATATTTATTATAGCTTAATATAACTTTTTAATAAATTCTTTAAATATATTTTATTTAATTTTACTATGTTTAATAATTTAATAAATTTTTATAATAAATTCCTTAATAAATCTTAACCTTATATTTATACTATTTAATATAAGCTTTAAATAATCCTTATATTTTTAATATTTATAAATAATAACATTAATTATAGTGTTAATAAATTAAATTATTATCATTACCTTTTTATTTTATTTAAAACTTAAAATAAGATTTTTTTAAAAGAAAAAGTATTATTAAAAGGTTAATATTTCCTTTTTATTTAATTTTTATAATAATTATATAAGGCTTATATTAAGAAATTTAATATTAATAATGATTAATATAATGTTAAATTTAAATATATTATTATTATATATATAAAAAACCTTTAAATTATATTAATTTAATAATATTTAAATATAATTATAAGGTAAAAAGTTTAGGTTTTATTAAATAATATAATTAATTTAAATAATATTTTATAATTTAATCTTAATAATTTTAAAATAAGTAATTATATTTAGTTTAATATTAATTAAAATATATTATAAACTTTTTAAAATTTAATTAATATTTAATTAAGGATATATTATAACTTAAATAAAAATATAATATTAGAAAATCTTTATTATATTTAACTTATTTTATAAGTTTTAATTATTATAATTTAAAGTATTAAAATATTTATAAATATACTATGGGCTGTTAGTACCACGTAATAGTAAGCGGTGTGTAAAGCGGTTAAATTTTACCGGTAATAAAGATTAGCCTCACATATAAATAGGTAAAGTTATACACACACATTGTAATTCTTTTACGTAATAATAATAACATTATTAACACTTAAGCTTTTAATAATAAATATATTATTATAATTATAAGCTTATTATTTATTTTATTAATATTTAATATTTTTAAAAATATTTAATTTATAATATTTTTATTATATTATAATCTATTAAAATAATAATAAATTTTCTATATAATTAAAGTTATATTTTATATTATTAATAAATTTAAATTAAACAAATTATTTTAAATTTTATAATTTATATATTTAATCTTTATTTTTATTATTATCTTTAATAAAAATAAAATAAATTATATTTTATTAATAAATATATATTTATTATTTTAAATTATATTTAAATAAAAAATTATTATTTTAAAGCTTTATTATTCAAATATATTAATCTTTAAAAATATAATATTATTATAATCCTAATGTATAAGTTTTAAAAGATTTAATAACTTATTTTAAAAAATTTTAAATAATTTTCTTTTTAAATTTATTAATTTAAAACTACTTTTTTTAATATATTTACATTTAGTCATTATTATCAATAATATTTTTGCTTTTTTTCTTTTTATTATAAACATTTTTATTTTACACTTTTATAAAGATAAAGCCTTTTACTAATACTAAGAAATATATTTTTATAAAAAGATAATTATATTAATATATATTTTAAAGTTTACCAAAATAATTAATATTTTAATTTTCTTTAAAGTTTTTATTTAATCTTTAATTATTAAAATTCCTTTATTATTAATATTAAAATCAAATAATTTAATAAATTTATATTTAAAAAAGATTTTTTTAAGTTTAACATAAGTTTAACTTTATTAAATAAATTAAAGAAAATATTTAAATAATACATATAATTTTTAAATATGTTACTATAAATAATAATATTATTAATATATACCTTTACAAAATCTTTAAAAAGCTTTAACTATTAATTCATAAATTTCTATTTAAATATTAATAAATTCTTAAAACTTATAAATATAACTTTAAATACTTTAAGTTTTTTTAATAACATTATTATCATTTAATTAACATACCTTTTAACTATTAATAATTAATGAAAAAATTATAAAACGTTAATAATATTAAAATATTATTTACTAATTAATTATAATATTATATCCTCTTATTATAATAAAGAATAACTATTTAATAATACAAATTTATTAAAAGGTTTAAAGTTAATAATAACTTAACCTTTATATTTACCTTTTATTATACGCCATATAATAAAATATAAATAATTAAATAATATTAACTATTTTATCCACTTTATTTTACCTTAATTATATAATATATTAAATATTTAATTTAAAAGTTTTTTATCTTAAATTTTAAAGAAATAAACTTATTTTACTTTAAAATACTTTTATTAATTATTAATAAATTTAATTATTATCTTTTTATTTTTTAATAATTTAATAATTCCTTTATTTCTTTATATTTTATATCTTTTTATTACTTTAATTAAATTATTACTAAATTTTATATCTTTTATATAATAATATATTTTATACTTTAATATTACTTTTAGTATTTTTTTAACCTTAATATATTTAATAATAATATTATATTAATATTAAAGCTTTTTCTTTTATTAAAATTTTTTTAATATATTTTTAAAAGTTTTATCATTAAAATATAATACAGTGACCCGAAAGAAAAAACGTCCAACGCTAATTTCACATATTATTTTCTTAACTTTAAACTAACATAACTTTACCAAATATAGGTATTAAATTAAGGTAAAATATGTAAAATTTATATAAGTTATTCCTTTATTTAATTCTTTCTTTTAAGGTTATTAGGATTAAAATTAAACGAGATATTATAAAATATATCTTTAATATATATATTTATACCTTAAACTTTTAAGTTATAATATCTTTATAAATTTATATATATAAGTAAAAATAAAAACTATATATAAATAAAAGAATGATAAAATATAATAAAATATAAGGTTTTATAAATTTAAAAAATATTATTATTATATTATTTAAATATTTGTAAAAATTATTGTTAAAAATGTTAAAAAATATCCATTTCCCATATAAATTTCGCGTTTTTTCTAATACGTCATTTTTAACATTTAATTACTTTACGAAGAAAAATAGTAAAAATAATTTAAATAAGCCAAAATAAACAAAATACAATTAATAATAATAAAAATATTTTTAGAATATCCTTTTAATATAAATATCCTAAGTTATAACGTTACAAAGTTAATAAGTTTTGGTGTAAAAATGCTCTTTGGACGTTTTTATTTTCTCCCCACTGTACTTCTATTATTTATAATGAATTTTATTATTAAATAATTTATTAAAACTATATTATTATTATAAGCATTTATAACTATTTATATTATATTAATCTTTTCCTAATTTATAATATAATATCCTTAGGTATTAATTTCTTTAATATATCTTAACTTTATTTTGTAATAAATTATAACTTTTTTGTTAATATTATTTAAAAATATTACTTCCTTTAGTATTAATATATTATAAATATTATATATTATATTAAAATATTTAAATATAAATTAAAAGTCTTTTCCTATTAATAAATTAACATATTTCACTTTAATAAGTATTATTATTAAAAGAAAAATAATAATATAATCTATATATAATATTTATTTTTAAATAATACCTCTTAACTTTATAAACTTAATATATATTTTAGCGCTTAGGCAAATTACCATTATTATTAAAATTTTAAGATAATTTAAGATTATACTATATTATTTATAAAATTTACTTCTAAATAGTAAATTTAGCTTTAAATAATTGTTATATATTTATACTTTTAATTTAATATATAATAAAATCTTCTTCACATTTTATATTACTAAAACATTAATATAAAATTTTACTTTTTCATTTATTATAACCTTATTAAATATATCTTTAATAATTATAAATTTCTTAACTTTAAAGATTTTAAAATCTTTAATAAAATTTATAAACTATTTATAATTAATTATATAATTTAATATACTTAAATTAATATAAATAATTAACTTATTACCATAAATATTAATAACATTAATCTCTAAATATAAATGTCTTTTTAGGTGATATTTTCTTAAAATTTCCTTTAATATAATATTAATAAATTTAATATTATTTATGTTAAAAATCCTGTCCATATTTAATATTTTTTCTAAATCTATATTATTAAAAGCTTTATTAAAAATATCCTAAAGGTTACCTTTTTATATTTAGAAAAAATATTTATCTTAAATTTCTTATATAAATAATCTTTTATAATTTAAATTATATATATATATATATATTTATTAATTTAAAAATATACTTTCTTTATTTTAATTATAAGCCTTATATTTAGTAATTTAAACAAGATATAATTATTAATATAAACATACTTAAAGTAATTTACCTAAATATTAAAAACTTTACTATATTTTTAATAAGTTTTTTTCTCTTTATTATTTACTTAAATCATTTTAACATTTAAATTTAATTTATTACATTTTAACTTTATAAAATAATAAAAATTATACTTTAATTACTTTAAATTTATTTTATAATTATTTACTAAGAAATAACTATCTTATATTAACTTTACTTTTTTATTTACTTTATCCTTATTATTCTATTTAAAAAGTATTTTATCTTCTAAATAATCATTATCTTTAACTCCTTTTTTAACTTATTAATAATAATAATATTAAATAAATTATTAATTACTTTAATTACTATACCTATTTCTATTATAATTAAAGCTTTTATTTTTATACTTATTACTATTATATTTAAATTTATTACCATTATTATTATAGTTATCATTTCTAAATATAAGATAATAAAAGTTAATTTATTTAAAAATATTATTATATATTTTATAATTAAAGCCTTTGTTTTTATTATAATTATTATTATCCTTACTTTTTTTCTAATAATAATAAAATTAATAATAATTATTATTATTATTATTATTTTAATTATATTAAAGATTTATAATTAGCCTTTAACTTTATAATATTATAATTATTTTATTAAAATTAATAATAATTTTAATTATAAGTAATTTTAATAAATCTTTATTATTTCAAGAAAAAAAAGCTTTATATTAAGTTTTATTATAATTTTTAATATAAAAGATAAAATTATTAATAATTATAATTATTATAAGGGATATAATAAAAGTTTATAAATTAGAATTAAAATGGTTATAAATATAGTTTATATATTAAATTATTTTATTTATTTATAAAAAATAATAATTATAAATTAAATTTATTACTTAAGTTTAAAAGTTAATATTTTATAATATTATTTTTTTACTTTATTTAGCTTTAAAAAGTTAAAAGTTATTATATTTTTAAAAATTTTAAATTTAATAAATAATTAGGTTAAATAATAGTTTAAATTATCCTTTATTAGTATTTTTTCTTTTTTAGTTTAAATTATTTATTACTTTATAACATTTTTATAATAAAGCTTATTAAGATAAGTTTTAATGATTTCTTTACATATATTATTAATTATATTAATGAAAATATAAATATTATATTAAATTATAATAACTTTATTTGTTTATTTATATTTATTTATCTTATTAATTATACTATTATTTAATATAAATAATCTAATTTATTTTAGTTTTTAATTATTAAGATTATTTTTTAAGTAGTAATAATGTATTAAATATGTTAATTAAAGCGTTAATTATTAATAATATTAGTTATTATTATATTTATTATAGTTTAAGTAAAAAAGTTAAAAGTGATTATTAAATTATAATTAAATAATTTTATTTAAGCGATTATGTTAGCGTTATTATTAGTATAGTTTTATTTATATTAGTTAGCTTAATGTAATTTATCCTTAAGTATGTTAATATATGCTTAAAGGTTAATTAAATGGTTTAAATTTATTATATTAATTTAAAAAGTTAATAAGATTATAATTGGTAAATATAATATTTTAATTATTTTTATTATATTAAAAATAATAATAATAATATAAAAGGATTAAAGATTTGCTTATTACTTTAATATTATAGGATAACTTTAAAAGTAAATGTTTTTATAGCTAGTATTAAAACTATTAGTAATTTAATATAAGCTTTTTTATAATATATTAGTTTAGTTTAAATTTGCTTTAATAATGTCTTTAATAATTAAATGTATAAGGTTTATGTTTACTTTAATGTTATAATAATAAATATTGTTTATGTTTGTTTTAATATTGTGGTAATAAATATAATTTGCATTTATTTTAATGTTATAATAATAAATGTTATTTATATTTCTTTTAATAATAAAATAATAGGTTTTATTTAAGTAAATTTTAATTAAAATATTAAATATAAAATATTTATTAGTAATGTAAATAAGGTTAATTAAAGTATTATAAGTTTTAATGTTAATAATTAAAGAAGTAGTTTAATAATTAAATTTATTTTAAATGGTAAACTTTTAATTAAGTTATTATATATTAATAATGTTTCTTTAAAGGTTAATTATATAAATTTCGAGAATATAGTTTTTATTATTAGTATAAAAAAGTTGTTAAAGTTTATGGTATTATTATTAATTATATTTTAATAATTAATGTTATAAAAATAAGTTTTAATAATTAATGTTATAAGAATAGGTTTTAATAATATTATTAAAGTGTATATTATAGTTTAAAATAAATTTAATATTAATTAAATTATAAATAAAACTTATTTTAATTTTAAGCTTATAATATTTTAAAGTTCCTTATAAGTTATATTATAAGTGAAGTTAAGAAAATTAATAATATATTTAAAAACGTTATAAAACTTTGTAGCATTAATAACTTATTAGGCTTTATATAATAACTTAAGTTTTAATAAGTTTTTTATATACCTTATTTAACTTATTATTAATAATTAATATAAGGTTTAAAAGATTTTTATATATATTAAAACTTAAGTAGTATTAATTAATAACAACTTTAATATATGCTTTAAGTTTAAATATTGGTTAATAAATACTATTATTTTAAATATTCTTTTCTTTTTTAATAATATTTATATATAATTAAAAAAAACTTAGATAATAATTATAAGAATAATAATAATTATATAAGGAAATAAATAAGATTTAATAATAAAAACTTAAATAATTTTTTAATAATTAATATATTTATTAATTGGAAAATATAAGTAGGTAATGGTTAGATTTATAAGTAGGTATTTTATATTATATAAAAAGATAATAACTTAATAAAAAACTTTAAAATATTAAGAAGTTATTTTTTATTTTTAAATATAAGGATATAAGGTATTATAAAAATTTGATTAAAAAAATAAATAAAGCTTTAAAAGAGTAAAAATTCCTACGTTTAATTTAAGAAGTGGATTAATTAATTATAGGATATTATAATATATTTTTACAAGTGTTAGTAAATTATAAGTTTTAAGTATTAAAATATTAAGGGAATTATAAAATGTTTTATTTGTGAATAGCTTAATATGTTAAAAGTATTAAGCTGTTTTAACTAATTATTAATAAGTGGGTAAGTTAAGTAAGTTTTAAAAAAAAGGGTAAAAAAGTAATATTAAAGTATCGCTTTTTAAAATAGAAATTATATTAATTGCCTTATAATAAGTAAAAGTGCTATTAAATATTAAAGATTATTTAATTAAATATAAAATAAATTATAATATTAAAAGTAAGGTTAGGTTACATAGGATTAAATTACAATTAATGTAAGTTAAGTTTATAACTGTTTTATAGTTACCGATAAAACTTAGTGCTTATCGTTTATTAATAAACATTATTTATATTTTTTTAATAAAAAAATAATAAATTTTATTTAAGTAAATTGTAAAAGAGGTAAACTAAGTAACAATGGATAATTAACAACTTTAATTAATATAGAAAATAAAGCTTAAAAATTTTAAAAAAACCTTTTGTTTATATAAACGAGAAGTAATAAATATAAGACTTATAAGTTTTATCCTTTTTGTTTCACTTGTTTTTTTACATAAATTTTAATTAAACTATTAAATATAAAATATTTGTTAATAATATAAGTAAAGTTAATTAAAATATTATAAATTTTAATATTTATAAATAATTAATACTATATAATAATAAGTAATATATAAAGCGGTAAAATTTTATCGGTAATAAAAATTAGTTTTACATATAAATAAGTAAAGTTATATATATATATATATATATATATATTATAAGAGTAATTACGATAAAACGAATAATTATAATTTTAAGTTCTAATTTAATAACTTAAGCTTTATGTCTAAGGTATTAATACTAATTTATCTCTTTAATATAATTAAATAAAACTTCGTTTTATTTAAGGCATTAACCTTTACTCCTTTATTTAATTTATATAAAAGCGTATAATAACTCCTTTACCCACATATTATAATTTTTTATATAATAATAATAATATTTTTAATATTTAAGCTTTTAATATTAATTTAAATATATATTTAAATAGTTAAAAAATAGTTTAATAATTAAACTTTTTTTAAATAATAAACTTTTAACTAAGCTATTATATATTAACAATATTTCTTTAAAAATTAATTATATAAATTTTAAAAATATAACTTTTATTATTAATATAAGAAATATTATTAAAATTTATAATATTATTATTAATTATATTTTAATAGTTAATGTTATAATATTAAGTTATAATAATATTATTAAAATATAATTTAATATTTAAAATATAATTTAATATTTAAAATAAATTTAATATTTAAAAGCTTAAATGTTAAAATGTTATTATTATTACGTAAAAAAATTATAATGTGTGTGTATAACTTTACTTATTTATACGTAAGGTTAACTTTTATTACTAGTAAAACTTTACCGCTTTTTACATTACTTATTATTACGTGGTATTAATTGCTTATAAATGGTATTATATTAATATTAAAGTTTTTTTTTAAAAAAATCTTTTATATATTTTAAGAATTTTATTATTAAAATATAATACTTTCTTAATAATATTATCCATGGTATAAAAGACGTTTTTAAAAAAAAATTTCATAAGAAACTTTTATTAAACCTATTTAATAGCTATGATAAGCTATTACTAACTATTAATAAATTTGTATTAATACTTAAGCAAGGGTATAAAGGCTTAAAAAACCTAATTTATATAAGGCATAAAATATTTTAGTTATAATAAAACACTTTTACTTTAAGTGGTAGTTAGTTATTAGTTAATAACCTTGTTATTAATTAGTTAGTAAGTTTAATAGTTGTTTCCTATAAAAAAAACTTTTAAAAA
This sequence comes from Hypoxylon sp. EC38, assembly GCA_002120335.1. Classification (NCBI taxonomy): domain Eukaryota; kingdom Fungi; phylum Ascomycota; class Sordariomycetes; order Xylariales; family Hypoxylaceae; genus Hypoxylon; species Hypoxylon sp. EC38. Next base: position 223,099 of record KZ111288.1, read on the forward strand.
CGTCCTTTATAAATTTTACTATTAAATAATTTATTAAACTTATATTATTAATATAAATATTTATAATTATTTATGTTATATTAGCCTTTTTTTAACTTATAATATAATATGTTTAAATATTAATTTTTCTAATATATTTTAATTTTATTTTATAATAAATTATAACTTTTTTATTTATATTAATTAAAAATATTACTTCCTTTAATATTAATATATTATAAATATTATATATTATATTAAAATATTTAAACGTAAATTAAAAATTTTGTTTTATTAATAAATTAATATATTTTACTTTAATAGGTATTATTATTAAAGGAAAAATAATAATATAATTTATATATAATATTTATCTTTAAATAATACCTTTTAACTTTATAAACTTAATATATATTTTAATACTTAAGTAAATTATTATTATTATTAAAATCTTTAAGTAATTTAAAATTATATTATATTATTTATAAAACTTACTTTTAAGTAATAAGTTTAATTTTAAATAGTTATTATATATTTATGCTTTTATTTTAATATATAATAAAACTTTTTTTATATTTTATATTATTAAAATATTAATATAAAATTTTACTTTTTTATTTATTATAACCTTATTAAATATACTTTTAATAATTATAGGTTTTTTAATTTTAAAAATTTTAAAATCTTTATTAAAATTTATAAACCATTTATAATTAAGTATATAATTTAATATATTTAAATTAATATAAATAAATAACTTATTATTATAAATATTAATAATATTAATTTTTAAATATAAATTCTTTTTTAAATAATATTTCTTTAAAATTTACTTTAATATAATATTAATAAAGTTAATGTGGGCAAAGGAATTATTATACGCTTTCATGTAAACTAAATAAAAGAATAAAGGTTAATGCTTTAAATAAAACTTCGTCTTATTTAATTACATTAAAGAAATAAATTAATATTAATACCTTAAAAGTAAAGCTTAAGTTATTAGATTAAAATCTTAATTATTCGTTCTATCGTAATTACTCTCAGTTAATATTATTTATATTAAAAATCTTATTTATATTTAATATTTTTTTTAAATTTAAATTATTAAAAGTTTTATTAAAAATATCTCAAAGATTATAATGCCGTGGCTTATACTAAGGGTTAAATACTTAAAGTAAAGCACGGGCTTAAAGCTTATATACCTTATAAAGTTTATATATAAATAAAAGTTATACGTTATATTATAAATTTTTTCCTCTTTTTTTAGCTTAAAATATACGAATTAACCTTAGTAATTAAAGCTAAGCCTTTAACCTTTTTAATGGTATATTATAAAGATTGCTTTTTTATATTTAAAAAAGTACTTAATTTAAATATTTTATATAAATGGTTTTTAATAATTTAAACTTTTTATATATATATTTTTATTAACTTAAAAATATCCTTTTTTATTTTAATTATAAACCTTATATTTAATAATTTAAGCGAAATATAATTATTAATATAAATATATTTAAAGTAATTTATTTAAATATTAAAAACTTTATTATATTTTTAATAAGTTTTTTTTCTCTTTATTATTTACTTAAGTTATTTTAACATTTAAATTTAACTTATTACGTTTTTGCTTTATAAAGTAATAAAAATTATATTTTAATTACTTTAAGTTTATCTTATAATTATTTATTAAAAAATAACTATTTTATATTAACTTTATTTTTTAAGTAATTATTACCTTTAACTTTTCTTTTAACTTATTAACACTAATAACATTAAATAAATCGTTAACTACTTTAACTATTATATTTATTTTTATTATAATTAAAGCTTTTACTTTTATACTTATTATTATTATATTTAAATTTATTATTATTATTATTACAGTTATTATTTTTAAATATAAAGTAATAAAAATTAGTTTATTTAAAAGTATTATTATATACTTAATAATTAAAGCTTTTATTTTTATTATAATTATTATTATCTTTATTTTTTAATAATAATAAAACTAATAATTACCATTATTTTTATTATTAACTTATATATTATTATTTCTATTATTTTAATTATATTAAAGATTTATAAATAACTTTTAACTTTATAATATTATAATTACCTTATTAAAATCGATAATAGTTTTAATTATAAGTAATTTTAATAAGTTTTTATTACCTTAAAAGAAAAAAGCTTTACATTAAGCTTTATTATAACTTTTAATATAAGAGACAAAATTATTAATAATTATAATTATTATAAAAAATATAATAAAAGTTTATAAATTAAAATTAAAGCAATTATAAATATAATTTATATATTAAATTATTTTATTTATTTATAAAAAATAATATTTATAAATTAAATTTATCGCTTAAGTTTAAAAGTTAATATTTTATAATATTATTTCCTTATTATAATGTCGTGGCTTATGTTAAGGGTTAAGTGTTTAAAGTAAGGCATAAGCTTAAAGCTTATACACTTTATAAGGTTTATATATAAATAAAGGTTATATATTATATTATAGATTTTTTTCTCTTTTTTAGCTTAAAATATGCGAATTAACCTTAGTAATTAAAGTGAAGCCTTTAACCTTTTTAACGGTATATTACACTTACTTTATTTAGCTTTAAAAAAATTAAAAGCTATTATACTTTTAAAAATTATAAAGTTAACAAATAATTAAATTAAATAATAATTTAAACTATCCTTTATTAACGCTTTTTCTTTTTTAATTTAAATCATTAATTATTTTATAATATTTTTATAATAAAGCTTATTAAAATAAGTTTTAATAACTTTTTTATATATATTATTAATTATTACGTTATTAACTATATTAATAAAAATATAAATATTATATTAAATTATATTAATTTTATTTACTTATTTATTAAAAGCTTAAGTGTTTATAATGTTATTATTATTATATAAAAGAATTATAATGTGTGTATATAACTTTACTTATTTATATGTAAGGCTAATCCTTATTACTAGTAAAATCTAACCGTCTTATATATTGCTTATTATTATGTGGTGCTAATAGCTTATATACCTTTTTATTTAAAATGGTTACTTAAAATCTTTTATGCCTAATAGCTTTATAAAGTGTTTATGGTTGCCTTTGCTTAAAGGCTTAGTTAATTTATTTGTTAGGTTAAATATACCTAATATATATATAATCTTTACATTTTCTTTTGTAATCTTTTAATAAGTATAGTGGTAATCTTTTCGTATATGTTGTTTTTGCTTATTTATAGCAGTTTTTTCCGTTTATTTAATAGTAGTTATATTGTTATTTTATAAGGTTATTAAACCTTCTAGTATAAGATTAAGTTTTTTTAAAAAATTGCGAATTTATGTTATATTAGTTGTTATAAATGCTAGTGTAATGTATTTAACTTTTGTAAAACTTTAAGCTATTACTACTTATAATTTAACTAATTATAAGATTAGTGTATTAACTAAATAAAAGATATATCTTATAGTTAATTTTTTAATACTTAAATTGCTAGTATAACTTGTATTTATTGTTTTAAATAGTTTTAAAGGGTTATACTTTTAATAGGGATGTTTTTTAATAAGTTTTTTATATTTAATAGATTTTTTTTAAATATTATTTAAATATTATATTACTCTTTTAATGCCTGTTCGATATTTTTTAGTAGGATTATTTATAAACCTTACTTATATAAATATGGTAAAGCTAATGTTAGGTTTGGTTATATATAATGGGAATATTAATTTTTTAATATAAGATGTATATTTTTTAATCTTATAGTTAATGGCTTTATTGTCCTTTTCACGAGGCATTACCACTTTTAAAGTTTTTAAATTAAATGGAGTTGTGACTTTTTTACTTTTGTTAAGGTTAAGGCTTTTTATTATTTTTTATATATATTATTCCTAGTTAAGTTATATGTTTTTTATAGGGTTGGAGCGTATAATGCGTACTCTTAAGTATTAATTTATATTACTTAAGTTTATAAAAGCTATATCTTTTTTAATGTTTTTTATAAGGTTTTTTAAGTTTTTAACGTTATGTTTAAATAGCAACTAATTATTAATGTATGATGTAATGATATTTCCTATTTTTTTATTAACGTATATTATGTTATTCGCTTTTAAATACATAAAGCCATGCTTTTTTAAAATAACATGTACTTTCTTTTACTAAGTTACCCCTAATTGTTTTAAATTATATAGGGTGTGTTATAGTTTAATAATTTTTTTCTCGTTATACTAATAAAGCTTACATTTTTTTAGGAATGTTTTAAAGTATTCTTATAATATAAGGAATTACTTTATAAAAATCTTCTCTTTTAAATTACTATTTAAATAAGTAGTAATAAAATCGATTTAAATGATGTTTTAATTAAACGATGTTAAAAGTACCATTAATATTTTCTATAATGCTACTTTTATTATAATGGCCTTAATTTTATTATAATTTAAATCTTTACATTAGGTAAATTTTTTTGCGATAATTTTTCCCTTATATTTTCTAAGCATACTATCCGATTAATATTTTTTCTTTAAAACTTATTTTAAATTAATAAGGTAGTTATAAGTAGCTTTAAATTAATATATAAACTTAAATGTATCGCGTTTTAAGTTAATATAAATTTCATTATTAATGGCTTTTAACTATATTTTATGTTTAAAGTTAGTTAATACTTTTTTTAATAATGGTTTATTTATGTTAATCTTATATAACTAATATTTTTTAATAAGATTAAGGACATAATTTAAATCTTTAAAATTACTGGTTTTTTCTATAAATTTAATTTTATAAAGTAGATTATTTATTAAATAAATATTGAAAATGTTGCCTTTTAATCTTATATATATGCCTTTTAACCTTTTACCCTTTTAGGTAATAAATATTAATGTATTATATATGTTGTTTAAGTTGTTAAAAGCTTTGTATATATGGACTTTAAGTTTTTTTTTCTTAGGATAATTTCGTTTTTATAGTTTATTTTCTTTTTTATTTTTAATAAAATCTTTTTTAATAATGTTATTATTTTTATTTTATATATTAACTTTTTTTCGTGGTTTTTTATATCGTAAATGCTTTTAAATATATTTAGGTAAAAATTTAATAATATTTTATATATTAAAAGTATTATTCATATCTTTTATATATTTTTAAAAGATAATATATAGTATTTATAAATATCACTTTTTGTTTATTAATTAAATAAGGAAGTTATATATATTAATATAATTTAAAAATAAAGCTTTAATTTCTTAAGCCTTAAGTTTTTTTAACCTAGTTTAATATGTTTTTTTAATAAAAGTAATGTATTAATTACCTAAGATATGTAAATGCTTATTATTTAATTTATTATTTTATTTTAATTTAAAATCGTTTTAGTAGTATTTGTAAAGTGTTATATTTTTTATTATAAAAGTACTAGTTTAATTAATAATATCCGAAATATTTTTTAATATATTATTTTAAAAGTATAAAAATATTTTTATAATTATTTATATAGTCTTACTTTTGTATTTAAAAAGTTAAATTTTTTTTTTAGGGACTTTATTTTAATATTAATTATATGATGTAAAAGTGATTAATTTTATGCTTTTTTTATTATATATTAACTTTATCTTACTTATTTTGAACTTATAGCCACTATTAAATTAAAGAATTCTTGGATATTTTTTAAAGTTGTTAGGTTAAATAGGTAAAGCTTTAAAGGTTTTATAAATATAAGTTATATAAATAATTAAAGTATTAAATACTTTATCTTTGAATTTATAACTTTTAAAGGTTTGGTATTTGTTATTATTGTTAATTATTAGGCTGAAATATTAATAGTTTTTTATTAATATAGGTTTTATTTTGTTAAAATTATATTATGTGATATTGTTTATATATTGTTTTTATTTTTAAAGATCTTTTAAAGGTATTTTTTTAATTTTTACGCGGTCGTATGTAAAGTAAGGGAGGTTTATTAAGAAGGAAGTATTTAAATTAATGTTAGTGGTGCGTTATATAGTTTACTTTAATCTTTTTATACTAGGGTGATAAAGTTGTTTATGTTAAAAAATAAGTTTATTTTTTACTTTTTCGGTTAGCCTTTTAAATAATAAGGCGAGAAATTTAGTTAAAAGTAATTTAGTTTTTACGATTTTTTATGATGTTATTTTTAACGTGTAACCTTATTAGGTAACTTTTATTATAAGCTTAAGTTTTCTATATTTTTATAAGAAAAAGCCTTACTTATAAATGTTAATAAATATTATAATAATATCATTAAATTTGTAAACTTTATTGTTTTTAAGGTATTTTTTAGCCTTATAAAGTACTTTTTTTAAGAAAATTTTTAAGGGGAAGTTTTTAATATATAAATAATATAATAATGTAATTAAATTGTATTGTTTATTATTATTAATTAAATTAAATTATACTATATCTATTATTATAACCTTAACAAGCTTACCTTTTATATTAATTATATATCCTTTAAAAAATTTTATTATAATACCTTTAATAAGGTTTTTTTATCGTTAATAATATATACATTTACTCCTATATTTATTAGGAATAAATTATATATATACTTATATTTAATTAAGCTATATATACTAGCTATCTTTTATGTTTAAATAATATTATATAATAATTTATATGGTTTTAATACTGTTCGAAATGGTTAAAAATTTAAATTAGTTTTGTGTTATTTTATTTAATATAATTAAATTAGGTATATTAAATTAACATCATTTATTTTTATTAAATATACCCTTCCCTTTACCATATATTGTAAAAATCCTTAAAATGGTATAAAATTAGTACTAATACTTTAATATTACGTGGTATAATTTAATATTAGGGTTTATAATTATATTTTATTTAAACCATTATTTAAATAAAACTTTTAAATATACCTATACTTATTATACTTATAACATAAAAATCCCTTTTTAAAATCTTAACTAAGTAATTTTATAAATTGCTTAAACTTTTTATTAGGTTAATTCTTACTATTATATCATATATTATACAATACATTACTTAGTTGGTTATTATAGCCCTTATTAACTTTAGCCTTAAATTTATTAATAAAATTATTAATAATTTTTATAATAATAAACTTTTACTTTTTTATTATCTTTTACATAATATTTACTCATTCCTTTACCTTATTTTTATAACTTATTAAAAATATTATAATTTATTATTCTTTACCAAGTTTCATTTTAAACTTGCGAATTTTTTGTATAATAAGTTGTTATTATAAGCTATACTTAATTAAATCCTTCCCATTATACTTATATTTAAATAAGGTATTTTATAAGTTTTATTAGCAAGTTTTACCAGTTAAGGTATAGGTTTTATTAAAAAGTTTTAACATTTTTATTCCCTTTCTTATTTTATTTATAAGGTTTAAAAAAGCTTGTTTATATATATGTATGATTGCCTTAGTAATCTTTAATTTGTTAAGCTTAATAAGCTTTTTCCTTTTAATGTAATCTATTTTTTTTAAAGAAAGTATAAGGGCTTTTTAATAAATATACTAGTTACTTTAATCTTTTAAATAATTTTCCTTATTAAAGCTAAAGTTAAAGTACTTTTAAGCTAATTTATACTTTTTAGATTTGGATTTATACTTATCCTTATCCTTTTTATGCTTAACTAAGATATACTTTTTATATTGGTAATAATTAAATTTTAATTTAAAATTAAAATTAAAATTAAAATTTAAGGTATTTAAATCATCGCCATCACCATTATTAAAGCTAAAGTTACTACTATTAAAAGAATTTAAATTATTAAATAAATTAGTATCGTTAAATTTAACTTTAACAAATATTTTACTTTTACTTTTACTTTAACTTTTACTTTAATTCTTAATATTTAATTTAAATTCGTTATTATTATTATTATTATTAAATTCGATAATAACTTTTTAAGTTTTTTACAACTTAAAGTTACTACTTTTAAAAGCTTATAACTTTATAAGGATTTCTTTGGTTTAAATCTTAAATCATTTACCTATTTTATACATTTCCTTTAAAGCTTTATTAAATCCTTTTATTTAAAACTTCACAAATATTTTAAAAATATCCTTTAATTATTACTTTGGCTGTTTTAGGTTAAGGTTATTTATCTTCGAAACTATTTCTTAAATTAAGTTATACAATTATAATTTACAATTTACTACTGTAATTTATATAATACAAAGCTTTTTTCACATTAAAATTATAACATTAGTTATTTCTTTGCTATGTAGTGTTGGATTTTTGTTTAGGGTTAAGTATTTGTTATCCTTGTTAAATTTTCTATTAGGAGTTAATAATAATTAATTTGCCATTTCCTTTTCTTATTTTTTACTTAGTACTTATAATAATTTTAACTATTAAGTAATAAAAAGATTTAACTTTTTTTTCTATTTTTATATAATTTTTTAAAGGTTACTTATAACAATCTTTTACTTTTCCTCTATTATTAACATCTTTTAATTAATTACTATCTTATTATATAAGGTTTAATATTTTTATCTTAAATATAATGCTTTATTAAATAAATAATAATATTAAATTAAATATAAATTTAATTATTTTATAACATAAGTTGCAATATTAAGATATTATTATAAAAGCTTAAGTGTTTATAATGTTATTATTATTACGTAAAAGAATTACAATGTGTATGTATAACTCCACCTATTTATACATAAGGCTAATTCTTATTGCCGGTAAAATCTAACTGTTTCACATACCGCTTACTATCACGTGGTACTAATAGCCCACATTTATATTTATTTATTTTATTACCTATGTTATTATTTAATATAAATAAGTTAATTTATTTTAACTTTTAATTATTAAAATTATTTTTAAGTAATAATAATATGTTAAATATAATAATTAAAACGTTAATTATTAATTACATTAATTATTATTATTAGGGATTATTTAATTAAGTGTAAAATAAGTTATAATATTAAGAGTAAAACTAAGTTATATAAGATTAAATTATAATTAATATAAGTTAAGTTTATAGCTACTTTATAACTATTAACAAATAACTTAATACTTATTATTTATTATTTATCCCTTTTAAAAGAAAAAGATTAATACCTTTGTTAATTTATTATTAAAGATTTTTATTTAAGGGTTTTAAATTTGTTATTATTAATAAATATATTTCATAATTTTTTGTTATAAATTTAGTTATTAATAGCTTACTAATTAATATTATTATTTATTAGTTAATGATTTAACTTTTACTTAAATTCCTTAAAGTTTTTGATTTAAAATTAATATAATTAAATTCATTAACCCCTTAATAACTTAAAAATTAATGGAATAAAAATTAATATAATATAATATTATAACTTTAAAGTTATTATCTTAAATATTAAATATAAATACTTTATATTAATATTTAAATATAATTTTTTTGCCTTTTTAAGGAAAAAAATATATTAATGTAAATTTAATATATAAGGAAAAGCTTAAAAGAAAAGCTTAAAAATTAATATAAATAAAAATGTTATACTAAATATATATGTTAATATTAATCATTATAAAGCAGTTTTTTCTTTTAATATTTTCTCCTTTATTTTTACCTTTTTTATTAATATTTAAGATTATAGTGGTATTAACTTTAATAATTATTTTAAAACTTATTATAAAATCTTAAATATTTAAAAAAGTTATTACAAAATTATAAATATTTAAAAGACTTATTATAAAATTATAGATATAAGTATTAGCGCTTTTACTTATTAAATTAAAATAATTAATATTAACTTTATTTTTATACTTTGTGCTGTTAAAGGTATTAGCGCTAATTTCTTTTCTAATATAGTTAAATCCTTTTATATTTTATTTTTTTTCTTTTTCCTTATTCTTTTATGTTAATTATATATTGGTTTAAAGGTTAGGTAATAATTACTTATTATTATTATTATAATATTTTCCTTATAACTTATTATTAATATTAATAAAATTATATTTAATTTCCTTTATTATTATGTTAAAATACTCCTTTACATTATTAATAATATTTATTATATTTTAATATAACTTTTTAATAGATTTTTTAAATATATTTTATTTGGTTTTATTATATTTAATAATTTAATAAACCTTTATAATAAATTCCTTAATTAATTTTAACCTTTTATTTATATTATTTAATATAAGCTTTAAATAGTTTTATATTTTTAATATTTATAGGTAATAATATCGATTATAATATTAATAAGTTAAATTATTATCATTATTTTTCTACTTTATTTAAAACTTAGAATAAGGTTTTTTATAAGAAAAAGTATTATTAAAAGTTTAATATTTCCTTTTTATTTAATTTTTATAATAATTATATAAAACTTATATTAAAAAATTTAATATTAATAATAGTTAATATAATATTAATTTTTAATATATTATTATTATATATAAAAAAAGTTTTTAAATTATATTAATTTGGTAATATTTAAATATAGTTATAAGGTAAGAAGTTTAAGTTTTATTAAGTAATATAATTAATTTAAATAATATTTTATAGTTTAATTTTAATGGTTTTAAAATAGATAATTATATTTAATTTAATATTAATTAAGCTATATTATAAACTTTTTAAAATTTAATTAATATTTAATTAAGGATATATTATAATTTAAATAAGGATATAATATTAAAAAGTCTTTATTATACTTAACTTATTTTATAAGTTTTAATTATTATAATTTAAAATGTTAAAATATTTATAAATGTATTTTTATTTATAGTTATTAATTTTTTTAATAATTTTTATTAATATTTTTAATTAATTATAAAAGGTTAATAAAAATTTATATATTATAATAAAGGTTAATTTATACTTTTATAAGTATAAAAATTATATTATTATAATTATAAATATTAAATATATTAGATTAAAAAATAATAAAGGTTATTAAATTAATATCTTAAATATTATTATTAGTATAAAAAGGTTTAATATTATTATTATTATTATTATTATTATTATTATTATTATTATTATTATTATTATTATTATTATTATTATTATTATTATTATTATTATTATTATTA
>KZ111289.1:4536-229507 GCA_002120335.1 Hypoxylon sp. EC38
AAGCTTTGAGCTATTAAAGCTTAATAACTTTAATATATATAAAATTTAATAACTTTACTAATCCTTTATTTAAAAATTTAAAAAAATTATAAGTAAATAAAGATTTAAATTCTCATTCGAATGATATAAAGTGCACATGACTAGCCCCTTTTATAAAAGAGTTATTAAAGATTAAAAATAAGGTTTTAAAATTAAAAGGTATATAATTATAATTATGTACAAATTCTATCACGTAATCGTAATGGCGTAGTGGTAATAATCGTAGAATTAAAAATTTAAGCTTGGGTTCGAATCCCACGTAAAGTAAAAATTTAAAAAAAATTAAAAATTAAATAATAAAGTAAATAAATAAATAAATAAGTAAATAAATAAATAAGTAAATAAATAAATAAGTAAATAAATAAATAAGTAAATATATAAATAATTAATTAAATAAATAAGTAAATAAATAAATAAGTAAATATATAAATAATTAATTAAATAAATAAGTAAATAAATAATTAACTAAATAATTAATTAAATAATTAATTAAATAATAAATTAAATAAATAATTAAAAGAATAAATAATTAAAAGAATAAATAATTAAAAGAATAAAAACAAATTAGAAAAAATATTTAAAAAAGTATTAAAATAAAATTAAATTTAAAAGTTAAAGATTTAGCCTCCGGTTGGGATATTACCTTTTTTTCTTACTTTATTTCTAATTTAAAACTTAACTTAAAACCCCTATAACTAGCCTTCCGCGAGGAAAAATTTTTGGACCTTTTTTTTTATTTTTTAAAAATCCCCCGAACCCGAGCCAAAGCGAGGAGCAGGGCCGTGATTTTTTAAAAATAAAAAAAAAGGTCCAAAAATTTTATTTAAATTATATTAATTATAATTATAAAAGTTTATTATAATAAAAATAATTATTTAAAAATATTAAGTTATTTTTTAAAGTTAAAATATTAATATTTTATTATTATAAGGCTTATTATATTTTAAATTTTATAATTATAAAATAATTAATATATTTAAATCTTTTTAAGTTAATTTAACTTTATAATTTAATTATAAATTTAATTATAAGCTTAATTATCGTTATTATTAACTTATAAAAAAACCTTAAAAAATTAAAAAAATTATTATAAAATAAATATAATTTTAAAATTTTTAAACTAATAAAAAATAATAGCTTTATTATTTATAAAGCCTTAAAAAACATAATTAAAAATTATTTAATAAGCTATTAAATTATTATTAAATAAATAACTTAATATATTATAAATATAATTATAAAAAATTAAATAAAAATGTTAATTATAAGATTAAAAATTTTAAAATAATTTAATAATTAACTTAAATAATACTTATTAAAAAAAGTAAGTTTTACTTATAACTTTTATAACTTTATTAATTAAAAATATTAAATTAATTATTAATAATAATAAAAAGCTTAAATAATTTAAAAAATATTTTATAATAAGCTTTAAATTAAGCTTTATTATTAAAAAAACTTATTATTAATTATAAACATATTAAAATATTTAAAAAAGTTATTATAAAACTTATTATTAATTAAATTAATTAAAATAAAATCTTTTTAATTAAAAAAGAAATATTAAAAATAATTAAAATTTATATCTTATAAAATTTATAATTAAATTTACTTATATTTAATATACTTTTTTAATTAACCTTATATTAGTTATTTTTATTAATTAATATACTTTTTATTTAAGCTTTAAATAATATTATTTAAGCTATTAAATTTAATATAATAATTTTATATTTACCTTTTTAATTTTTTTATAATTTATAATAATTTTATTAAAGTATTAATAATTTTTTAATATAATATTTAATTTTTTTTAAATTAAATAAAAATAAAAGATTTAAAAATAATAAATTATTAAATTATAATTATTTAAACTTTTTATAATTTTAAATATTAAAGTTTTAATAAAAGCTTTTTTTTAATTATTTTAATTATAAAAAAATCTTTTAATTTTATATATTATTATTATTATTATTATTTTATAATTATTATTATTATTTTATAATTATATTATTATTTTATAATTATTATTATTATTATTTTATAATTATTATTATTATTTTATAATTATTATTATTATTTTATAATTATTATTATTATTTTATAATTATTATTATTATTTTATAATTTTTTTTTAATTTTTTAAATATTTAATATGTAAAAAAATCACAAACCCCGTTAAGCGCATACTAGCCTTTTATATACATAGCTATATCCCATATGATAATATATTTAAGTGCATATCCTTATACCGAAAGTGGCGTATATGGTATATATGAATAATCAAAATGATTTGGCAGTTTGGCGGATTCTTTGATTTCGACCACCGTCAATGTCCGTAGAGACCGTGGTTGGCCGAAATGTACCAAACCCTCCCCCATCTAGAGTACCCAAGCACCCACGTACTCGGCCTCAGAATTATTGAAAATACCCATTGGTAAAGCACGAAGGCAAGATAGTTCCTCTTGCCCGCTTTGGGACATGCAATTGAAAGCCGGTGTTACTTGAGCTGTACTATTGCTTGCGACTTCTCCGGTAAGCCTAACACCGATGACACTGGACCCTAATTGGAGGATGTAACTTGGTTGAAAAGGGACTCAGGATTCCCACTGAATTCTATTAGCTGCAGTTGAGTATTGCTCCATCTAAGGTTTCGCCTGAAGGGTGACATTATTCGGATTACCATCAAAGGCTTCAATGTGATTGTAAATCTACTGAAGGCCAAAATATTGGTCTAGTAAACCTAGATTCACGCTGTCGCCATATCGTAAGTTCGAGAAAATGAAGCCAAAGGTACCGACGCGATATCTGGGGGTCCGATAGTAGGTAAGTTCTTACCCGCGGAAGACATAAACCGGGGCGTAAACTGACTTGATGGTAACATACCTAGGTACTTTCAGTTGGTAAGTAACATACAGCCCTTTCGACTCTTCTAATATTACGGAGCTATAGAATTGTAGGGAACTTGGTCGTGTGTGGAGCCATGCTCAAACCCTGAACCGTACCCACATAGACCATAGCCAAGAGAGCCTTGCATAGGCATTCGTGTTCGAGGGTCAATCCTCCGAGGTCTTGGTAACGTTGCCATAGATTCCAGGAAGCCCTGGAAGGCTATACCCAAGTGTCTATGAATACGCAGCGCCAGCCCAGGTTGCGTTCAAGCTGATCCGGATCCATATGAGAGGGCGGGAGGACGTCTGAAACATGTGTCCGGCTCATCTCGAATATTGAAGAATTACCCAGCGCCTTGAAGTCCGGTACCGGTACAGGCCACGTTATAATCCTCGACTGTAGAAGATTGTGATTTTACGGGTGGTACCTGAATTGCACAAAATGACGCAATGTGCCCTAAAAGCATATCAAGATCATGTTAGCCCCTGAACATGTTCCACAAGAATCAGCGTTTCGAGGTAAACGGGAGACGGTGTAGTGACAACATGCCACAATAATGAAGATGTTCGGATGCGAATGGGATACTTCCAATCAGGTGTGAGTGCGTATCTAGAGGCCTTGATATACTCTAGGATCTGCTAAGTAGAAAATGAAGGTATCCGAAGCGATCGACATGGCGCGAGAGAGATGAAGCGGCCTGAATTTTGACCTCCTTGGCAAATGCGAATAGCCGTCGCTTATATATTGATCTAGCATTGTGTACTCTAGATATCGACGATCGAAGGCAGCGATCCGGCTCGGCATTGCTTGATTCAACCTCAGGTCTTGAGTCGAATTGTAGAAAATAATTCGTGAATTCTTTGAATCGCGTAGTGGAGTTCGGACATTTTGATTAGGACGTATGTATCAGGCTAGCGAATTTCTATCCTATTGACTGAGGATATTGCATAGTGACATCACTCGTCTTCGTAGCTACCTCCTATGTAAGAAGCTTGGGACTGAGAGTATTGGGACTCCAGCCTTCAGGCCTTCGGTCAGGTTGCTGGGAAGTTTACTAAAGAATATCGCTCGTCATAATCGGCAGCGGGTGGCAGATGTATAATCCATGTTCAAATTCTTTTCAATAATCGATGCAATTGAGCATCATGTGGCGCTTTCTAGACTATTATTTCCGTCCAGGGGTGGCGTTATTAAGAGGCATCATAGAATGACAAACCCAAAAAAGGAAGTAAAAGCGCCCAATTTTAAGATTCAAGAGTCTAGCTCTTTATTAATTCCTTTCTCATCTAATACGGTAGATACATACGATGTGAATGCCGGCTAATATCGACACTACCCACGCATGTACTACATCCCTCTTAGCCTAGAATGATACCTCTAGCCACCTCAGTATTGGATAGCAATATATAGCCTTCACTATCTAGCATAGGACATTGTGATCCATAGCACGGCACACGTACTTTATGTGCACTGCTGTAAAAGCTGTAAGTAGTAACTGGCGAGATTGTTCACCAACTGAAGCTTCTGTAATGCCTCAATGGAGGCGTTGAGCGACTTCTCCACGTTCTCAATCTGGTCTGCGTCCATATCGCCTTTTCGTACCTCCAAATGCTTCGCGAGTCTTGTAGCACTCAGGTAAATGGTGAGGGGCATAAAAGTATGTGCCTTGAAATAGCCTAGATGTTCATGCTCCTTCGCCAATCGGGCAATTTCCTGAGCTGCCCAGAGTCCCCGCTCCTGGAATTCCCATACTAGAGGTTGGTTTTGGTCGATTCTCGATAATGTCTCAATAATTCGACATAGATAGATGACGGAAGCATGCGCAATCATGTACGAAAAAATGATCATGGGGTTCTCAGCCACCGTCAGCGAGGGGTAGGTGACTTGCAGGTTGTTGAGTCGGCGTGTCAGCATGCCATCCAGCCAATCGTGCCTCGAAGAGAAATCGAGAGCAATGTTGCTGTACAGAGTTTCTATTGTGCAGATCTGCTTATGAGACAACGCTCGGCTGCATATTGTGACTAGAATGACGCATTCGGCGAGCGGCGAGTAAGGTCGCATTTCCCCAGAAGACATGGTTTCCGCAAGAAAGGACTCTTGTGGTACAAGCCCCCTCTGAAACTCGGGGTCGGGGCATGGAAGACGTGTATAAACCTATCCAGATTGAGGTCAACTATTAATCCTTTAGCAGAATGTAGTCTCCTTCAGCCACTTATGTAACAGGTGAGGATACTCACCACTTCTTCGTTCAATGTCATTGGCGCATTTTCGCTGACACCAATGAACCGGTCAAGGCAATAAGCTACCCAAAACGTGCGCCTCTTCTCCTCTAACGATATTGGGTCATCCTCACAATCGGTCCCTAAGGGTTTAGGGCTGTCGAGGTCATAGAGTCTCAAAAACTGCACAAGGCGAAAGACCCGGCCAGCACTAAGCCATCCGCGTCTGTAATTTGTTCGAGCGAACTCATAAAAGGTGATTAAGATCCACGCTTGAACATGTTCAATATGACAGATCAACGAATCGTTTCCGTTTAAATCCAGCTGGTCGAGCATGAAACGAGTCTTAGTGTACATGGTTTCCTGGAAGCCGCCAAACTGGCTTGAAAAGGCGGTTGCAGACGTCCATATCGCATACTGCAAACATTGTTGGGCCTCGCTCATAGAATTTGCGTCTGTTATCCATTGGAATGTTTTCGGCTTGTTTAGGATAGGGACAATTGGATGAACACGGTCAAAATAAAGCTGTATTCTGCCAGTAGAGTAAGCGTAGTGAAATTATAATTTTTTTGAGATATGGAGAAGCTCACAAGTCTGCTTTTGTCAAATCCGTCATGAAAACATCTCCAACTGAAGTTGGACTCTGCTTTGGGGATGGATATGATGTCGCTAAAGTAGGTAGGATCGGAGGATCAGGGAATAGCAGTGGAGAATGCGGTGCGGTCTCTGGTGGTCCCCAAGTTAGAGGTATTGAGCTGTTCGGTAAATGGTCTTGCTGCTGTCCATCCCAATCCGGTACTGCGATGAGGAAAAATCAATATTACCGTTGAGAATAGCTAAAAAACCGTTGTAGTAGGTGTCTCAGACACGCCGGGAACTACGGCCTTCCCCTAATGGATAGGATAAAGAAAATTATTAGTAATATCGAGGCACATACAAGAAAATTGCGTTGTGACATTCTCTTTTACCGGAGACTCTACTGTCAACACGAGATCGTGTCCATCTGTTGTCATACCATCTTCGGCTTGTGATGTGGAAAGACGGCGTTCAAGTGCAACTATCTCGACATTTAGTATTCGCAAAAAAATCGTATTGACAAGGGCCTACCAATACGACTACGAAGAGCGCCTATGCTCCCTTTCTTTGGGCCGCGAGGCACACGACGGTCGTTCACTTCACATGGGATTTGGGCGTTGGCGCAAGCACCGCATTGTGGACGCTGTCTGTCGCACCGTAGCTTTTTCTTGCGACATTCTTCGCATATTCGTTCAATTAGTATGGGTACAGATTAGACGGTGGTGTAATATTATCGTTAGTCTAGGCTTCCTGGTCGTCATCCTTCTCTTGTGCGGCATTCAATTCCGAGTTTAAACTTGTGTTGCCAGGGGCTGAGGCGTTAGAACTTACCCTCACAAGCATATCCAGGCTGCTGACGTGGCTCGGCCCGTCCGTACATGGCGTTCGATTCTCTCACAAAACTTGTATCTTGAGCGAGCTCGAGGCGACGTTTGATAAAAAGAAAATATCAAACTTATCTCGTGATTTCATATGCAATGAGCATCAGAAGGCTCCTCCATTTGCAAAGAAAACTCAGAGAATTTCTATGAACTGCTGACAACGATACATAATGAGAGAAGAGGTTGGAATAAAAGCATCTATCCGCCAAGCCTATAGGCGTCGCTTACTTTGCGCCACTCGGAGCCCAGGCCTCAATTTGACCCATTTCAATGATTCTTATACAAGCTTGGGAAGAGGTATCTTAACATAGATCGGAAATGTTCTCCCTCGGTATAAGGTGTGTGATATTCAGCTAGCATACATGTTCAAGCTACTACCTAAGTAGGAGCTTTACATTTGGCTTATACCTAAATTGTTCAGTGTGTGAACTGATCAATCCAATCCGCTTAAAGATCGACCCTGCGAACGGTTGACGGCATGGGGCTCATGGCTCCCCTGTAATTCCCGATATTTTTGCCCCACCGCGGTATGTTGCATCCCATTACTGAGCTCGGATTACGCACTGACACCCTATCGATCCGAGATCTTACCATAGTAAAATAATGCGTGGTCCGTAGCAACCCCCAAGCCATGGAAGGGCAGCTGCATTAATACCCTGTACCATGGTTCCGAAAACCGATAATAAGGCTCAATCATAGGAGATATCACGCTGAATCGGCAGCATCGCTTCCGATCCACGGAAACTTCCAAAGCGTTATGCACAATGGCGTATGAAAAGGAAGCTGAGGTTTCATTGATATCAAATGATACGGATGAACTAAAACAGACGATCAATCAAATGCGCGACGTTCAATAGAGCTAGATCGCGCGGGCGCATCTTTAGCGCGCCTGTTCGTCATCTTAGCTTAGACCAATAATATGTAAGACAACCGTTGTATTGTGACGATGACTTCTTAGAATAGAATATACCTAGGTAGGTACCTGAAAATACTACCTGGAACATCGCCCACTTCCCCGACTTTGCTTTGAGCGCTTAGTCGTAGATCCCCAACACATCAGAGCTGAGGAAAAGGGGCTGAAGTGAGTCAAGTTGTGCTCACAGCTACTGATTAATAACCAGTTTTTAGCATGGCTAAATGACATGAATATCATTGCTTTAATCCGAAGCACTTTTGGAGAAGTTCTCGAAAATTTGTTCTCATATCGACGGCTCACGGAGAAGCTCACCGGCCCAATCTAAATGTAAAAAGGAACTCGGAGGAGTTAGGTACCTACCTACATGTAGCTTGTCTGATCCTGATTTATCTCTGAAGCAGGCTGAACTCTGAACCACACGCCAAGGTCCGACCATCGCTAGCTTAACGTACGTGTCCGTCTTTTACATCGTCCTTGCCACTTGCTACGATTATGGCCGCATATGATAATGGCCCGAGAGAGGCTGGATTATCACTTGTTGATGTTACAAAGATCTAGAAGTGTGGTATCGAGGTGGAAAGACCGCGGGGGATGTTAAAGAATGGAGGTCTACGTGCCCCCCATAGCGCTGTCATACCGCGAAGCTTGATAGCCTCTGGAGAATCGGCGACAACCTAATACTTTCCGCCCGACACCTTCTAACAGCATGAACTAACAGCATGAAGACACATGTGAGCTTCTCTGAGGTGTCAAGGAGTATTATAATTGTGCATATTCAAACGTGGACACTTGGACCAGTTTAGATTATGATGCTAGGCGAGCCTGTCATTCCTCAGTCTCCTGTACTCAAAGTATGCTACACCCTGATATCGCAGTGGCGCGAAGCTGTTGCAAGCCTCGATAGTTTCCTGCAAATACCAACCCGGAAAACAATTCGAAGGGGCATGATTTAGCCGCGTTGTGCGACTCCGTGGAGAATTAGTTCAGACTGGGAACGTCCTACCACATCCAATGTTGTGCCTCCAAACTAACAAAAAAAACTTTTTAAGCAGCTCTGTCATCCTTAAATTCATTCTCACCTACTGGCCTACGTAATAGCCTATCAAGGTGGCAATTCTGGGATTAATCGAAGCTGAAGCTAGGTCGTGTAACCAGCGGAGGAGCTGCTTTAATAATCCTAGGGCAAGATAAAGGCTAGAGAAGAGATAATAATAACTAAGGCTGGCAGCCACTCTACTCCACTGAAGGTTTCGGTGTGTAAAATACCACTAAATGCACCGTGCCATTGTATACGTATCTAATAGAGATGCGTGCTGTCCTTGAAATACACTCCATTGGACGCCAAGCGGAGTAGCCGCCAGCTCTGATAATAACGAAATCAAATTTACCTACCTATTTGTCTCTAAAGACTCGATGTGGACTTCGATGCCCTTTTACCTTAGGGGTAATTTCAATCTAGCGAGGATCACTCGCAAGAAACAATGTCAGGCCGATTGTCATATTCCATAAGCAATAGGCCTTCCCTCTGTTAGCCAGACGGAGGTATTGCGCTTCATCATGGCCATAACTCCGTCTCCTGAGATCCGATTCATTGAATTAGTTCACTCATGAGACCGTCTCACCGCTTCTAACGATGACTAGAAGTCAGTTAAAACCCTGTACAGGGTAGTCCCCGAATGCAACGGTGTCAAAAGTGCAGGGATCCACGCGCATATCTCCTTTCTGACAAGTCAGGTATGTACCATGGACGTTACATGATATACATGGCTAGTTGATTAGACGAACCAAGAAATCATTGCAGAATCCGCTCGTCTGTAGCCGGTGAACCCTCCCCCAGTCAGCAAACTTGTGGACTTTGCGTTGATACCTACGTGTGATATTATCGAAGTCGACTGAGCCTCTGAGGATTGTCCTGCTCAGACCATCAAGATAACGTGAGACATATGACGAGTGAGTTGTCCACATTTAACATCAGTCGCTGACTAGCAAAAAAGTGGCTTGTCCATCATGCTCATCTCTGGCGATGTTGTCCCACGTCGCATCACAGATGGAATGCGAATTTCCTACTTGCACAAGATACCTCAACACTGATGCTCGAAACATTCGTTTTTACCATAACGCCATCTCTCTTCCTCGGCTATCATAGCTAAATCCTAGCTGCGTCCTGCAAGTCTCCTGCCCGAGCCAATACGGACCCATACTTATATCTAAACAAAGATCGCAATAAACATATTGTCCAAATTCAGGAAGATAGAGACGGTATATTCCGGCAGATACAGTACTAGAGGCTCACAATTGATGTTACTCAGAATTCACCCGTTGAACTGCGCGGCATGCCGACATGCTGGCGGTGACGTTACACGACCTTTCTGAACGGAGCTGGATATCTGCCGTGTCTCAATTCAAAATTACATCGCTGGTAACTGGGTGAATTCCTTCCAACCCTTGGTATGAACGGATTCAGGTGTACAAGGAGCTCAATATGAGTCTTGAGTGCGTTCGCCATCTTGAGTAGCTCAACACGAGCTCAACTTTATCGGAGTGGCGTATCTTCGACGAGCGATGGCAACTATGGCCTAGCTGATCCACGAAACACCGAAATCAGTCCCTCTCTCTTGTAACGACGTGGAAGGAGAAGTATGATCCCTTAAATCATACCAAATGCTGAAAGGATTTCCAGATGTAAGTACGCTGAGTCTCTAGGGGGAAGTTATGCAAATTACTAATATCGTGCTTATAAACCGATGTCACAGACTCATATGGTAAATGTCGAGTAACCCTAACGACGTTGGAAACGTCACGTTCGTCTCTCAGAACAGGGTCCACTGAAGTCAATATTATTAGTACACATGAGATTGGTTTAATTGGAAGTTTCCACGCCCCATTACATGGTATCAGCTTAAAGACTATCCTCCATTTCTACAAGGACCATACGGAAATTGGACTTCCGAATGCGTCTCAAAGGTACCTATCTTGGGAACACCGGATCATTCAGGGGTATCTTCATAAGGCTGATCTCCGAGTGACCCTGGTTGAGTACTACCTCTAGATAGGAAGCTTTCGAACAGTGAACCATGCAGTACTTACGAATGAAAGATCACAAGTGGTTGTGTTCGGGTCTGAACGGTATATACTCTATACCGCCCTGTATTCAACGGGCAATGAATTCCCCAATGACCTAACCCTAAAACGATAGTGTCAGCCAAGGATCCGAAACCACCATTTCGCGCAACGTCGCTAGAGCTAAAGGCCTCGAGTGATTCTGGCACATCTTGATGAAGGCAAATATCAGCATAAGGAGGTCCCGAACGATCGGTTCGTGATTGAGACTGTCTTCCGACCGGAACTCGATCTAAATACCTAGGAAATGGTATGGTGACTTTGTCGACGATCACGACTCCTTTGATTACACATTTTCAGTAAGACTCTCCCCAAGAAATTACTTTCACGCACCACCAGCACAAACGCTCTGCCAGGCTGCATATCAGGCAGACGTGCAATCGGGGTACTTCCAAGAGCACCCTTCCAGCCTGGGCACCTATGTTCGATGTTATATCGGATTAAGTCCGCATTCATCAACTACACTTCCATCGCTAGCAATAATTATGCCTAGAACTTCAAGATCATTAGTGAAGACGAAGAAGCTTCGAGAGAGACATCACATGGCACCGGAGAAGTCCGATTCCAACGCCTCGATGATCCCCAATAACGTCTTGAATATAGTAAATTTGAGCGGCTTATCTACTATTAGCATTGCCAGCAAATCCACATCGCGGCGACGCGGACGATATCATTCGAGGCCGCAGCATCTAGAAGATCTTCTCGGAGATGATTGATTACGGAAAGCTTTGTTCGAGTTGCAGAAGCTAGTTGGGCGGGTAAATGAGTTTGCTGGCCTGGTCGTTAAGATGCATTCCAGGGAGAATTCGCTTGATCCCTTCATCAGGGAATGGTTCAGCTAAGTTGGCAGCATATGGGCCAACTCCATTGCCAATGAATCCCTAACGAATATGTATATCTTCAATGGCTTCGAGCAATGTTTAAAAGAGAAAGGAGCCCGTATAGCGATAAGAAGAGTGGCATGTCTTGGCTCATCACAGCCCGGCTGCTTCAGGTAATGTTTTTATCGCGAACATTTTCATCTTCGAAGCACGTACTGGTGACCTCATGGAGGTAAGTCATTTTGGCACGAATTCCGCCAAAGCATTTCTGCTATCCATGAGCAAGCTGCTCAGAATACTCACACCGGGCCTACCTACGAGACAGGAATACAGGGGCCATCACCAAGAAGTCTAGGGATAATGAGGCTTCTTTAGTCCCAAATGATGATCCGCCTCGGCGATCAGTCGACGTATCAAAACAGGCTGGCGGTCCCGAAGAATCTGAACTTTCAGCACACTAAAAGCTGTATTATCTGAAATAAGTCTCCAGGGCATCTTCCTTGTCCTTACATCTGGGCCGACACTTGATAACTGACTAATGGCTTCTTCATATATAGGCAACGTTTCAAGGAAAACATACTTTGACGAACCTGCCTGCCTTAGACATTAGTGAGAAGTGTGATTGGAACTCTAGCTGGTCGATAATATCAGCCATTAGAAGGATAGATACAGCGAGTGAGTCCCGCTCATGTAGTTTCTTTGGAATATAACTTTGTTATCGTTAGTGTTGTAGTTCGTAGATGGTTGAGGTTTTGATTTTTACAAGGTATCTCGCTATGATGAAAAATGACGCGACAATAGGGACAGCGAACGCCGAATTGCGATTAACATGTTTGACTAGCTTGTGGAAGAGATCCGAGAGCGAAACCACGGCGGTGGACGCCTGGATTTAGTGAATATCAACTTGAATGACCGTATCCGTGAGCTCGATGCTGAATCGCTCGTTTCTAGCGAATTCAGGAGACATCAAATGTTGACAATTGAGATAATTCACCTAGATTTCTATATCAATGCTCAGTACTTGCAGCAATGATGAGTCATCTCGACCGAGGTTCATCCGTGCAGGGATTCCCCGCCCCCTTTTCCTTATTCAAGGGGGCTGAGGTTCCTCACGATGAAAGCAATCAAATTTTTTCACTACAAGTATCTAATTATCTAAAGTTTAGACTCAGCACTTAACGGGACTTCGAAATGCTAAATCAGTATGCCCTGGGCGGCATATTGTCTGGCATGCTTCCTGAGGGCAAGGGCAGTCTACTGGCGTTCTTCGGATACGGTGCGCAGCTCACATCCGCAATACACCTATTACAGTAGAGAAGTACCCCTTAACAAGGAGAAACTAACCAGACGCCTCAGACCTCAAGTGACCGCGCGTGCGCCTCCAACACGTCACGTACATCGCAGACAATAGAGACCGCGCCCGTCGGCGGAGGGATTGTCACTTTCGTACCGTTCGGTGTCGCCATGCGCACCGTGATGTCACTCCTACCTTCCGGTAGGTAATATTTCACGTATGACAAACCAGGGCAAACTGATGCAAGGGGCCGACTCTGCCTGACCGGTAACCCAGTACATGCATCAATCCCACAGAGGCGGGTCATTGTCGGCAGCGATCCATGGACATGGAAAGTCTGGAGACTTTCTAACTCTAGCGGACTTACTGACAGCTGCTAATATACGGTAAAAATTGGAATAATATTTTCTGTACGCAACCTGGAAACATTCTTGTGGCACAATAGGATCCATTGAGAGCTTTTGCGAAGATTTAGGTATCTAGGGGGGAGCAGGAGTAGTGGGATGTTTCAATAGAAGAGCGCCAGAACTAAGGGACAACAGGGAGATTTGGTCGCGAGATCTGGCTGCGCTGTCAACCGGACTTTATTGATGAGATTGTGCGCGCCGAGATCGACATGTGGCACTATGAACTATCGAAGCCCCCGTCGCCCTGGGTCGGTTAGACCAGGTCACCTAATCGAGTCCGTACCCAAATCTGTGAAAAATGAACGCCACAATATTGAACAATTAGACATTCGGCGTCATCAATTGCTCCACCCGGGCTGCAGATCCCAAGATCCCGCACAGTCATAGAGACTTGCCTCGGCAGCTGGCTTCAATCTATTTATGCATCTAAACACGTAGAACCCTCCTAAGAAACATATCGTAGGGAAGTAGGTAGGTGCTTTGACGCCCAGTGAGGGATCGGGCAACCTCCGGGGCCGCGTGCACAGGTGAAGTGTTTCTACAGTACGTAATCCTTCTCTTCACCAAGACAGTTCCGGAAATCTCGCGATTTGGTAGCATCTTCCCGTCTCCACCCAAATCATGAGCCCGAGAAGCGCATCCAATTTCTCGATGCCGCATACTACGCATCAGGAAGTCTCTAACATGGAGTCTGAGGAGCAACGACAGATCCTGCGTATGCCGCCATCCATAACGACCATTAATAACTTCTCATCTTCGTGCGGTGAATTGCGCCAGACTCCGAATAAGCCTGGAGAGCGACAATTTCTTGGTATGGAGCTTCAAGGACCCCAAACCTCCAGTACGACAATCGAAGAACACAGTGAGACTCCACATATACCAGAGTCGGTCACGAATTCAACCGATCTCTCGGTTTTACATAATGAGCTTCATTCAGACCCTCACAAGAGATCCGAAGCACAAACAACACTAGACACGGCATCTGAAGAAAAACGAGTCCTCGATGCGGGTTCCGAAGAAGACGAATCTTCTAGCAGGGAGTTAGAGGGGCAACGGATTGTTGACTTAGAACCCGAGAAACGTGAAGACTCCTCAGAAGAGACACTGCAAGAGCCAGAACTCAAGATAGATACGGACGGAGGCGTCTCTACTCCGCCCTTCGAGAAGCAAGATGACGAATATGCTAAGGGAATCATGCTGTACTTGGTCCTGGCTGCACTCACCATTGTGTATTTCCTCATAATGTTGGACAATACCATCCTCGCGACTGTAAGCGAATCTTAGGTACTTGATATCTTAAAGTTATCTATATGCTAATAGATCTCAATAGGCGATCCCCTACATCACCGATGAGTTCCACTCTTTGCTAGACGTTGGATGGTACGGCAGTGCCTATCAGCTATCATCGTATGTTCTCCCATCAATGGCTATAACAACCACGTGAATTGACCAGAATAGGTCAGCATTACAGCCTTTGGGGGGAAAAGTCTACTCTAAACTCAACTCGAAAGTACGTCAGCCCGGTGCATAACACCAAATAATCACCAACTCACCTTATCTTTTATAGTGGTCGTTCATCACCTACCTGGTCCTCTTCGAGGTCGGCTCCGTGATATGCGGGGCAGCTAGGTCATCAATCATGCTCATCATCGGGAGAGCAATCGCTGGAATTGGCGGGTCGGGTTTGTTGAATGGTGCTCTTATCATCCTAAACTCTTGCGTTGCACCGCATCGCCAGCCAGGTATCCTCAATATCTCCCCTGCAACTTAATACGGACCCCCTTGCTAATCAACTCCAAAGCGCTTGTTGGCATCTTCATGGGCAGTAAGTGAATCGGCTCCTCGTATTTCAAGAACAGATCTTAATAAGATGCTTCTAGTTGGTCAACTTGGAATCGCCTTCGGGCCACTCATAGGCGGCGCCTTTACCGAGTACATAACGTGGCGATGGTGTAAGTGACCCCGTATACATACTTATTATATTCCAACCTCTAAGCCAAACCTAGGCTTCTACATCAATCTTCCAATCGGCGCCGTCGTAGCGCTAGTAGTTTCCTTTATTCGCGTTCCCGACCACATTGTCAAGCCCACCATACGCGAAGTCTTCAATCACGCCATCATTGACTTCGACCTGCCGGGGTTCGCACTGTTCGCTCCGGCGGCAATCCAATTCTTCCTCGCCCTCCAGTATGGCGGAAACCAGTACGCGTGGGACAGCTCGGAGGTTATTGGCCTCTTCTGCGGCGCGGGGGCGACTTTCGTCGTCTGGCTGATATGGAACTACTACCAGGGCGACAACGCCATGGTTCCGTATACCATGATGAAGAGGCGCATCGTATGGGCTAGTTGTGTCGCTGGTCTTTTTCTAGGCGGAACGGTTTTCGTCACGGCTTACTATCTGCCTATATATTTCCAAGCCGTTCTCGCATATTCGCCCTTTCAGAGCGGTGTCAATGTTCTTCCCAACCTCTTATCACTGATGGTGTTTGGGATAATAACAGGAGGTCTCAGTAAGTAGATTACGGGCGTCTTATATCACGAAAGCCATGTCTAACTTGGTCACAGTGCAGAAACTTGGGTATTATACCCCATTTATCCTCTTGGGTACCGCCCTTAACGCAGTCGGATGCGGTCTTTTGAGCCTCCTTACACCCCACTCATCTCCAGGACCATGGATTGGATACCAGATTCTCATGGGTACCGGTCGTGGGTTTTCTATGTCTGTCGTATGTTCCCCTCGGTTGCAACCATATGAAATTGGAAAACTGCTAACGATTTCCTTACTCCAGCCCTTCCTCGCCGTACAGAACAGTCTTCCAAAAGACTTGATCCCAGCTGCTATGTCGACCCTTGTATTTCTGCAGAACTTCGGGGCCGCCGTCATGGTCATTTTGTCGCAGACCATTCTCACCAACAGCTTGATTGCCTTGGTACCACGGGACGCCCCAGGGGTCGACCCGCAAGTTGTCATCGACGCCGGAACGACGGCCTCCGCCTTGGAAAAGGCCGTTGGATCAGCCAACTTGCCCGGAGTGCTATGGGCTTACTCGCAGTCGCTTCAGCGCGTTTGGTATTTCGCTGCCGGGATTGCCGTGTTGTCGTTCCTAGCGGGTTGGTGTCTAGGCTGGGAGAACATTCGGAAGAAAGCCGACGAGACGGATTCAAACCAATCCGCCGAAACATTAGGCGTATAATTTGGAAATAGGATATTCTTTTGGGACTAAGAGACTCCCGGGGAATTTATAATACTGGAATTAATGCAGGCGGAACGGATTATGAGAATAGAAAACGTGACCTCGCCGGTTAATACAAGTAATTTTCCTAGATGAAATTAGACATTTCATAATATCTATATGGCAAGCGCTCTTGCACTTGTGACCTCGTGTCATGAGGTCTCTCTTCGACGGGGAAGTTTCTGTTCGTCTTGTTCTGACTCCAACTTTGGCCGTTAAGCTTATAATCAGTTTCCATCTCCATCCGAAAACTAATGTCTCGCTACCGCAGTCGAAAATATAAATTAGAGCTGCTTCGCAGACCCATCGGTGATGGAACAGGTGGGGCGACATGACAAGATCCGGGGACACTCTACCCCCACTCGCCTCCCAAGCGGCAAAAAAGGTCAAGCCGAGATGCCCGAGAAACATGAAAGGGTAGCACCAATGTATGCCCGGACGCGCAACCAAGTGAGACCTACACGACCTGGGAATAGGTATTGTCCCCTTGATTCGAGATGGCTCGAAATGGATTCACTATCCTCTGCGCCGGCCACGTCGTTGCGGAGAACGAACGGGTAATTGATCTAGATGAACACGGGAGCCTTACTGCACTGTTTGCCATCGTCAGCGGGATTGACAAGCAATGTTATTTGGCCCGGAACGCGTGTTGATAACTTCGAACGCGCCACAATTTTTCAGAGACAGTTAATTAATGATGCGTTTAAATATCCGCTCGAGTCTAACTTAAATAGGATGATCTGGAAAATGGGGTGGGGGTCAGCACGGGGGTGCCGGATATAAGATAGGTACCTAATTTGGAAAGATTTTTAGAGGTACTTCGAAGCTAGGATCGACCTGGATCGGCTGCTATCGTCATCCCGGAACCTTGGGACTCAACGCTGGCGTCAAGCCTCCTAAAAAGGCAACTTATCGTGGTTTCAACCAATAGGAATCACCCAATGATTCCGATCATGCCATCCACTTGCAGCCGATCGCTGCTATTCATTACCTCGATGCCGTATTTCGCAGTTTTGCTCTCCAAGAATTCAGTGGAGCAATAATACACGAGATAAATTGGCAGACAATTTACTTGCGCGTTTCATATGATGCCCAGTCTTAGATTATTTTCCTATAACAGTTCAGGATCTTTGCGGTGCCGACTTGTCAGGAAAACGAGTTTTTACACTACAATATGGTCTCACTCGAAGCCATCCGAAACTCTAACAGTCGCGTCGCTGCCGAACTTCCCGTCGGCCTCGTTGCCGCATTCGTCGGCGCCACAAGCGGCATAGGTGAGGCGGGTCTTGAACAGTTCGTCAAGTACGCAAGAACGCCTCGCGTCTATTTCATCGGTGAATCCAACAAGGCCGCTGCGCGCAACAACAAAACTAAATGGGAGGGAAATAAAACATTGAAAAGATTCCAAATTCACGGCATGATGTAGGCAGTTGCCTGTGTTACTTGGGTTGTATTACGGGCATACCTAGGGGCAGATTTACAGATTGGGCTGGGGGGCTCGGACTTTTGTTTGAGGCTTCTAAAATGTCCAAAATGTCAATTTGATGATATTATGGTCTGCGTTTAATTATAGTAAGTGACCGTTTCTCTTATTTCGATAGTAATTTTAGTGGTTTATCAATTCATGTTGCCATGCCGAATATATTACCCTCGCCCCTTTTGTCGGCCGTTTAGAAGGAGCCTATTACTGTTACATGGAGTGTTAGTCCTATATCGGTTTAATCCCTAACACCTTACGGGTTTTCGTTCACGTGTCTGTGTGCATGTTTGTGTATGACTGTGTATTGACTAACTACCTCATAAGAAAGTCGTCGGTCCTTCACGTTGTACACTAACGCGGTGCCAGTGATTTAACAGCGTGAGGACTCAGCAGGTCATAAAACGTCGAGGACCTAGGCTGGACAAATCTCCGCCTCTCGACGTTGCGTAGGTGATTTATTTGAGAGACTTGACAGTGATCTCTCTTTGGTCACCCACGATCGTTCATCTCGCGGACTTAATACACACCTAATAAAGGAGCCTGGACTAACGTAGCTCCAAGGGTGAAGTCCGGAGAGAAGCGACCCGCAATAAATCAAACCGATGATACACGAGAAAGGAAAACCCGAAATAAAAAGACCCGAATCTTGAGAATGGTGAACAGGGAGGTGAGTTTGTTGTAGAGGAGACATCTAGGAGCTGGTTGAGGAGACAGTGGATCCATGGAATGCAGCTGGATAAGAACGTAGAGAATTAGGTGACTCCCTGAACGCTCCAAGTAGTATCGTTCCCCTGCTCAGGTAAGGTCGAATATCCTGTTGTGATTCCCCCAGAGAAGCACTACGCACTCATGAAACACATATGCCTATTCCTGCTGTTTTTCCTGCTGCGGTTCCGTGTAGAACAATGGGGCCGGCCTCTTGGAAACAGGAACGCCTCCGGGCGTTAGGGAGAACGTATATTGGTAGTCTTCGGGAAGCTGAGAATACGGGTACGGCCCTGATGCCCATAGTTGAGGATTTCCGCCCGGTTCGTTCGTCTCCGACTCCTCCAAGATACGCTGAGGGGCTCCAGACTTGTCTGCCATATCTTTGGTGTAGATATGACCTTCCCAGAGCACTCTTGAGATATCGTTCGATAGAGCAACAGTGATGTGAGATAGTGAAGGCAGGACAACTCTCGTAGTATGCGAATATCCGCTCTTGTAAGGGTGATTCAGAGTTCTAATGGGATATTAGAATACTAGAATAGAATGATTTTAGTTAAGTGTCTTAGCTTACCGGACCCATACAACTGTCATCTCCAACTTGCGCGCCTCTTGTTGAGCAATCTCTGTGCATCGTCGGACAACACGTTCCATGTTCTTGAATCTGGATGGTCGATAAACCCAGTACACCTAAATTGAGAAGTCAGCATGCTAAAGGTATTGAGGCGCGAATATTTATCCATTGTAAGACGGGAGCATACCTTTGGGTCTTCGATTGTTCCCTGTCCGAATTCTTGTGTCTCGTCATCTGGTTGCCAGTCATCAGGCACCTTGCGACCGTTTCCAGGAGACATGCCTGGCTGCCTCAACACGTTCCAGACAAGACGAGGGCGCCGGTTAGCGCCTCTGTTGTTCGAAGCCATGCTTAGATGAGAGTGGGTGGTGCTGTATTGTCTCGATATCTTGAATTGCTGTGCAATACGAGTATGTTGGTGAAGGGGATTGGTCTGCAAATCTGTGTGTAATGGATAACTTCTTCTTGTTTTGTATTGTAACCACCAAAGAAGGAGAGGTGGTCTTCGCACAAGTGAACACACCAGGAGTCAGTGCATGGCCCGCAGAACAAGTATCAACTGGCGTAAGTTGAACCTGTGACTGTGGTGCTGTTGCCCTAGGATCGGACTGAACACACCAAACACCTGCCATCATACAGTCAAAAAGTCACATAGGCAAGGCAATAATCATATTCGTCCTAACATGCACGTCCCTATCCATACAGTAAGACACTTCCAGCTGTGACTCCTTCAGCGTACCTGCCCTTTTGGACCCCCTTATTTGCTATCTAAAAACAGTATGAATGAAAATTCAATACATATTAGTACACACAACACCATTAGATTATTATTCTGCTGCTATTGTATATGACTAAGGGAGTACGGCTACATATCACACAGTACACATCTGCAGGACGTAGGTTGACATGGTAATAACTACATGTACCTGCATACATAATATCCAGTCAACACTAGGTACCTTCTTCTCTTTTAACAACCGCCGATTACTTTAGAAACATGGTACTTGATAATCCACTTGTGTCCGTGCATCGGTTCTCGACTTAACGCTCCTGCCTTAAGATGAAGAAAATATGTCAAGTGTTTATCTGATTTACGGAAGGTACCCACCTAATTAAGTTGAGTAACTATGCATGTATCTAGGACTAGGGTAGGTATTCGAGAGGTGCCTGCCCGATAAGTTAGACACGATCACTTGTACCGCTCAATATGTTTTTATCGAGCCATTTAAAATAGTGTGACTCGTTATACATATGTGCATGCGCTTTGACCAACCAACAAACAAACATCATGATCACGAATATCAACCTTAGGTAATTCTTTCCACTGATTGTTCCCTGAGAATTATCTACTTAATCACCTTAAATACCAAGGCTTTCCCACCTCACACCTCCTACTTCTCTCATCTTCATTACACATTCCACTCTTTCGCAGCTTTCCGCGCAACCCTCTTCCAAAACACACAAAATCTCGCAACAAAACGTAAGCACTTCTACTGCGCAACCCCAAATCTCAAATCCACTCTACCTAGATAACTAATCTCCATAGAGCTCTATTACTACGCGTTGTGATGTCGTCATCTCACAACGCAGACTCGAAGATGGCAACCAGCGGAGTCAATCAACCCAAGCCACCTCGATACTACCCAATTCCTCCTGGGGATTTGACGGGTAACGCGAAAAAGGGAATGCATCTGGAAGAGATAGAGCTCTATGTCCTCGGTGGATATCACCCGGTCCACATCGGCGATGTTCTCGATGGAAAGTATGAAGTGGCGCATAAGCTAGGCAGCGGTGGCTTTGCAACTGTGTGGCTATGCTTGGACACTGTTTTACATCGTTGGAAAGCAGTCAAGATCCTCGCCGCTGAACATTCATCCGAGTCGTGCCCGGAGATCAAATTTAAAGAGATTCTCGGAGACTCTAAATTCGTGGCGATACCTGAAAGACACTTCTGGATTGATGGTCCAAACGGCCGACACCTTGCCCTCGTTCTACCTGTCCTTGGTCCCTCAATCTCAAAGACGCGCGACTTAGTCCCGGACATTGCTGGCATCCGCAAGATCTGTTACCAACTGGCTGAATCTCTACACTATCTTCACAGCAAGAATATTTGCCACGCAGACTTCAGGCCTTCAAACATACTCCACAGAATGCACAGCATTGATTCCCTGACGAAAGAACAGTTATGGGAATTACTGGGATCGCCAACATCGATGGAGCATAGGGAAAGAATAACGACCATCAAGAGAGATGACCCTCGCCCGAACGCCCCGCTGTATGTCGTACGATCAGCAGATATGCGCAGACTTCACGATTGGATCATTACCGATGAAATCTCCATTATTGACTTTGGCATTGCTTTCGAAGCTACCAAGCAACCTGAGAAGAAAACGAGTATCCCAATCCCATTTGCCGCCCCGGAGCTACTATTTGGTGGTCTTCAAAGCACAAGTACCGATATTTGGTCCCTTGCGTGCAGCATTTTTCGTCTCCACTCCGAGCAAGAATTCCAACCTACCCTTTGTGGCGCTGTAGGAGACATGGAATTCTTTTTGGGTCCCCTACCTGAAGAACTACGACAAGCCTATACTAAAGTATGCCCACCGGTGGAGAAAGACGAACCCCAAGATGCATACAAGAGCGAAGATGAGGATGAAGATGGAGATGACTATGACTATGACTACGACTACGAGGATCCGTATGACTTTTCTTGGCCCAAAATTCCCTTGAATATTGACTCGAAGGTTTACTTGGTCTGGGATCCAAGGGAACTTCAAGGCAAGAGGCAAGAGATGCTAGAGAAAACCGGGTACGCCGACCTCTTAAATGGCACACTGGCTCAGAAGGGTAGTCTAGGAGGTTTCGCCAGCACGCAAAAACGAGCCTACCGTCTACAACGTCACGATGTTCTACAGTTAAGCGACCTCCTGCGCAGAATGCTCAGATACAAACCCGAGCAACGACCCAGCGCTGCAGCTGTACTAGACCATCCGTGGTTCTCCCAGTACAGCCGCGGATCTCAGCATGAAACAAGCTAAACAAGCCACGACACTCCACTGCTGCATGACATCAACGCCAAAACTCGGGGATCGAGGGTTGTGCTAGGCAGAACCTCGAGCTACTTGCCTTCGCAGCAACATGACGCTGCAAGTATCTTAGCCTATGCGAAGGATGACTTGGTGGCTTTCATGCGCCAGGGATGTGGATCTTTCTGGGCTCAACACTACTCGCGGCGCGTAAGACAACCCTTTCAACCTATCTGTCTACAGCGCCGAAACTTATGCTAACGGACATCAGTGTTCTACTGGGGTGTGGTCGTTGTTTCAACTACGAAAAAAAAACATTTATATATTCACAAGTGGACGACACGGAACCCGGATAGGAGTGCGTGACTTCAAGTGGACTTATAACGTCTACTTAGTCTTGGCACGGGGGATGAATATGCGGAGTGAGGATGGAGGTACTCCGATTTGGGTTGTGCTGGAAAGGCGACAATTGTTTACAGCAGGTCATTGGGAACTTGCAGAAGGGATGTGAAACAGGTCGACAGTGAAGGGTGCTTGAGAAGTTTATAGGTCTGTCGCATAGGATCAATAAATCCGGCTCCTTCTCAATAATCTTCGTAAATTGTGCAAATATCTTCTTAGCCATCATACCTCGAGAGGCAATAAGGCATATTAGAGGCTTTAGGTGTACCCCGTCCCTAAAGCTCTACACCTACGTAAGTGATACCTAGATACATAGATCTAATCTTATCCGATCCTCTGGAACAATAAAGTGGACCTGTCTATCAGCGACTCTACAGCAGGCTTCCTACCGCTGATGTTGATTTTAGGTGCGGCTCCGCACCCCTAAAGACCTAATTTAGGCCAATCAGAGGCAATCCATGGTCATAGATCTCCCCTAAATTCTTATCTGCGATCGCTATATCTTGCTCCAAATAATTCCAAGCGTGCCTCGCTGGCACTACACGGCTTTGCCTCTTCCTTCTCCTACATACCACCAAATATTACATAAGCATTAGTAATCGCTTCAAGCGCTGAAATGGGCTCTCAATCTCAGGGAACTGTGCAATTCGACATTCGCTCGTAAAATACGCATTCATGAAGATAGCTATCTACAGACATACACACGTAGCGCTCCAAGGCCCAGCCCATCTAAAATAATAACCAACGACACCAAATCGTTGGTTTTCTTCCTCTCGCAAACGCCGTGCTAGTCGGGGAAGGGGTGAATATTCAGACATACATGAAGGTACCTAGAAAGCGCTGTACAGGAGGTCCTCCACTATCTGTATGTCGCTAATATGAGGATATTTTCTTATCCAACCGTATTGGTGCTACAAGCGGCAAGCCACCTTTATAAGTCCGAGTCATCTCCGAGGCTGCCCCAGTAATCGTCACGCAAACAATCGTATCCACTTAGACCACGCTGGGGTAACACCACGGTTCATTAACAATCCTAGCCCAGCTGGTGGTAGAGCCAGTTTTTAATCATTTGGTGTACATTTCCTCCTCGAACAACAAAAGGCCAAGTCTAAATCGTGACGTAAGGCATTTCTGGACTTCATCTAGACTCTTTCTATGATCAACATATCCCCTATCCGTTACGTCTGGAAAGTGCCACGAATCTTTGCGTAAAGCTCCGTGTCGAAGAAATTATAGTCGGCATCCAGTTCGCAGAACTCGTGCTGCCGTAGCAAGCGCTCAGCCGTCGGGCGATCTCTAGGGTCACTATTTTCTCATTAGTAAACTTCATGCATAATATCCGTAGAAAGACAGCACATACACAGTAAAGCAATCCAGCATGAACCCCAGAGCATAAGGGCTAATGGCCTCGCGCACGTCATCCGCGATCGGAGGAATCTCTCCGTTGGCGATTTTGTAGATTGCGCCGACGGCCTCTTCTTTGCTCCAGGGCCTCCTACCGGCGAACATCTCCAGGACGACGCATCCCAAACTCCAGATATCGACTTTGGCGCTGTACCCTTCACCCTGGGACCGGATCACCTCGGGTGCCATCCAGAATACCGAGCCTTGCATTGAGTTAGTCTTGTCGTTGCCGTAGATGTTGTCTGTCTTTTTGCTGATGCCGAAATCGGAAATCTTGCACGTCCCATCCACATCTAGTAGGATATTGTCGGCCTTCAGGTCTCGGTGCAGGATACCCTCACGATGCAGGTACGCAAGACCTGAAAGCGTCTGTCGCGTCAGCGAACTAACCACCGGCTCCTCAAATTTTCCGTGCTTGCGTAAGCAGGACCCAATGCTGCCACCAGAAATGTACTCTAAGAAGATACTAATGCTCGTCTCCTTCCTTTCGCAACCTAAATATTGCACAATGTTGACATGGTCCAAGTTCTGCATTGTGTCAATTTCCTGGTCCAGGGCTTTCAGGAGCTCTTTCATCTTGTTCTTGTCTCCACCTGCAGCTTTGGGGTTGACTTCGACTTCCTTGACAGCCAAGAATTCACCAGTGGTAGCATTCATACCAAGGTATACGCGACCATATGTACCTTTGCCGATAAGCTCACCCTTGAACCATCGGAAAGTAGTCTGTCGCTTTGGAAGAACATCCTGCGGAATCTGCGGTACAATCATCGACCCGCGCTCGGGGCGAATTTGTACGACATTAGCACCAAACATCTTTGTACTCTTGCGACGCTGGATCATTGACGACGCTCCTGCACCGCCACTAGCTGTAGACATTGTATAGCGTTTATTCGCTTCATGGGCACCACGTGCGACTTCTCGAATAGATTTCATCCGGCCAAGACCGCTAGAACGCTGGATGTTTCGTGTCGCAACCGAGGCAATCGAAGGAGGGCGCTCAAGTGCCTTCAAAGTAGACTCATCTGAACCGAGTGTGTCGCTCTCATTATACGACTTAGTCGTGCCAGTCCCGGCAGCAGGCGTAAGAGGTTCGAAATTCAAGGAAGATGCATTAGCCTTGCCACTTGTACCTGGAAGCTCTTCTTGCTCTGTTATGGGCGATACGGGTAATTCATTTTCGTCAAGCACAGGTTGATCAAGGTCGAGTTCAGGGAAGAAGGCGTCAAGGTTGCTGAGCAAAGCCTCTGGGGGAGGACGGTTGGCCCACACACCACGATCGACGAACGACTTTCGGCGGTTGAGCTTGCTATCGTCTGACTGCCATTGCTCCGAACCCGGGGTCGCTGGTGTGCGGCGATGAGAGTCTCGTCCACTCCGAATACTACTCTCGTCATCCTCTAAATCGGGAGTATTGGAATTTCCAGGGGAAGAATTAAATGATACCGACAAATTCTTTTTAGATCTAGAAGTCTTCACTGTCAAATTTGGCCTCCTGCCCTCACTAGATTCCGAGTCGCTATCAAGGACACTTGTCTCGTTACGACTTGGTTGCTTGCGCACCGCCTTCTTCGACGGCTGTCTTCCTCTCATCGGAATAGCAAATAACCCATCATCCGAATCATCACCAGAGTCATCATTCACCGGCTTAGTAGACACTGTCGAAGGCTTGGAGAATTGTACATCCGTCTCGGTGAAGTCCACATCGGGTCCGTGAGATTTGCGACGTGGGATCGCAGAGTTTCCTAGCCCTGCGGCGGGTCCTGGGGCGGGGTGTGCCGTGCTTGGGCTCAGATCACCGGGGGATGGCGCTCGTTGTGCTATTTCACGCATTTTAGTACTGGGATCAAGTTGCGTTTTACTCCGGTTGCCAAAAAGTGGGGTGCCACCGGGTGAGTAATCTGGTACGACGAATGGTATGTCACCACGGCCCCAGGTTAGGGAACCGGGTGAACCAGACCTCGACCTAGAATTACTACGACCCGAGGCGGTCATGCCAAAATCAACTGTTGCCATTGCTCCCTTACCTCTTTGTTCCACCATGTCCGCTCCAGTTGTAGGTCCCGAAGTATTCCGGTTGGGCGATACGGATCGCTGTTGCTGTGCCGGGACTGACGGTCGACCTAGTCGGCCCCAGGCGCTTCCCATATTCACCAAAGCCCCGAGAGCTGACCCTGCGGGTGGAGAAGGGGGCCCGCCAGATCGCCTCTGGTTATCTTGATTGGCCTCGCCTGTAGAAGTGGTCGGCCGCCTGGGGCTGGGATATCCATCCGAACTACCTT
Source organism: Hypoxylon sp. EC38 (assembly GCA_002120335.1). NCBI lineage: Eukaryota > Fungi > Ascomycota > Sordariomycetes > Xylariales > Hypoxylaceae > Hypoxylon > Hypoxylon sp. EC38. Next base: position 30,805 of record KZ111289.1, read on the forward strand.
GAGATGGTCTCATGTTGTGGCCCGTCTTCCTACTCAACGAGTTCGCCTTAATCAAAGTGGCAGTCTCAACACCCGGAGGTGCAGGTGCTTTCCTCTGGGGGAAGAGGTTGTCCGGTTTCTTATCCTCGAATGGGGAGACGCGGGGGTGGTCGAAGTCAACATTTCTACCAACAATGCCAGTTTGGGGAGAACACTCCTGCGGCGAGGATTCCTTAATAGCTTGCCTTCGCTTGGCAAGATATGCCGCTTGTTGCTTCTCGAGATCAGCACGATATTCGCTAGCCTTGGCGGCCAATTCGGCGTCACTTGGTGGCTGCGAACCAGCTGAGACGGTATTTGTTCTCGATGTAGGAGGCGATGAACTTGATCTCGTACGGCCGTTAAGGTGCGCGTAGGCGTCCTCATTTATATTTGAAGCAGGAGCCAAATAACCGGGCGCAAGTACCGCAGGATGGCTGAGAGTGTTCTCGCTGGGCTTATTTATTCTAATGAAGAACTTCAGAGAACCATGAGCATCCCCCTTGTTGCGCTTATGAATCCACAAACTCTGATCTTCTAGCGCTTCATCGTGAGTATCGCGTCCTAATTCAGTTAAAAATATCTCGAACCCTCTTGGATCAGCAAGCCCTAGGTTCATACAGATGTTAGTACGCAAATCAGCAGCTGTGTCACAATCCGTGACGTCGCACATCCGATAGTTCCATCCGTCTAATGTGACGAGAATAAACACCCTAGGAACGTTTCTATTGCGTCGAAATGTCGGAGCCGAGTCTTGAACTGCTTCTGGCGGAGGAGTCCCGAATCGTGGCCTCAGTAGATTGGGACTGGTAGGCGATTCATTATCATCAGGGGAGGGGAATGAACCATCTTCCTTCTGCTTGTTCTTCCGCTTCAAAAAGCTGAGAAAGCTTTTGTTGTCCCTCGCAGAGGACGGCTCCGCTGAGCCGGGCCTATTATCGGACTCTGAATATTTCCCTTCAGAGTTATACCGTCGACTAGCATGGATCATATCTCCAATTCCACTCATACCGTTGCGTAGAAGTTGGCCAGCTTCGGGAGGCACGCCAGAGCCATATATCGCCGCGTTGGAGGAAACGGAGTCCGTGCTGTTTCGAGACTTATGATGAAATCTACTAGACGGAGATAGACTCCCCGATGAAGGTTGAGGTAAAAATGCAGTTGATAGTTTCGGGCTGGATCCCGGACTATCACTCCGTAGCGCAGAGCGATAGTTGTTATCCCCATGTTCGCTTGAGCCTGGGCTCAACTTTCGACTGCTATCAATATCGATATTCTTTAATATGGCACGATGATTAGAGTCCGAGCTCATTGTGCTGCTAAGGGTCGGCATAGTCGTGGATCGCGTTTGAGAGAATCCCCTAGCGCTAGAGCCCAATTTGATGGGAGTATTCGGCGATTCTGCGTCTGTGCCAGCGCTCTGTGCATGAGCGCTAGTGAGCGACTCCTTACTAGCATGAGACGGCAGCGTTTTCGTGCTATCGACTGGTTTTCCAGTAACTATACTTCGTATAAGGCGGCGCATCCGCTTTCCCTCTTCCCTTTCTCGGGACTGTTCCCAGGGTGTGTTATTGTTGAAGCACTCCTGTGCTAATCGTGGATATACGAGCTGATGCATCATACCGAAATTTCCTCGGCCGCCTTTTTGACTACCAAGCTCAAGGAACTGCGCTCCATGAATGTTGAGGTTCTTAAACGTATCTTGCCATTCCTTGGAGAAGTGGTTCGCTGCTAACCATAGTAATACGTGATCTAGGGGCCATTTGGCCGCTAATTCGGGAGGGATCTCGGAGTGGTTACTATTCGCGTTCGAATTCGTGGATACCATCCGGCTATTGAACGCGTTGGCATATAGCAGCCCACGATTACCATCATCAATCGTCGTACTATTTAGAGTATTCGAGGTACTCGACTGGCTATTCGTGGGCCATGAATTTTGAGTGCCTGTCGACTGCGTTGCCGTGTCTTCTGGGAAGAAACCAGGTATCCCAACGCCTTCTCCATATGTATCACCCCCGGGTATATACGTTGCAGACACCATCGCTTCGTTGGAGTCGTTTCCAGGTCTGTACGTGCCGGACATTAGCTCGGCCGGAGGCGGGGGAGGAGGTATCGATAGGGTCCCATTCGAAGCTTGGGAATGGAGTTTCGGGTTATACGCCGGTACAGGAACACCAGCGGGCGGAGGTGGGATCGGGAAGCTAGGCTGCCCATTATACGTGCGGCCCCAGTTAGCCTGCCATGGCGGTTGCGGCCCTAGAGCGCTATTTGGCGGAGGACCAGGTGGTGGTGGCAGTACCACGCCTCCAGTCGCTGACGGAGCACTTGGATATCTAGGTGGAGGAGGTGGTATATTAAGCATAGAATTAAGCTGTCCAGGCTGACCAGCGGCTGGCGGTGACATGGGCGGAGGCGGCGGGACCTGAAATGGCCGCGCCGGATTTTGTTGGGGGTTTTGATACATGATGAATACGAGAGACGGGACAGCACGGCATGGGTCGTTTATCTGAGTATACTGGCGTGAATGAACGCCTGAATTCGAATCGAGATCGCACGTGTGGCTAGGGTCGAGAACTCGGCAGAGGTTCTGGGTAGTGAGTGATCAAAGAGAATGGTGGAGCGACAAAAAAGCAACACAAACAGCGGGCAGCTGTAACAATGGGGCCCTCTTGTGCGATACGAGGATCGTCAAGCGTCGGCAGAGACGGCGGCTACGATTGTGGTCGAGGTCAGAAACTCTTCGGGATTTATTTTAAAGGCAATTATCGGTCGGAAGATATACCGATCAAAAGGTTGAATCATTTACTAACATTTCCCAAACGAGCGAGCAAGCAGAATAGAGAGAAGAATTCTGCGAGGGGTCCCGGTCACGCTTTGGGTAAGTTGGCGATAGCGACAGTGGCGACCACCATGATTAAACTAAGAAATGTCGATACTATAACAACCGGATAATGATTGTAAGGCTGAAACATATAGTTATCGTAATCGCCTCGCCTTGTCGTTGTCGTTGTCGCCGTCGTCCTATAGCGAGTAGCGATGTTTGACAAAGTTAATTGTCGTTAGCGTTAGCGTTTGGGAAAAATGATGATCGGTTGTTTGGTGTCAGGGTTCTTTTGCTTCGGTGGGCTAACGTGCAAAAGTCGGGGTAGTTACTAGTTGCCTCCGTCGGCCACCCTCCTACACTAGCGCTCACTCCACGTCGTACCCTCTTACGGTAGCGTGAGTGGTCGGCGGCTACGCGCTTACAAGTAACGATAGGTGGAGATCAAGTGTGACCATTCAGGGTTAGTTCCCACTTATACTCCATATCCCGGACGTTATAATTGATATAACGCAATTGGTATTGATCAAGTTTCGGTTTTTGTTTTTTTTTCTGCGTGTGTATATTATCAATGAATCCCCAATCTAATATCACAATCTAACATCAGATTCAAGAAAGCTTGAGGGCATCTACAAGAGAGGAATGCTGATTGGCGACGGACAGTTGCAACAAGCGAGATGAAAATTTTAATCAAAAGTCAATTGCAATTTACGTCAGCGTATTGTGGATTTCGGTTGTTAGATATCCTATCTCGTTTCCCTCTTCTCCTATTGACGAAGGAAAAAACGGCATCGAAGTAAAGAGATTAAAACCTCCGAAAACACGCTTATCTCAATTAGAACCAGTCTGAATCAGTCCTCTCCCCTCACTATCGGATTATCAGGCCATTGATACATCCCTTTCCAAGCCTCTCCGAACGAGAAGTAAGGAGACGCGCAAGAAACCGTCTTGGAACCCGTGTAACGCTGCAAGTTAACAACCATTTAGGGGAGATAGAAACGCAATATCCTATTCGCTTGATGTGCTGGATGCATTGCATTCGTCCATCATTTTTCATATTTGGTCCACTCCAAGACCAAAGCACCCGCATCTGCATAATGCGACGCGGCTTTGGTCCCAATCCGGCTAGATCGGCACGCCCAGCTGCATACGATGGATCCCGAGACTTCGGTCAATGTGGTTTATCAGGATGGTCATCCCAGACTCGTAACACTATCATCCGGAGAGACGGCAGATACAACTACCTAGGTATATACCAACTTGTTTCTCCATTCATCATCTTTTGATTTCTTCCTTTTATATCAAATATTAAGCATCAAACCCCTTCAACCTCACTAACTTTTGGTTGCACACGTAATTCCCATAGTCATGTAGGAAAGTGAGTTCCCGTTCTAAACAGTTCTAATAACATGTCGTTGTACCTACTAGTTTCGCCAAAAGCTGAACCCGAAAGGGGGTCGCATCGTAAGTGCATCAACTTTGGGTCGCAGGATCCTGTAGTAGTCGCTTCTGCGTGAGGCTCAAATTGCTATTCAGCCACTCCCTAAAGATGCTGAGCCTGCATGAATCAGTAATCATAAAAGCTATAAAGGTGTAGCTAAAACGCATCTCGCGTCTCTGATTTCAGATTTTCTCACGGTTCGCAACCTTGTACTGCCACCACATGCCCCCGATACCTCGGGTTCCCCGTTGGGGGCCGAATTTAATACATAGCTAATAGCTAAATGGTGTACCTGCAGAAATGGTCGGGATTACAGAGACATGCAGTTTGATTTTGTCTTGATCGAGATTACTCCTCATCTTACGTGCCTGGCGCTATCAGTCGTGCAACCCACGATCCCAAAACCCGTCTATAATGGTTTCCAAGCTACATTTCTTCCTTGGCGCAATCAACATCACAGGAAACCCCGTAACAAGTCGTTAAGATAAATATTATTGCATACATGTACTCCCAGAACTGCAATTTTCAATACTACATGACGATGCAGTCTTTGAAGTTAAACGCATATGATTGCTGGCATTGTTCCAGGTACCCGGCCTCCTCAGCCGTGCCGGCCAGGCTATTGTGTGGCCGTATTAAGCCACTTACCTTGAGGCTCTGCTTACCAGCGCCGTGCCACCATCGGAGCTTCTGAATCCACGCGCGTTCCTCGTCATCTGTGCTGATCTCCCATTTGCCTGAGCTGACCACCACCGTGCATTGATCACTGGGGAAATGATATTCCGGCAGAAACACTGTCGTAGGAACATCTTCGGACGCAGCAGTAGTTCCCTCGATTTCCAATGTAAATTCGCAATTCTTAAGATCGAAAACATAGTCGATTATTGCACCATTGGTGGCTATAGGCGCAGGACGAACATAAGCCTCCGCAGCACGGTAGCCGGGCGCGTTAGTCAATTCGGGATCCTGACCAGTTGGTTCCGATGCGATTGAGGGGTTTGTCAAAGTACGTTTCAAGTTGCCCGGCGTGACCGAGGTTTCATCTTCTACCTCCTTTCTACTTCCAGTGGTAGCTGTCTTTAGAAGGCTAGAAGTTGACTGATTGAGATCGGGCGTCCGAGGGACAGCGGAAACCGGTAAAGTCTGGTCATCAGCGGAAAAGATAGACAGATCTTCGCCATTCCATTGGTCACCCCGCTGGTGATCGTTCTGATTACATCGTCAGCAGTGAGACAAAATCAATATTTAGGCAATTCTTACCGTTGCGGAATATAACCAGAGCGTGTACCCTTCCATCAGTGCACCCTCCACGGCGAAGTGATTTGCGTCCATGGCCGCAGATTGACTCGAATAATCGCCTGTCTTGTAGGCATATTTATCATCCATATCATACGGGATACCAAATTCAGTCAGAATACACGGGTGGTTCCCCATATAGTCTTGGCCTTCTTTCTTCATGGCTGCCAGTTGTTCTTTGAAACTGTTTCGGATAGCTGTCTCACCAATCTTGATCGCAAATGCCGGATGCCAGTAGCGACCACGGAGAACCCCGATAACGTCCACGTTCCATGTCCGATTCCATTTCTTTGTCATGAGTGTGATGCCATCATAATAATGTGGTGCATAGACCATCCTCGGTTCGTCGTCTTCGGTACCTTTGATGCTGGGAGGTAATTCTAGAGTGGGAGGTTGACATAACATAATTGCGTCCTTGTGGATACCCCTGATAGCGTCTCGGTATTTCCGATAGAACGCCATGAAATACGTATTCGTGAATGTATGGTAGTCCAGTTTGTCGCCGCTAGTGGGGTGCTTCTCAAAGTAGTTCTTCTGCAGAAGCATATCCGTAGAAGGATCCCAAACTCCATGCTGGGCCCAAATACATTGTCCTAACTTCCAGTCAGGATGTCGCTTCCATCCGTACCGGGAGTCATCGTAGTCCTCTGGCAACCATGCGATTTCACCATGAGGATCGATTAGGACACGTCCAACCTTGTAGGGACCTAGACCACCCATATCCCATGAATCGACCTCGCAAGCTCGCCCAGACCCTGTCAGAATAGCCTGCCATAATGTCGGGCATGTACCCTTCTTCAGCTTTTGCTCGTTTGGGATGACGCTTAAGTCAACATGTCCAATCATGCCTCTACTCGGTTCATTCAAACTCTCCCAACCAAAAACGATATCATTTTCTATATCACCAGCTTCATGTATGCGCTTAGCAAGATGCTCACAGGCTCGTATGAAGTGTCCCTGGAGATAATCTTGAATGTTTACGCCGTCTATTATACATTTCGGGGCGAAATCTCGTCCGGCAAAGAAAAGGGTAAATATTGTCGCTGCCGCTAATCGGTAATAGTTGGTGGACCAAATCATTTTGGGGAAGTTCTCGGGTTCGGAATACGTGTTATGGACGATGGCGGCCTCGGTAGCAGCGAAACTCTGGGGGTTCAACCCGCAGGCATAGACAGTCCACATAGGAGCACCAGATCCGCCACAATACCGCGACCACTAAATTGTATACTGGTTAGTATAAACATGAAGATTTCATGTACAGTCTTTAATTGGAAGGCACATACAACATCCTGATGGGGATCCATGAATATGTAAAAGCCATAGTCTTTAGCTATCCTCAAGACATCGATCGTATGTTGGATCCAGACCTCATCGTACCTCCCGGGACCAGCAGCCTCGATAGCCTCCCATGTGAAGACATAGCGAATGGTATTATATCCGAATCGTTTTAAGCGGGAGAAATGGATATGCGCGTCTTCTTTTCGAAAAGGACGGTTATGGAATTTGACGTTGTCGCCATCGAAGAAGTCTTGGGCGATATGTGAAGGTACGTCAGGCTCACTAGGGAGCTTGGAGTCGCCTGCAACATTGATCCCCCTTAACAAAACATGCCTCCCGTGTGCATCCTGGAATTGACCATCCTCAATAACAAGCCGCAGTGGAGAAGCCATGAAGGGTTGTCCGGGAGGAGAGAGTCAAATGAGCTGCCGATGAGTGTCCAGAGTACCGTAGACAAACCTCTCAACAGAAAGTAGGTATACAAGATAACTTTCGGAAATAATGATATCGATAATTGATCGTTGGTATGGACCTATGTATTTTCTGACGAGGGACACGGATGTAACTACGGATCCGAACCTGGACAACGGTAACTGATGACGTCCGTGCCAGGGTCCAACCCAATGGGGAACCGTTGGGGTTACAGTACAAAAGCTGGATTTTAGTAAGATCGTACTGTGTGCAGTCCAAAATATGATAGATGCATGTAACAATTAAGTTTTGGAAGAAGACTTTTGATTCTATGGAGTGAATATGGAACATGAAAAAGATGATAGGAAACGAAGGCGCTTTATAGTTGCGCAAAGTGTTTGATTCCCGACCCATCAGCTTCAACATTTGTTGGAGTTGTTTGATACGGACCACACACGAATACGCAAGATGCTGATCTGATGCAAGTTAGAAAGATGGGAAATGACCTGGTAACCCTTGTTTGGAAAGTCGAATCAAGACCTCAAGGGTCCTTTAGGTTGCTGGGCAGGTCAGGCAAGTGGCATCCCACTAAAAACTTAGCGTGTGTGATGGACGATACACTACGATAGAGACCTAACTTCAACTGGATTAATAAAAGCCGATATTCTCCCGGCGTCCAAGAATGGATCTATTCCAGATAGGGGGTTGGGTGGCGGGGTGGCTAGCCGACTATTTGCCGGCAATGTGCATCAGCATGCAGCTTACTCACACCACCGTTACCCGATGTTTCGCCGCAGTCTCCACTTTTCAAGTGCTGCTGCTACGCCAGAAAACTAAAGTCAGCCCTGGAACCCAAGGCCCTCAAACAAAAAATCAATGATGAAATGCTAAAGGCACTGATGCAAAACCAATCTTCCTGGTCTTACCAAGACATGAACCCCAGCATCCCTGGTTCACCTCCTCTAAGATGGCGAGCATCAAGGCCTCATTGAAGGCTATCAATGATGCTATTCGTCAACAGAAATGGGATGACGCCTTGGCACAGGCTGAAAATGTCATCAGCAAAGATCCGAAGAGTTACCAAGCGTACGCCATTCCTATCCATTGCAACCCCTCTCATTTCCGAAGTTCTAACATCCATTCCAGTCATGTGTTCAAGGCGTTCGCCTTAGACAAGAAGAACCAACCGGAGCTGGCCGAGGAGGCGTACCAGACCGCGGTTCGCATTCGATCTGATGCCCAAGCATGGCAGGGCCTCATCAAGCTTTACGAGAAGCAAGGCCCAAAGGCCATTCAGAAATACAAGCTCGCCGCTCTAAAGCTTGCTGAGATCTACAGGGATGCTAATGAGATGTACAAGTGCCAGGATGTCATAGACAAGTTCATTGACTTTGCTCGTACCCGTGGTGATCGAGCTCATTACGTACAGGCCCTTCATCTCATACTTCCTGACAGTCCTATCTATCCTGCCCTCGAGGGTCGAGTTCCTCACCCTGCCAAAACTTACGAAACAATAGCCCAGATATTGGAAGTCGAAGAAAAGAAACGCATCAACACGCTCATTGGCGAACGGCGTACGAGATTAGGTGCTAAAATTGGCGAGGTTACTCTCGAAGTCAACCGGGAAGTCCTGTGCCAAAGCGAGTTGGGCCATATTTACGAACAACTTACGCTCTGGGCTCAAGATGATGATGTCAGGCGCCAATATGAGGAGAAACTACTTCAATTCCGATATGATCGCCTTCTAGTTACCCCGGCTTCAGGCAAAGCTACCGAACTCCAGGTAGTACAGAAGCTAGCCGATGATATGGTTATTATCAAGCACCCCTTCAAGCTTGCCTGGGATATCTCAATTGAGTGGCGTGATCACAAAGAGATCAAGGATTGGGATGTTAACGTGCTCAATGAGTATTGCTCTTTCTTTCCAGATAGCGATCTCTATCGCGTCTTGATCGGGTTCATGACGAGCGACCTATCGCCTTTCCCGAAGAAAGCAGCAGAGACTCCAGCACCTACCCATACAACTGGGACAGACGACGAGAGCACAGACGACGAGGATGGGGGCGCGCCTACCTCGGTCATACCTTACACCGACGAAGACAGACTCTTGATGATGACAGAGGGAATCTCAACTACTAATTCCCTACTTGCTCACAGATTGATGGGAGAGTACTACCAGCATCTAGAAGAGCACGAGAGCAACGTTGAACTTATGAGGAAAGCAATGAAAATCATGGTTGCAGAGACAGAAAAGACAGGCAAGGTCTTTACCAACGCCAATCAAGCTTTTATGCTCTACTTAGGTACCGCATTGGTATTCTATCAATCCCCAAGAAATCACGGCGAAGCCAAATTCCTTTTCGACAAGGTTCTTGAAGTAGATCCAACCTCGACCGCTGCCATGATTGGCGTTGGTTTAATTTACGAAGAGGAGGAAGAATATGATCAGGCTATTGATTTCTTAGGAAGAGCGCTTAAAGGCGACAGCAACAACCTCCGCGTACGCGCCGAGGTCGGTTGGTTGTATGCATTAAAGGGCGATTATACCCGCGGCAAGGCAGAGCTTGAATCCCTCCTACCATTAATGATAAAGGCTCCGGTCTCCAAGGATCTACTAGCCCAGACACAGTACCGACTGGGCTGTTGTATTTGGAATCTCGATCCCTCAAAATCTGCGAGAAAGAGCCGGACAGGTGCTTATGTTTACTTCTTAGACGCATTAAAGAGCAATATCAGCTATGCTCCAGCATATAGCAGCCTCGGTATCTATTATGCAGATTATGCCAAGGACAAGAAGAGAGCCCGCAGATGCTTTCTCAAGGCTGTGGAGCTCTCGTCGGCAGAGGTGGAATCCGCTGAAAGGCTTGCCCGATCATTTGCTGATGACGGGGACTGGGATCGGGTCGAACTTGTAGCGCGGCGAGTAGTGGACTCCGGCAAAGTCAGACCGCCTCCCGGGTCCAAGAAGAAGGGGATCAGTTGGCCTCTTTCCGCCCTAGGAGTTGCCGAGCTGAATAAGCAGGATTATGCCAAGGCTATTGTGTCATTCCAGCAGGCACTTCGGATCGCCCCCGAAGACTACCATTCGTGGGTTGGACTTGGGGAAAGCTATCATAGTTCCGGACGATACATTGCCGCAACCAAAGCAATTCAGAACGCTCAGAGGTTGGAAGAGCGCGCAGATGTTGACAAGCTCGGCGATACTTGGTTTACCAAATACATGCTCGCCAACGTTAAGCGCGAGCTTGGCGAGTTCGACGATGCTATTAGTCTTTATCGCGAGGTCATATCAACCCGACCGGAGGAAAAGGGTGTTGTCATAGCCCTGATGCAGACAATGGTTGAAAATGCCATGGACTGTGTGGAAAAGGGCCTATTCGGAAAATCAGTCGAGTTAGCTACCGAAGCTTTGTCCTTCGCCCTCATTGCGCCGGCACACATATCTAACACGTTCAATTTCTGGAAGGCAGTCGGGGATTCTTGTTCTATTTTTTCTTCCGTCCAAAGTCGCACACAGGATTTTCCTACTGACAATCTTCGAAAGTTGCTCGACATAGGTGTAGAAAACAAGTCCACTTATGCAGTATTGGAAGACGTGGATGGCGTCGGCAAGGATGTGATCTTTGCTGAAGGCATTTTTCCCGATAACGAAAAGCTCGGGGTTGATCTCACGCGAAGCTTACATGCGACCATCCTAGCCCATAAGCGAGCAATTCACGTATCATCTAACGATATTCATGCTCAAGCAGTAGCCTACTATAACTTAGGCTGGGCAGAAAATCGAGCTCACCTTTGCCTCCCGTCCCGGCTGCGTCTTCAATCTAGTAGGTATCAGAAAGCCGCAGTGCGGTGCTTCAAGCGCGCGATTGAGCTGGAAGCGGGTAACCCAGAATTCTGGAATTCGTTAGGTGTCGTCACTAGCGAAATCAATCCATCCGTGGCGCAGCATGCATTTGTTCGAAGCCTGTTCCTCAACGAAAGAAGCGCCCATGTGTGGTCGAACCTTGGCGCCCTAGCTCTTCTTCAGAATGACATTAAACTCGCGAATGAGGCTTTTACACGGGCACAGTCCAACGACCCAGATTATGCACACGCTTGGCTAGGTCAAGGTCTTGTTGCCCTTCTATATGGTGATCCAAAAGAAGCTCGCAGTCTCTTTACCCACGCAATGGACATTTCGGAATCATCCTCGCTTCTAACCAGACGTCAGTACCCGGTGTCTCTATTCGACCACATCATCACAAACCCCCCGAATCTGAGTGTCACGTCTCTTATCCAACCACTTTTCGCTCTTGCCCAACTACGATGTCTCAATCCACAAGATCTTGGTTATCAGCATCTTTCGACGCTATATCAAGAGCGCACAAATGATAGCATTAGGGCGATAGATACACTCGAGAAGACTTGCGAACAACTGGAAGCAGATTATGAAGCTACCGAGTCTGCAGAGTCGCTGGCACGGTTTGCCCTAGCCAAAACGGATCTCGCTCGATCGTACCTTTCAGCTGGCGAATATGCTAAAGCCTTTGAGTGTGGAGAAATGGCTTTACAGCTGAGCAGCGATGAATCCGCCAACGAACTCACGGCTGAACAGCGCAACAAAGCTCGACTCTCGGCACATATGACCGTAGGCCTAGCGGAGTATTTCTCCAAAAACGTCGAAGCCGCCGTAACCTACTTCGAAACTGCGCTTGATGAATCTAATGGCAACCCCGATGCCGTCTGCGTCCTAGCTCAGATGTTATGGGCCACGGGTACCGAAGAAGCTCGAGAAAGAGCGCGAACTGTTCTATTTGATGTAATCGAGAAGGACCCAAGCCACGTGCAGTCCGTACTTCTATTAGGCATTATAGCATTGCTTGACGAGGATGAGGAGTCCTTAGACGCCGTCATCTCGGAACTTCAAACACTTCGCACCAGTGACAAGGTCACCGACGCAGAACATTCCCAAATCGGAGAGGTATTCCGCGCTGTTGCTGTTCTATCAGAGAACAGTACAGAGGATGATGTGCTTACTCAACTCCAAAATGACGTTATGCTATACCCACATCTTCCTCACGGATGGTCCAGAGTAGCCGAGCTCACCGGAGAGGAGTATCCAGCAGATATGGCTCTGAAGGTTGCTCTCAAGGCCATCCCCCCAAGAGGCGAACTCGGTGCCGTAGAACTTGCCGACGCGTATGCAGGGACCGGAAAAGTTACCAATGCCCAGACCGCAATTTTCATTGCCCCTTGGAACAGCAGTGGTTGGGAGTCTTTGGGCAGTGCAGTCGCCTCCTAGATTGCACTTGATTCTTGGTACGTTATGAATCCTCCTCAGATGTTCCCTTCCAGCTGTTATGATGATACTTCAATCCAAAATATGTTTCAAGACGGGACTGAGATCTTCACTGATGCATAACGATTCTATCTGATGCAGCTCACGCTTTCACTAAGCCTTATTCTTCAACAGCGGTCGTTACGCAATGTGCTAATACGACGCTTCTAGGTACTTGTAATGTATTAGCATCCGGCGTAAAGGCAGCATTGGGTTGCGTGTTATGGCGTGGAATGTGTATATGGCAGCGAAAAATAATGTCGGGAATGAGAGTGGACGAGTGATGATCATTTTTACATCCTTCGAGCGTCAAGGATATCCTCTTAGTGGTACCAAAACTTTCAATGCCAAGCTCGATCTCAAATATGCGGTATGATGTTATTCGTATCCCAGCCGAGCCATGTTTTAATGTCATGGGTCGTCATAAACGCCTAGCCTCCATGTGAGGAGGCATGAACTGGTCTTGAATTTAAGGCCGCCATATCCAAGCTGACTAGTATTATCTCCTTTTTCCATCGCTGGTTGGGCTTTTATCCAGACTTTGTGCTTCCTTCTAGTTACGTCATTTCCAAAGTTTTGCACTACCAGCCCTTGTAGAATTTCTGGCCATCACCAACTAACCAGAACGGGTTTAGATGTGCTTAATAGTGTACACCTCCACCCCATTCTCGTCCAAACAGTAGACTATATCATTCTCGTGATAGCCACACGACTCATCTTTACCTGCGAACTTCTCTAGAGTGTCATGGATGACATTAAGGTCATTTGAGCCACCGAAGGTGACTGCAAGGTTGGATGACTTCTCAGAGTCACGACGGCGCCCAGAATGAATTCCAATGGCACATTCGTTATCATCAAGAAGTGGGCATCCGGACGACCCTAAGAAGAATTTCACGTTAGAGAAATTACAAATAAGGAGTCGATGCAATCAGATAGAACGTACCGTTGAACGTAGAGGCCGTATGTTGAAGCAATCTTTCACGGACTGTCATACAGTCCACTTTGGCCTCGCTATATTGCATGTCCGAGTTCCTCTTTTTAGTTTGCCTATCCTTTGGGCTTGCATATGAAGGATATCCTATAACTCGCACGTTTAGTTTCCCGTTCCGCGGAATACTCATCCATTCGAATGATCTGGCTTCGGCGAACTTGCTCGCAATGCGGATAAGAGCGAGGTCGTGGCCCACCTGGTAATCTCTAAAATAACCCCAGTGGACGACTACGTGAGTTCCGTAACGACATTCCTTGTCATCCCCCTGGCCGAGGGAGACTTGGACAGAAGCGAGACGTCTACCTCTGTTTAGAACACAATGACCAGCAGTGACAACAGTGTTGTCGTTCAAAAACCATCCAGTGGCTGTAGACGTTTTCTGGCCAGATCTCGTGTTCCATTGGAGTTCCAGTTGGACGATTCCTAGCCATTATGCTATTAGCGGCGAATCTCTCATAACCTAGTCAAAGCTTCTGGGAATTAGATATGCAGCGTGCTCAATTCAAAAACACTTACCTGACATGAGGTCGGAGTCCTCGAGAGTTGACATCGGGTTGCTCGGGAAGTAACCCTCATCTCCATCACCGTCTTCGACCATGATGTCAGTGAAGTCACTATCTTCGCCATCTAGGTACCACGCAACAGTAGTCCAGCGAGGCCCAGTGTTTGAGATAATGTTCAGGTCTGCATTTTGAATCATAGAAAGCGTTTCTTGGAGATGATATAAACGCTTGTCTAATTCAAGAGTCTCTAACGACGCAGAGAAATCTGACGCGTCAAGCTCTGCCTTTTCTTTGACAGGACTCATTTCAATCGCCTCTCTAATAGCATCTTCCGGCTCCAAGTCCCGTTCCACTCCTTGCAGGATCCCCCGAGGTTTGAGAACAGGTTTCATTCTCTCCATCATCATCCTTATGATTTGTTCGGTCCTGATGATGCCCGCAGTGATCTTGTCCGCCTGATACATACCGCTGACAAGAGGATGGAGCGCTGCCACACCCAAGAGGAGTTGATATTGTCGCATCTGAGCCAAATTATTATTTGGGACAATTTCGGGTGTAAAAAGTAAATCTTTAAATCGAACGTTTTCTTCAGGAAATGTGGGCAAGGGAAGTGATATAACAGAGGGCATGCTGACACCTGAACTTCTAGCTCGCTTGACAGAGGGCGAGGATTGTTCTGGGTTTTGCTGTGAGGTATTACCTAACTGTCTTTTCCCTCGGGTTTTGGATGTCGCCGCCATGCTGCCTAATTCGTATTCTGACAGGAGATATATCTACTATCTAGGTCTTCGATATGCGGCATGTGCAATGACACGAGGAATATAGATACCTAGGTACCCATGTGTATGTATATGAAGTGAAATGGTACCTGGTGGAATGCAGTGTCGGTCAGCCTGGAGTCTGTTGTATGTCGATGGAGGAAGAGCCGAAAATTAAATGAGGGGCGAAGGAGGTAACCCCTAATTTATACCTAGGTTCTTCCATTTTTCAGCAGGTGCTACAGAAAGTATGAAACGTCACAGCTTGGATGCTAGAACCGCCGACTGCGACGGAAGTCAGCTGGATGATTGGTGCATCCAACGGCAGACCGGCGCCCAGACCAATGAGCCCTCCCTCAAGAAACCTCAACGTGGCGGTGAGCCGAGGATGCTGGTAGCGCATGTGCTTAATTTCAATGCCTGTCTGGATCGCGTCAGAAACGTAGGGGTGTGTAGTTCTGGTAATATGTTAATATGAATCTCTACAATGAATATAGCGGATATACCAGAAAGGATCCAAGATAACTCCTGTGATGTATCCCATGTCATGCTCAAAGAAAAAAAGAAAGTAAAGCTTGGAACTGAACAAAAGCAGGACAGCAAATGAATTATGCAGCATAGATTATCGGTAGGTACCTTATAGAAACTTCAGCAATTACTACAAGTGCTCAACATCGCATAGCTTCGCGTGGTCTTGACGGCAGACCCTGACCGAGATGGTGCCCTCACGCCCGTCTTCATCGGGAATTTTTCTAGTCATTCGCAAGTAATTCCAAAAGCGGACGCTTGTGCTAATTCGTACGCAAGCCCTCTCGGAGACAAACCCGGAAATACGGAGAAAAGGGGGGTGGGATGAGATGGGGTTACATTTGGATCTTCTTGGCGTTCTCCTAGGCTTAGATGGCGAGCGGCTATTCAAGTAGAGATAGCTAGAACCTGTATAAGTACAAACGCTGGTATGCATAGATAGGAGCTTACTTAATACACACGGAAGGTGGATTCCCAAGCCCGAGCCCCCTCCGTGGTGGTATCCAATAGCGAATGTCTAAAATTAGATGAGATGAACAAACCAATGTGTCGTGACATCTCACCTGAGTCCTACACATAGGCGATGAAACTTAGCCCAGCGCTACCCATTTTCTTGTCCTGTAAGTTATTCTAGTTGGAGAGGCGAATCTATGCATAATACATAAAATGGTGCTAGTTAGGGTATGGTCGCTGGTGGAGAAAAAGGAAAGGGGGGAGCGACACAAGCAGCTTAGAAGCCCCAAATCGTGATAGGTCCAAAAGCCCTGTCCTTTGCCTTTATCCACGGACCCGAAAATATAGCGGTCTCTTTTACAGAAATACTATATCCTTCAGCTAATTCAAGAAGTCATGATATAGCTCCGTATTATGCGCTGAGATTCTCTCGCGGCTTGCTCCTACTACCTGTAGAAGGAGCTGGCGAGCTACGTGAATATAGGTATAGAAATACAGTAATTATTCAACTAAAACAAAGGCGATTATGAGAGCTCTTACTGCACTTAATCTTACCCTGAATGTCCTGTTTGTAGTGTCACAGACTGATGGTAATAGTTGCAAGCCACTCAATTGTAAATAGGTAGACTCGATTAAAATGGCCGTAGCTATTCTAATACAATAACACATATTTATATGCCTGGATTCATTTGATCCTGCTATTGAATACCTACAGTAGTTGGGAATCACAAATCGTGGTATACCAGTCCGGCTAATACACACCGTGCAACTTGATTAAGAAACGCTACCAGGTGGTGATGATACCGAAGCAAGAGAGGAGAGAGGGTAAAATCTCAATAGGTGTATGGGATTGAAAAGTTAAGGAAGCATATTGAAAAGAAGACCACTATGGACGATATGAGGGTTTGGTAAATAGTAGGGTACCAATGAACGAAACAATAAAATCGAAAAGTAAAGTGGGAAAAAAAAAATTAATGAGAATACCATAATTGAATGGCGAGCCTCGATAGAACTGACAAAAAAGCTGGGGACGCGTGACTTCTTAACTGTCCTTACGAAAAACCCCTTTGGATTTTTCTACCCGTATATAGCCAGTCAGCACAACTTCTCAGCCAACGCTCCATTGGGACTTCCAGCACAGGTACCAGAAATCGTGCCAATTGATCTTATAACCCTTTCTACGCGGCGCAGTGGGCCAATGGGGTGTTGCGAGGCATCTGGCCCAAGCTGCCCGGACAGGTGTTTACACTTTCCTGCCGGTTGTTTACCTGACGCCCTCCTTTCCGCAACTGTAGGTATTGCCTCTTGCGTAAAACGCGTCCATACCCTAGAAAATGAGCGTTGGTTCCATGAGGCTCTATTACAGCTATGGAACGGCATGAAGTCTTCGAAATATTCCAAGCACTCAAGCCTCCTATCACGGGACTAAACTTGCGCCTGCATAAGGTCCTTTATTAGCTTGATAAATTCATTATGTTTATCTGAGATTACTTTCACCAATGCAGTATGCCTTACGGCTAAGGTCTGTTAGGGGGGTCTTCAATATGTAGCATTAATGATCCCAGCCTGTACCTCTGGTGTGAGATAACTTGTCTTATATCTATTTCTCTTCACATGGAGCACCCAATTACGTCCCTTCAATCATATGTTCAATATCATAATAGACGGGGTTCTCATGCTGGTCTCATAAGTTTCATTGGTATTGCTATATTACTTTTCCAAAACTCCCTTGTCTGGAATGATCAATCTATCAGAAGGAATGGAAAAGGGGGAGGAGAGGTGGATTGGTCGTCATCATCAATGCGAATCTCCCGTTAAACATATCCATGGGCCATGACGATTAAGAGGTAGAGCTAAAAGGTCAGCCAGATACAAAACAACCAAATTATCCCAGCGATTAGGTAAACAGGGTCGCCTGTATTCTGTATGGCATGTAGTCAAAATAGAGTTAAAGAAGACCCACCTACTTAGTAAACGAATACGAACTAGGGAGTCAATCCTTGTCTCTAAATGGAACAGATCTACCAGATGGCATTTCACATGGCAAAAACAACGAATATAACGAAGTACTGTCAATTACTACCTTTCAGTACTTTTTGGTATCGGTTCAACTGCATCCTATCTACACGAGCGCCGGGAAAATTGTCAGGTCTGCGAAAGACCGCCTGTGGTATCACGAAACGAGCAGGACAGGCACATGAACCGTCGGCCACAGTGTCATGATTTATGTAGAGTACCGTCAACGTCGTGTTTCTCTCCCTCCTTAAGAATATTTATGGTACTTGCAATCGCACTCGTGTCTGCCATAAAAATCAGCAGTCCGTCTCATCCAGACCTAGCAAGGTCCTAACGGAATGATGTGCAAGTAGACGGAATGTGCGTGATAACGTTCGAATAAGGAATCGAATTATGCAGCCGAGTGCCAAAATCCCGGCCGCGAACACCCAGCACTCCTGGCTGAAAATAACGAAAATATCGCAAGTAGCGCAAACTCAGCTCTCCTCGACTTAACGTTTCATGCTAAGAACAGTAGGTAGAGGAACAGGAGTTTCCTTCACGGGCTTGATTGCGTATTTCTTCTTCTTTTCCGGCTTACTTGAAGAGTTTGCGCCCTTCGAAGGTGTGCCATTTGGCATAGGGGTGGTTTGGGTTTGAGCGGGTGTGTTCTTCGCGGAACTTGATGCCTTCGTAGAGGCAGGTTTGGAGGTCTTTGGTCTCTTTGCAGACTTCTCCGAAGATTGTGGATTCTGAACTGGGGCAGATTTCGCTCCCTCATCCCCTGGATGCTTTCTCTTACGCTCTCCATTGACGGCAGTCGGCTTCTGAGACTTCTTCGAGGATCCGGATGAAGTCGGGGGCTGCGGCTTAGTTACTGCCGTCGTCTCTTCATCAGAGTCACTTTCCGACTCGCTCTCTGATTCTGATGAAGTAGCATTCTTTGCTGCGGGAGTCGGCTGCGGCTTCAAAGACTGAACTGGCGTTGGTGTGGGAGTAGGAACACCGATGGGAGTGAAACGAGGCTTCAGACCTTGAGGCTGCTCTCGGATCGCTTTTGGTACAGGTGCATAATTGTCAGCGGCAGTAGCACTAATGGTGTTGCCAGGTCCGAACTTAGCCATGCGACGAAGATGTATAGTCGAATCAATCGCACGGTTCACTGCTAGGAGGTATACTTGTTAGCCAGCGCATGACTAAAAGACCTGAAGGGATGACTTACGAGCAGTATAATTGTCGCCGGCCTGTGATGGAATAAGTAACTGAATCTGCGTGCTAGTAGCATGAGATTCCAGTTCTATTCCATAATCATCCCCATTGTGCTTTAGCAAAGCCTCCCCAGTTGCAGCTTTCGATAGATCGATCTCCATTTCCTTTAAGACAGTAATTGGCAATGATGCCGGTGCTGTGAAGTACCACACTTGCTTGCCCTCCAAGTTGGTCTTGCTGAGAAACTCGCTAACTTCTTTGCCGGGGTTGTCAGATGAAGCTTTGCGTAGTACGAAGTTTGAACTATTGAGCCAGGCGGGCCGAGAGCTGACATTACATCGTTAATTAACACTTGACAATTTAATCATATTCTTGGGTAAGCAAACTTACCTCACTTGGGAACTTGAATCTTCGGGGGTAGCATCGCCATTGACTCTAGAGATGGCCGTCTCACCTCTATCAACATCCATTCTGTCGGGTGCGTCCTCGTAACTAGATTTCTCACTGGCAGAGGAGGAACCACTGTCGCTATCCGAGTCACTAGATGAACCGGACTTGGACTTGGCAGGTTGTTGCGCACTAGCCTCCTCAGCCTCGCTTTCACTCTCACTTTCGCTGGAGCTCTCACTCTCAGATCCACTTTCGTCCTTGCTCTTGCTTTTCTTTCCGTCCTTCGCCGCAGGAGTCTGCGCCGGAATCTTGCCGGAAACTGAATCTTGGGACGAAGTATCGGAATCAGATTCTGAGTCATCGGACTCGGAAGTTGTAGCTTTGGAAGATGGTTTGGCTGGCGAGGATGCTTTCGCATTCGCGGGAGACTTGGTTGCGTTTGACTTGGCAACGTTGGCTTTCGGCTGAGTGTCCTTGCGCTTGCTTGCTTGTTTTGCTGCGTACTTCTTTCTGGCGGCTTCGACATCGCTGTCACTGCCGGTATCACTTCCCTCGCTGTCAGAACTATCGTTGTCGGAGCTACTGCTGTCTTTGGTGAACTTCTGGTTCTTGTTGGCGTTCTGTAGTCCACCGGGACCAGAAGCTTTGGTCGCGGAAGTAGCCTTCTGGTCACGAACGCGCGACGCCATTGAGTTGAGCGACGCGACAGGGGCGCGAGGGCGAGACTTCCCCATTGTGAATGTCTGCACGAGGCGGTTGATGGACGCTGTGAGGCTGAGTATTTGAATATAGAGCTTGGTGAAGGTTGGGAGGTCAAAATGCGGCGCGCATCAAAAAGATAAAGGTTACAGCTTCAAGCTGAGACTATTAGAATGATTAAAGAAGTGGGAAGGTGGCAGAGCGACGCACGGAGGTGATGAAGTTGAACGGTTCAAGGAAGTGAAAAAGTTCACAGGCGAATTGACTTTCGCGCTTCTAGTCGCCGAATTTTTTTGGAGCTCCTGCATGCTAATGTGGGTCTGGTACTGTATACCGCGCCCAAGTTAGTGGGGGGTTTCTAGGTAGTAAGTACTAGGTAGGTAGTGCACACAGCGGAGCGACGAGGACTGTCTCGGAATATAGTAGGCCCGACATATCAAAATTAGAAAAGGTAGGTACCTAGGTATCTTCATGACGTACCAGCAACCTGCATGCGGGTAGATTAGCCAATAGAAGAGCATAATTCAACCATCTAAACTTCAAGTCGGTCTAACCAAATCTGAACTAAAGCATTGAAATTCACATCTTCACACTTCTACACTTCGATTTTACATCTCAGCTACTAGTAACCAATTCTAGCTATCTGAAAGTCGCGTGAAATATAATGGCTACGAATAAGAGACGGAAACTCAATATATCAGAGCCTCCACAGGGTAGGTTCAATATACCCTCATAATTATCTTTAAAGATGGATGGATACTTATCCTTCATTAGCTATGAGCGCCTTTGCGCTTCGTAAAAAGCTCCTCAGCCAGGAAACTACTACAGCCACTCCTACTTCAACCGCGATAGATACGGCGGATGAAGTTCATACGGTTTCGCCCTCGCCAGGACCCGCAGACACAGGCAAGGCTCGAAGCTCCAAGAAATCAAAGAAGGGTCCAACTGTTCAGCCAGCACCTAATCATGAGAATGGCGCTAGTGCTGATGTGAAGGATTCACCCCCCACGGAAGCTAATAATGCATACGACTCCCCCAGTGCTTCTGCGAGAAGCACTTCACCTCCCACTTCAGATGATGAAGTCTCAGTAAAACAGGCTAAGGTTTTACCTATCCAACTTTCCAACTTCAAGCCATCTAAAAGTAACTACCAACGACGAAAAGACGGGAGGATAGTGCTGAAGCTATTCGACGGAGATGTTGGTTCCCCTCACTTCCTTAGTCTAAAACACTTGCTCACTCTCATATCTACAGCGTTTAGTGATCCTGGGCAGCTATGGTTTGCGAGTAACGGCTGGCGAGATCACCATCAACGGCGCGACGCTGAGGAGTTCGGACAAAATTCATTGGGTGGACGCACCTTATTGTCATGCGCTACCTGTTGTTAGGTGTTCAGACAGTGCTACGATAGAACTACTTTCTCGTCAAAAATCAGATGGCTTGAGGAGCCTGGAGAGGCTCTCCCCTCTGTTTAGAAAACTTTGGAATGAGTCTAATGCCGCCTCTGATGCGAAATATACCCCATCTGATTCATCATTTCAAATAGTAAAACACCCTATCAATAATCAAATATGGTAGCGAATTTTGTGGCTGACATTACTTATAGCTATATACTTCAACAGATGGTCCCAAGAAGACCGTGTTACAAGATCTCGTCTCTCCGCCTGAGTGGAACAGAGAGGTCGCCAAATTAGTTAACTCTTCTAGCTCAAAGCCTTCCTCATTCATGATCACGGGACCTAAGTCTTCTGGGAAGTCTACCTTTGGCAAGATTCTTACGAATCGGCTCATTACCGATCAATTGAGTGACTCTAAAAGCCGGGCCAATCGGGGGGTGGCTGTACTTGACTTCGACCCAGGACAGCCTGAATATTGTGTTGCCGGCCAAATCGCCCTTGTACTTTTAACTGAGCCGGTGTTTAGTCCGTCATTTTCCCGCCCACTGCCTGGCCCCGGAATTCCGATGATTCGATCTCATGCGTTAGCGTCGATATCTCCCGCTTCAGACCCTGAATTATATGTGGAGGCTGCTTTGGATCTCATGACACATTACCGGAATACTCTGGCACGTTATCCTCTCATCATCAACACCCCGGGATGGATACAAGGCACAGGGCTAGACTTGCTGACTTCTCTAATCACGGCTTTACGACCTACTGAAGTTATATACATGTCCGAGTCTGGTCCAGCCGAAGCGGTAGAAGCTTTGCAGGACTCCTGCAAACACACTGTCTTTTCTACACTCCCATCCCAGGCTTCACAGCTCACTTCGAGAACAGCTGCACACTTCCGTTCAATGCAGACAATGTCATACTTCCATTCCGAGACTCGAAGTGGCGAGGCTGATGGGTATCTGATTCAGTGGAACCCGAAGCCGCTTACGACTGTGCCTCCCTGGCAAGTCAGCTACAAAGGTCCGAACCGCGGCGTATTCGGAATAATGTGTTACGATTACCAAGCGCCGCTAGACCTTTTAGCTGACGCAATCAACGGTACAATTGTTGCAGTTGTAGCAGTTGAGAGCGCCAAAGCATTTAGGCAGTCTTCGGAACGTGCAGAGTTGCTTAATGATGCGGCTGCCGATGCGATGGATATCGACGGTAACGGGGACGAGCCAACATCATCGTCTTTTTCTAGTTTAGGGGAGAAGATCATTTCCATGACACCTGAGGGCATCCCATTCATCGACACTGCGAACGTGACTACTCTCGACCCCAGATATTCCCATTCTCTTGGTCTAGTTCTTGTTCGTGGTATCGACGTTGAAAACGGTGTTCTCCAGCTCCTAACACCTCTTTCAGCAGAGGCGATTGAAGATGTCACATCCAAAGGTGGCGAGATCGTTCTTGTTAGTGGCAAGTTCGACACGCCGAGTTGGGCTTATACTGAAGATTTGTATTATCGAGCTCATCATGAGGTGGATGATGAGGCCGATCTGGATGAATCGATGGACGATGATGATGACGATCTCAATGTCGAGAACGAGGTTTTCGCAGAAGCCGTTGACCCAACACAGGTTCCATGGGTAGAGGTGTTACATGGGAACCAGAAACGTGGTACTGGGTCTAAGGTGTGGAGAGTAAGACGAGATCTGGGTCGGACGGGTAACTAAGACACACCGAAATACATGTACGACCCCCAATTCGCTTGGTTCTAGATCCTGCCGTTATTTGGGGGCCAAATGCAGGAACCAGCCTAGAGCTGCAGGTGCTGTGCAATTGAGACACAAGCTCCTTTTTTGGACCGATCTCTTCAGTACATATTTCTCCATAATAATCGAGTAGGTACCCCAAATGTGTCACCCGATACACGTAGCACAAACGGACCGACTTCCTAGGAAGTCACGGGGACCAATCATGAGAGATAATATCGCTTAAATTATATACACAAAGATTTTTGCACAAGTTAGATATTAAGGTGGCGGGTAATCACCCGAGTTAGCAGAATTTAGTCTACAACTCCCGGAGGCAGCACAGCAATGTAATCCAGCGGGGCCGTCTCCCGACCATTCGCCTTCGTATCAACACGCACCACATCGCCCTCCTTGATCTCAATCCCCTTAAACGTGATCCTCGTCGCCGAGTGTCCATCAATACCCCGCGTAACCGTGTACCCGAGCTTATACTCATTATCTCCAACCCACCTGCCAATGCTCTTGTCATTCAAGAACAACTCGTACGAAGCCTTACCCTCATACAAATCATAGTACGCCACAGCCAAGTCATACACCCCCGCGGTGTAATTCAGCGTTGCGGATACACTGGCAGAGCTGCTGTTACCGGTCGTCTGCACGATTTTCAAGCCCGACGCGACTTCGAACGGATTGACACCAGTTACCCGGTACCCCTTGAGCGTCATGTTCTCCGCCTCGATGCGCCACGGATGATGATTCACGCGGCCTTGCGTGTCTTCGATCTTCGAGAGACTGTTGTAGAACTGGTTGATGGAATCACGCCATACGATTGCATGGCCCGCCTGATATGTTAGTCGGAAGGCCATTTCGTCGTAGCGCTGCTGATCGATGAGGCCTTGCAGCTTGGCCCACTGTCGTGGGAATGTTGCGGCTGTCTCCGCGCCGGCGTAGTCTGCTTGGTGTTAGTTGGACTTATTGGGGATGAGGTGGATGGGTACAATCGTGTGGGTTTACATACGCGCGTCATAAAAATGCTGGATAACCGTCTTCCCGTTCTTGAGTACATGCGTGTACGGCACGTGGTGGAACCACAGAAGCAGATCATCGGGCGTTGTCTCTACTTCCTCGAATACGGCGGCGACCTCTTCTGGATACTGACCTGCGAAGCCCGTGCCGTTCTTGACCGTACGGTCCATGCCGATGCTAAATGCATCGGCTCGCGTCCATTGGCCCCATGGGTTATTGTCCATGGACTGTGGGTTCGGTCCGTAGTGCGGACCCGTGATGTCGGTGAGGGTTTGGATGCCTAGGTTGCCGGTGTAATTCTCGTACGCCGGCCACGATTCCATCGACATGCGCGTAATGGTCTCGCGCACGGTATCATCCAGTCCGAACGTTAGCCGCGTCCAGTCTTCTAGTATGGCTACCTCGCTAACAGTTGGATCCCAGGCTAATCGCCCATACGCATACAAATTCGACATGGCAAGATGAGTGCCGAGCCAAGTCGCATTCTGTCCAACATTTACAACGGCCGCGTACCCCGTTAGTCCCGTCTTGTTGAAGCGCTTGCCGGACAGAATATCCGAGCCGATTACCGATTTCTCGCCGTCGACGCGCAGATCAAAATCGAGCACCGTCTTCCAAAGCGGCGGCAAGTAGACCAAGTGGCACTGCTGGCCGAGGTACTCCTGCGTGATCTGCAGCTCAATAGCGGACGCCGTCTCCTTGAGGTGTGCGAAAAGTGGCGAAGCTGGCTCTCGAACCTGGAAATCAATCGGCCCGTATTTGATCTGAACCACGACGTTATCGTCAAACTTGCCGTCGAGCCCGCGGAAGAAGTCGACCGCAGCATTCGCCCGATCATCCTTCCAGTTTCTCTCGTTCAGGTTCTGATTGTCGTAGACGAAGGCACGGAACATGACAATCCCGCCGTGAGGCTTCGCGGCCTTAGCGAACAGGTTGGCGCCGTCGGCAAGAGTGCGGCCGTACGTGATTGGGCCAGGTTGTCCCTCGGAGTTGGCCTTGACGAGGAAGCCCGCCAGGTCCGGTACGTATTTGTACAATTTATTCGTGATGTCGGTCCACCACGCAATGACTGATTTGTCTAACGGGTCGAAAGTATTTAGGCCGCCAAACGACTGAGGCGATGCGAAGTTAAGCGATATCCCGACTTTAACGCCCCACGGTCTCATAGCGTCGGCGATCCTAGCCACTCCTGCCATGTTCTTGTCGCTGAGGAGATTGGCGTTCGCGTTGACGTTGTTAATGATGATTCCATTGACGCGGATTGAGGCCAATAGACGGGCGTACTCCGCGACTCGTGTCACGTTCGAGATAATGGTGTTCTTCTCAAAGAAGATTGATGGGCCGGCGTAACCACGTTCAATGGTGCCGTCCATGTTGTCCCATTGGTTAATCCATCGGATCGCGGCGCTGGGATTCGAAGCATAGGTAACTTCGGTGAAGTTTGCCTGCGCTAACATCGACAGGTACTCGAATGCGCCATATAACGCCCCACGCTCGTTCCGGCCTACGATCTCGACTGTATCGTTCTTGATACTCAGCCAGAAACCATCCTCCTCGAGTTCAGGTGTCTCAACAGCGATGCCGGAGTTGTTGAAGGCGGCAATGCTGCCTACAACAAGCGAAGTACCTTCACTGGCCTCGTGTGTGACATTGAGCGCCCTGCCGAGGATACCTTGGATGCCTTTCTGCAGTTCTTGGCCGGCGGAATAGACAGGACTTGACTCAGTGGTGTTCAGAGCGACGATGGTACCAGGAACTGTGGCCAGCTTGACCACATCGCAAGGTAGCCGAGCATATCGGAGCCAAGCATTCCGTCCGTCCTCTGCAGCCGCAAGGCCGAAGGTAGCCAACAACCAAAGTCCACGCATTCTGCTACACTGGGCCTACTCGACCACGTTCTAGTGTACATGGAGGTCTAAACATAACGACGAAGAGAAGTCGGAATCTTCTCCATGTTTATACATGCTGGCGACCCAACCTGATGGAACCTCGCCTGAGGAGATTGCAGATCTCGTTCTCCAAGAGCCTGGTTAACGGGAAAAAGATGGCATTCAGGCTAAAGTTGGAACGGGCGAGTTTGTGGATCTTATCCATAGACAGAACAGCGGTAAATCAACTTTTGGTACATTCGGTCTATATACACACGAGAATGTGGATAGCGACTCCGCCTTCCCCGCAGCTACGGCAATGACACCCATGGTTCGGGCTATTCCCCGATGGGGAGAGAAGTTGGGGTAGGATCGCTGACTCCGGGGGCTGCCGCCTTGGCTATAACGAGCTAGTTATGCGCGGGAGGTGTGAAGGAATGGTACCATTCGGTTGATACCATTGTATATACATTAAGTACTTTACTTTGGATCGAAGTATCTTGAGGATCGCTTCTGAATGTCTTTGGGGTCGTAACAATTGACGCTGAATGGCAAAAATCAAAAAGTTGGCTTATCTTGTACCTACGAGTTAGCTTATAACTTTATACATGACTTTTTCTCTTTTTTATAGCAATTGGGCGTTGGTTAGAAGTGGCCCAGCGTTCTTTCAGCTTCCCTTCGGTACTCTGCGAACCCACCCCTGACTGCCACAAGTGCCGACCTAAGGCATAATGCAATGCGATAATCACTTCGCAGAGCCTCATGATATGATCGCAACTTCAAAGTAAACACTAGATTTTCCAATTCAATCATATACTTCCTAATTAACAAGATCCCTTAGCTAATTAAACCAATGAAGGTGTCAGGGGAACAGTTAGAACTATGGCTAAATTTGGTAGGCATAGCGCTAGAGGTTAACTATCTAGGTAGGATTAGAGCTAGATTAGGCCTAGCGTTATGGAAGAGGCCACTGGAAGTTTTGGTAGGGGAACGCTGTCAACTGATATCCAGCTGTTAGTAGCTGGTGTTGTATTACCCCCTTTCAGCCCCCCTAACAAGGAGATCACGAAAATTTAGATTGATTTGCAAGATAGCTAGGATAATAATAAGTACCTAGCTTAGAGTATTTACATTAATATTTAATTTTTTTCATTATGATAGAGTTAGATGTGTTGAAAATTATCTGCACAATTACATTACATGACGTCCAGCAGCTGTCCGTCAGGTGACAGCCAACCAGCCGGGTATCCCAAAGGTTGCTAAGGTTAGGCTGTCAAGCACCTACTTTCAAGACCTCCCATCAATCCATTGTATTTCCAATATACAAGAAGTGATAATTAAATTTGCGCCTCCTAATGATCCTCCTATTAACATGTCATCACGTCTTGCTTAGATATAGAGTAATGTAGAATTGACTTGCGATCATACGGCACGTCCTCCAACGGACACCTAGAGGAAAGGAACGGTATTCATTGATAAGTTGCCAATTGACAGTGCAGGAGTATGAGACACTAATAAATGAACATAAATAAGGTTATTATCCAAGATATATGTGAGCGACGGCCTGTATTGATTCCCAACTCCTCCGGTATCAGTGGTGACGAGACCTTTGTGGCATAGACACTTGTCTCAGTAGTCAGTGTACTAGAATTGATATGATCGGAAGCCTAGTATCCTCCCGATAGAGGAGTGATGAAGGTCGTTAGTCAAGGCGGGAAGGAGAAATATATAGGTAGGTAGGTACCTAAAATCGAGAAATCAGGAAAGAGCAGAAATAAGAAGCTGACTAGAGGTATAGCTAAGTATATAATAGAAAGGTATATCTTCAGCCGACCCATGGCATCACATTGCCCTCAAGTATGAGAAGAAAACCCAGTACAGTTCCGCCCTACCAATCTTTGCCACCTATTCATACGTTAATATTTCTATGAAGCAGGGATGTATTGAGCATGAAAGATAGTCGTGCTAGTAGGACTTTCGAAATAACATAGGTAGTTTTCCGTCTCCTCAGGTTAGACGTAATTCCATATGCCGATGTGGTACATCATTTTGCGTCGCCCGTGTTGAATCGAGTCCCATGAATCGGAAGGTAATCTCGGCTTGTTTTGACGTTTCTTGTGTCTTGTTATTTGGCCCAGACTGAGACTCTCTACGAAGAAGGTTATCAACCGAGCCGAAGATATCTGAATAATCCCTTTGGCATGGCAAGCCCGGTTTTGCGACTGGCTCCTGGATTGCGGTAAAGCCGACCGGTGTAGGAGCATTTTTGAAGTAATGAAGAATTCGGGCGTCGGTATGCTCTGGGTCTGCTGCCGGTTTGGGGCAAGATCCAGATCTTCGTAGGCGTTAGATTAACGATAGTGCTGCGACATACGCGGAAGATAGGCGCTATGGAGGCTCGATACTTACTCAGCAGAACCCTGGACTGCTTCATCCGAACGAATCGATGCCATGTTGATGTGGTATAGGCAGATAGCCACGTCCTCTTTTAAGGGAGTAAGTATGAGGTCTGTTTGGAGCGCCGTATGCTGTCTAGAATCGGCCCAAGCTGAAGTGAAGGGTAAATGGAGGGAGAAACTAAGGAGAGAAAAGTCAAATTCAGCCTATGACTGATGTTATTAAGATGAACCGACGTTAGCTGTGATATAAAGTGCGTTCTGTGTGCTCGGATGCTTGTAGTTATTTATAGTGTGACGATGAAGGCCTTGGAAAGAAAAGACAACTGGAAAATCAAAGCAACCTGGGGATGCCAATGATTTTAACCCATATTAAGAAGGAGAAGATAGGTAGGGATCAAGGTAACCAGGTCGTATTCAACATATCTACTGGAACGGTAGAAATAAACACCCCCACCTAACATTTTGATCTGGAGAGGTGTGTTGTTCGATACCTATCCAAAATAGAACTGATCTCCAAAACGGACAAGGTCAGTCTCCGAAAAAAGTTCAAAAAGGTAGTCTGAGCTGATACGGTACTGTGCGCCTATTACTTCCGTCATGGAAGAGAAGAGGAGGGGCGTGGGCGTAAGTTGCTTCCCTTCCACCCATGCCGAGTAATCCAACCATTATTTCGCGTTAGTCAGGGGTGCTGAATGCGCAGCCTACACACCACGAAAAAGCTATGGATTTAATGGCCTACTGATGCAAAACAATTCCCAATGAGGAATTTTACGGCAGAATGCTAACTGATGCTGAAATTTTCGGGTGTCTGGTCGAATGATTAAGACGTAAAACGTTACCTAACCCCTAAAGCACGCAGACAAGCTATCATAACGAGAAAATACATAGGTAGGCACCTACCTAACTTTGCATCTTAGTTCGAACAATTACGACTCACTGAGATTAATCGATAGTCTTGGTAGATGCAGCATATCTTGCTGACGCTTCCTAAAAAGTGAAAGTGCTCGGAGACAGAGCGTCTCTACCGGATGTGCCACGCGAGATACACAGTAGAGAATATCGTTGGTAACCTCAATTGGACTCTAAAATGTTGCTTTATTACTGTTACCCCACATCATGAGTAGGCTCGGCGAGCAACAGGGGGAACCTAGACCAGGCGGGCGTATTGGGGGGCTTCGCCAGTTTTCGCTGTAAAGCGGATTCATTAGGGCTATTAGAAGGGAAACCCACCAATTGGGACGACAACCAATGGAAGACATGCCAGCGTTCTGGTAGCGAGGGTCCTCCAGTCTAGGCCTCGGTCTGTAGTGGAAGAGTTTGAGCGGCTATCACATCCTGCTCCTGAATATGTGCGCCCTCGAGCTTGCCGACTGGTCTATTATCGCTAGTTTACTATCATGCGAACGAACCAACAGGAGCTTCAAAACTAAGGTTCTCTAACATATCTGATCGTAAGTACTATGATGGGATGTCGTATTTTGTACATCGACCAATGCTTGCGAGCACTTCTCTTCCCAAAGGCGTGTCTGTTCTTTGGGTTGCTGTGTCATAGTTGGAGATATGTACCCAATAGGTAGGTACTATTGACATCCCGTTCGTGGCTTACCCTTGCCATCATAGCTTTAAGTACCTAGCTTGGGGCTTCGTGCAGCCTTCTTAGGCTACCTACCGAACAGCATGCCCCAGATATGCTACGCTCCCTATCTCCTATGTCATATACTGGAATGATTCATAGCATAAGTATACGAAGCTGCTTTGAAACGATATGCCCATTTTACAGGCATTAATAGACTGGGGAAGGCGCTGTGCCTATTACTCAGCTGGATAAAGTGCTTTGTCATACGATGTGCATCCAAGTAAAGATCTCTTGGACCTATAATCTACTAGAGAGCATGAATAATGAATCGATTAGTCTCATTGACATTAGGGCGCCATTTCACCAGCGGTAAATGGTCAAATGGAGGTTGTTTATGCTTAGCGGGGGCACCCGTCTCCCCATGTCGACAACATGCTAGTAGCCCTGCAGATTTCGTCGAAACCCATGGATCCCCACAAGTTCAGTTAGCCGGAGCTAGGCAAGATCCTAGATCATCACCATCTATAAAGTACCGTACCATGTTAAGACCCTAGAGAGGTCCAAATCTGGATGTGACTGACCATTTATTTCTACCGATAGGCCTTGGGTAGGTAATTCACCGGTTTCGCCAGGTTCTAATTCCCAACCGATCCGTTCAACATTACGGTACCATGGTAGCAATATTTAGGGCACGACGATGACGCGCGACTCTTAGACGTGCCTTAAAGAGGTAAGATTAGGTATAAAAAAAGACAATGATACAATTTAATTTCTCGATATGTGCGAGTTTTTGAAACAGTTGCTTGTCGAGTCGGTCCATTCGGCTTTGCGATTCCCCTGTGTGGCTCCCAAAAGAGAAAACATGGATGGCTGACAGGAGGCCTGCTCCCAACTAAAAGCCATATTGTTCAAGGGCTCGCGGACTTCGCGGCGCGCAGGACGAACCGAAAAGTCCTCATTTGAGGCTAGAGACAAAATATGTAAATATCATAGCCGTACCTACCTTGGCTTAGAGGTCTAGTAAGAAATTTTAAAGGTCGCTCCCTGTTTCATGATTCATGCGCAGTAACATTGCTTGGTCGAGCATGAGAGGTGCCGCTTGACTATGGCGTGTATGTAGTACTGCACATCTTTCAACTTGCGCAAAATGTTGGGGAGGTTCATGAATGCCCATAGGATATTGATTTCCGTCTAGATATCATTAGCCAATGTAGCTCCGTCACCGACGTCGATGGATGGAGCCTGTAGGCATTGAGCTGGTCTGATATCCTATAGAGAGCTTGATCTTTTTTAACCTTACTAATTTTCCGCGGCGAGCTCAGCTGTTCTACGAATGCAGTCTCTGTGGGGATTTGCTCGTACAGACCAAATCAGCCGATACGAGCTTGATGGCTACTCAGCATACATAGGTACACACAAATAACTGTTCCATATAGTGGTTATTTTTTTTTCTAGCGGGGCACGGGCGGGTTCGATTAAGTTAGTGGGCCGGCGGCACCTATAGTAGATACCCTCCACGGCCAGGATTTGTTCTGCCGGGCAGGGTCAGGGGAATGCTGGTATGATCCACACCACCCACCCAGTCCCAAGATTTACACGCTACTATGGTGTTAGGGGTAAATACCGTATACGGTAACTACCTTGTTTGGTCCTCGATGGATGCGAAGCATAGAAAACTTGACATGGTACCTTGTTATTTCAAAGCCTGATACCATAGTACATGGCACATATTTTTCTACAATTCTCGGACATGCAAGGAAACTGTATCCCGCAGGCTCAGCTTTATTGGCAATGTTATTAAAGCTTCCTAGCTTCCTTCGCTGCAAAAATGGATTCTGAAGTGTTAAGGGTCTTGGCGTTAAGACGGCGTTTTGTGGAAGGGGTTTTTTTTTGGACACCGGTATGTTGTTTCTTCATTCGTTCCGCCGCCTAGGATTATCCCCTTTATACGGCTGCCTTTAAAAATGAGCTTCGGCATGCAGCATTTCCAAGTCTATCTTTCTTTTTGCACCATGAACACATTGTTCAATACCGGACCCACTAGGCTTGGACTACCAATCGCACTTACGATACTATCTGATAGGCAGGAGCTGCATGGATCAGTTGATGAAGTGACTGTCATCTTATCTGGTAGTACCTGATTATTGGAAATTAAGCTATTTCATCTCATCTCTCATGCAATCCACGTGGTGCGTGATCGGGTTATAAGAATGCTTCACCATTCTAAGATGTAACGCTGCCGATGACTCGCCCTTGCCAATGTTGAAGTAAACCATCGGTATGCAGCCTACGAACAGTTCGCCATATAAAACAGGCCATAATGCCACGCCGTGATCGGTGGTGCAATATCCTCCTAGGTACGCTAGGGCCCCTTCCATCACTTACGGACTGAACACCTAAAAAGCAGAATACATTCAGATAGACATGTGAAGCAGCTGTGCATATAGGCTTTGTAATCCGTTGTGATACCACACCTAAGACAAGGTAGAGAAACGGCAATGCGATCGTAAATTAAGCTGTACCCAATTCGGGTCATTTTCTTTAGATTAGGTGATCCTTCCTTGATTCAAGTCTAGAAGATTCTGTCCGACCCAAGTCTCTCATCGACCTTGACAGAGTCCTCCGCATCTAACGTGATGGGAGTCGCAATGCTTGGTGATCTTGGTCCAATGAACAACGTTCCTTGGTTTAGTGCAACTAAGCGTAATTTGGTGACTGCTTCGCGATCCGGTCGAGCTTTTCGGTAGATTCTTGGATGTCGACGAGGAGGTAACATTGTGCTGCGCCGAATAAGACCGACATCTCTGGAACCGACAACATCGCTCATCACAAACCTGGGTATGGGCTTAACCAATTCATTGAATATGACCACAGCGCCGGTGGTTATACTTTTTGTGCGTAAATTCCCTTAATTGCGGCTAAATCAATGTCAGAAAACATGGTAAGGGTTCATGGGACCCATGAAGGATTCACATCACACAAGCCGCAAGATACAAGTCGCAAGTCGCAAAACACACAAGCCGGCCAACCCTGCCAATTGTTAAAGCCCCCACGACAATCTGGATGAAGTAAGCAATCATAGATGATCAGCATCTTGAGCTAAGAAAAGCATGAAACTGCCTCTTTATTGAGAGAATGGAGTAGACTTCAAGTCATTGCAGGTTTAATATAATATCGGACTTTAAACATTGGCCTTTGAAGTTGCGGGGCTGCCGAGTTTGATATCCAGCTCCAATGAGCTTAAAAATCGGTCTCATTTCGCCCTGCTAACGGGCCCCGGAAACTTACGAACCGCGCCGGAAATCGAATTCTTCGAAGGAGAGCGATGGGGCTGCGTAACTGGATTGAAGAATGTCAATTTCTTCGCGGACATATATTGTAGTAAAATCTGCGTGCGATGCTAATGCGCTTAGCGCGCAAATCATGGCTATGGATTGTCATGAGTAAGGCCTGTGACGGAATTTAAGGCATATTAGGATTCTATGTCTGAAGGACACAGGGAATGGCAACAGACACTAGTCTTGCTCCTGCTTGGATGGCGTACCTAGTTCCAACCCGAGGCTTCATACAGGGGGCGTGTTCTGCGGATGTACAATCGACGCTGTGTAATATAATATGCATATGTAAAGCTGGGTAAAAAACGTGGTAACGTGGAATGGGGGCCGGAAAGTAGCTAGAGCAGTCGGAAGCACGGCGTATTTGGGTTAATAAAGTAGGCTTATTAATTTATTAGCATTTTTCTTAAGCTCGCTCACTCTTGGTTTCGTGCCATACAGCTTTACGCATTCAGTTCTCATTTGAATGGCAACTCGATTTAGTTTCAAATCGTTCAACACTTAATCAGTTTCCAACCATATAAGAATCCTTCAGTAACAACCCAGATTGCTGCGAGTGCGACATTTTCTAATTGGCGGGGAGATTATATAACGCGATAATATATCAGAGCCTCGCACCCTAGATTTGCAACCCCAAAGTATTTTCCGTTTCAATCATTTTCTACCTCTTTAACTTCGCCAGGATCGAATTGACTCGATCCTTTCTTAGAATCCTCAATTTCCCCAGAATATCGATGAGGATTTATGGCCGACATTCATCCCACCCACGATAGCATCTAGATCGATGACGACTATTACATAACACATAGAGTAACTAGTGAAGCCGGCCAGCTAGTTACATGTCCTCGAAGTCATCCCAGGCTTGCTAGATGTGCAAGCATGTATCTCAAATAAGTTTGGTGAACATTGCCCCCATCAATGATTAACATCGTGCCTCCCAGTGATCCCCTAGATGGCTTTTCATGTCATCGTAAACCCCAAAATATGTAGAACCGACCGGCGGTCATCCAAGACGTGTTCCACTCAACAACTGGAAGACAAGAAGAGCACCATTCACCGAAGAGCCTCCAACCGACAATGTAGCGACGAGACCCTAGCAAAATACTCGTAGCCGACGTCATTACCTGAGATACCCCAACGATGCCTTCCCTATATCGGTCCCCAACTCGATCCAACCAAATAGCGGGGAATTAGGTATCTTATACCATAAATACCCGTCCAATTCATCGAGACGCGCGAATATGCATCATCGAAAAGCCTCATGTCGCACACCTCAGACGAGTAGATCTAGAAAACCATCCATCAAGGAGGGGAGGTGAAAGACAAAAGAGTGAAGAGAGAGAGATTAAAGAGAATAGGAGTGTAAAGTTGAGTATATAATGGGAAGATTCATTTGCGGCCGGCCTGCGGCATGATCTTTGCCTTGGACATGAACAAGTATCCAATACAGCTTCGTTCAGCTGCTAGAAGCTGCCTATTTATCTATTAGTATTCGTGTATACAAAGAGGGCAGTATTACGATTAGGACACTTAGAATGTAATGCGACTTACCGCTTCCGGGTTTAGACGCGCTGAAATGCTGCATTCATGGCTGTCAAGGCGGGGGAAAGACACATCAAGGTGAGTCCCAGCCAACTTGACGTTGCTCGCTATATCGTTCCGGCCGACACTGGTTCGGGATTGCGCCAGCGTTCCTGCCTCCTGGTTAAGGAGCTTGTCAACCGGGTCGAAGAGCTTTGAATAATCTCTTGGTAGTAACAAGGTCAATTCCGTAGGTGGTGTTTGGGGAAAAGTGACAATGGTCGGCCTATCAGTCTCCTGGACATAATCAGAAACTCTAGATTTGGCATATTCAGGGCCTTCTAGCGGTTTAGTGTAGGATCCAGACCTTCTAGAGCGTTAGACGGATGGTGGCACTGCAGTAGATGAATATGGGCACTACGCGAACGCAAGACTTACTCAACGGAGCCCTGAATGGCTTGATCAGAACGAATTGACGACATGTTTGAGTACAGATAGATGGGAATTCCGTTAAGGTGTCGTGTGACGTACGAATCCGGGTCAAGTTGGAAGAATAATAAACGAAGAAATCTGGAGATGAACAGCTGAAATCAGCGTATGATCAATGCAGTTAAAGTAATATAGTTAGAATATACAGTGTGCTCTTGCAGCAATTCGAGGTGTGACAACGAGGACCTGGGAAGGAAAAAGAACAGTTGGAACTGGGATAGGGTGACCCGGGATCGTCAAGGATTTTATACCATATTTAAATAGAGAGGGAAAAAGTCAAGGTAAGTGATACGTATGGGTTAAGCATATCTGCTGGGACGGCAGAAATACCGGCGCTGCCCAACATTTCTGGAAGACTCGCACCATGTTGACATCTAAAACGAAGCATGCGTTTCCAAAAGCGTCAACGAGAAAATGCACAATTACCAGAACTGGTATGGGATTAAGCCGACGACGAGCCTGCTGTCCAATCCAGGTACGTAGATCCGCACCTACCGCACCAACCTAGTACTTCCCCCCGGACCAGGGCGCTATACCCATACACACCTTAGACCCTAATGATCTACTAATGCAGGATGATTCGCAACGGGGATTTTACAGCAACATAATGGTTGGTAGGCCGAGGTGGTAAGTGTTTATTTGATGCGACAAGCCGGGATTGGTTGGAAGCACATCCGCAGATTTATAAATCGCAGAGATTTCATTAGCGGTCTTGGCGGATGCGGTATATTTCTCACTGATGCTTCGTAAGAATTGAAAAGTATTCGGAGGAAGTGCGTCGTCAAGCAGCCCACCTGTAGACAGTGGATTGCCAAGCTCGGGGAAGAACACGGCAGCTACGAGCTGTGTAGAGATAGGCTTTGTACCCAGCAAAAAGACATGCCTGACACTTGACATGAACAACCTACTGCATGGCCCGGGGATATTTGGGGGCTTTTGTTGTGAGGCATGGAAGCTCATTGGCTACCCCCTACTAGATCCAGCAACGGATGGATACATGTATTCTTTAGACAGATACGTAGCCACATAGCGGCCATCATATCCAACTCACCGTCCCTTAGATTGGGTGGTACAGCCCGCATGCCACTCGGAATATGCGTTCCTTGCGTCTTTGAACTACTTTATTTTCCTCTTTCATGCTCGAATGCCCGCCATGAGGTTGTATCGTATGACTGAGTCGACAAGAGTCCCAAAACATACTCTAGCATGTCCGAGGGGAAACACCAATAGCGCGATCTCGTACTTGAGTTGCGGATATATAGGCCGAAGCTTACGATCATTTCGTTGGCTAAAAGCGCACGCGTTGTCCGGGCTTCTCTTACGTTGCTATCCACCGATTGGATGCCGGAGGGACGACCGTCAACAAACATGGGTAACCTCACCTGTTGCTTGGAGTTCATACATGAATCCATAAGGTACCTACCTGGCTTGGCGATCTGGGTTGGACGCGCTACGTTCTCTACTCCGTACGGTGGACTCTGTGCGGATCCGTCGCAGAAGTCTTAGTAATGTGCGACAGCATTTACTTGCCCGTTTATTTCTTTGCGCGTTGACAGTCCGCGTGCAAGTGGCTTGTTGAGGGAAGCAAATCTAAATATAGGCGTCTTGAACCGGTATCCTTGCCGGATGGCGGCAGAGAAACAGACTAGTCTATGTGGCATTACAACGAGGTAGTACGAGGGGTAAATGGTGTCAGTTTATGTGCTGCGTAAACATGGTATGAAAGTTACTGTTGGTTCGTGAACCCCCACGTCGGGCATCGTGTTGCGTCAATTCCAGCGGACGTCTATGAGAAGATCCAAGATGCTATGTCTAATATATTATGATTTAATGCTTTAAATTTGAACTGAGTGTCTACCCTGGTACTCAATTTTCTCTGGTAGCCGGGAAGGTTGCCTCGGGACGGGACGCTCGTAGGCTAAGCGGCACCCCAGCCTCATCCTTGTTAGGATCTACCACCAGAGCTGACTTAGTCTAGTCTTATTAACAACTTCTCCAACCCAGATGATAGGATGTTCGCATTCTGTTGGTTTTGCTAGATCCTAGTTCGCATAAACATTGCATTGTCATGGTGACATTGCTCTGGGGAATGGAAGTACGCACGACTTTTAAATATAGCACCAAAAAGGAGAGAACAAAAATAAATTACAGTATATATATTTCTCTGTTGTGCTGTTCGATCTAGTGTCCATTATTCGCACCTTCGTACCTAGGTACCTTTGGCCGCAATGCTTCTAACCACCCTCCCCTCCAACGAGGCAGGACCGGTGCCACCAAGGAAAATCGACAAACGCCAATCAATTGCCTTTTCTATAACTACAGGTGCAAGTCTGAGGCGTAGTTTATTACACATGCAGGCCCCTTGCAGAGCCTTATGATTTCTAGAACCCTCTCGTCATGTTTCTTGCCGTATGACACCTGCAGGCCGATGTGCCATCCCAATTCGGCTCACTTTCCCCGAGTTTTACGAGGGTACTTCCAATTGGGTAGAAATTATGCGTTTTGGGTAACCTTTCTCATATTCTGAGTGTCTGGGGAAGGTCTAGCCTATATACATGTAGGTACATGACCTGCCAAGATTCCTCTAGTACAGTACCTGAAAGCCAGTCCCTTGACCACTCAATCCAACGAATAAGAGCATATGAGGAACAGAAGTTAGATCATAGATTGGAAAAGCGAGTGTTTTTATGAAAAGAGTTCTTATCAAAAATGCATATATCTATGAATACACGACGGTTGAAGCTGATTGGTATCCAAAGAACGAATCCAGCGTTGTAAAGTACCTAGGCATGTAGGACGGGCGGCCCATACAGTTGCGCTCTGTAATCAACAGGACAGATGATTTCATTCAAGCAATGAATGGTATCGAACGTCCCTTTGACGAGGACCCCTGACTCTGCTCAAACTCTTGCCTAGTCGTGGTCCCGGTCTTCTTCCCTCTGGTGTACGTATCCCATTTGACGATGTGGTCCCACGGGACAAAGCCGTGGATTGAAAATTCCTTCTCCCCGGGATGAGGGTGTGGCTCGTTTATCTTCTGGAACGCTTTGAGAGTGTCAACGGGTTTAAGGCCGGTCGGGTCGATGTAGTAAACGTATGCGTTGCCAGGAGATGTGGCACCCCCTCGAGCGATTTTCTTATCACTCGTGGTCGACACCCATGGATCGTCGTTTCCCAAGAGGTTCTTTACATGGTCAATGACGGAGCCGGTCCCTTCGGGATTCTTGCTCAAGAGGCCTCCCTCCCGTTGTACCTGCGCAGGCGGGCGAAAGTCCATGCGATAGAGGTTGGCAGCTATAGTAGGGCCTAGTAGCGCCAGGAAAGAAAAGAAATAGATAAAACGAGAGAAACCGAACATCTTGAGCCGATTTGCTTTGCTAGTTTCAAGAGTAGAAGAGTTGAGACGGCCTCGGACAGATGGAGAGGCTCCGAGAGATGAGGAGACTTAGAGAGTTGAAATGGGTGTCAAGATGAAATAGATGAGTTGGTTTGAAGATTGCAAATGTTCAAGATACAGAGCGATAACTGCAACTTCTTATATGCTTTAGAATTTCAGTCAAATGTTAGAGCTGGTAGTGTCAGAAGGTCGCAGAGGTTTAGAGAGATTGTCATGTAGGATGGCAATGCTTGATAGAAGGATCAGATAGAATAAGCACACTACCTAGGTACTTGCTTGAAAGCTACATAGGCTGGGAGAGATTACAGCGCCGTTTACAATATCAAGTCTTCATACTTCATGTGAACTTTACTGAGAATATGTAACATTTTTAGAACAGCACTTGGATTGCAAGGTAAGATGGTAGTGCCCGATAGAAGGATCAGGTCGAATAAGCATAAAACAAGGTTAACATTCAAAGAATCTTTTTGGTAGCTCACATACGCCCTGGGTGGTTATTCTTGTCAACGACCCCCTTTACCCCCTTAAGCGGTTCCTCAACGAGGGCGGGGTGAGGCTTCTGACAGCAGCGCTCAATGACGCAATTGTCATAAGAGCCGTTATCGCCAAAGATGTTTAGGATTCTAGACTTAAGTCAGCAGTATAAGTTATGCAAGCTGTGCCGCATCCCTTTCCGAAAGGGGACGAGTTCGAGCCGCCCATGCCTGGAATCGGATACAATTCCCGAGTACCTAAGAATACAGCAGCTTAACTAAGCGTGCGCCGACTATGGTTCCGGCGTCTTCTGACGGTGGCACGGAATGACGATCCCTTTTCCCGGGGACCCGTTGATCATCCGCTGGGAACTGTCGAGCCCTGCTTATACTTTGGGGCTGAAAGTGGGCCGTTTAGCAGCATGGCAGTCTAGCAGGGTTGTGCACTATCTCGATTCTTTTCATGAGGGGTGAATCTTAATGCGAAAAATTAACGCGTAACAGCAAGACCTACGCCAACAACTTTAACTGAAGCAGAGGACTAAATGCGACGCTTCCTACTAATGGTTGCCCCAAGCTAGAGAAAAGCTACTACGACGAGGCACTAGAACAGATATGCCCTCTTACAATATCATCTCACAGGGAGAGACGACTACAGCTCTTGCTACTCGACACATGCTAGCACCGTTGCCACTCGTGGAGGAATGTCGAAGCACGAGAGCAAGATTAATAGGGTCGCGAACATGACTGTATGATTACATCATAGGGGATGAGAATCTCATATCCATTTTCCGTCTTTTATCCAGGATATCTCGCTATTAATAGAATCAATCTATAGAATCAATCTAAGTGTCGCATATATGTTATCGTTCGTGTGTATGTCTTCTCTATGACTTGGTCGAGGGACACTGGGTTAAGCGGCGTCGGTCCAGGATGTGAGGCTGGGGCGGGGAAGCTTGAGGTATACAGCTCATGTGGCACAGCTGAAGCGGCACAGCTGGGTAGCTAGAAGATTTACAGCTTAGTAGCGGTTTATCGGTGTTTTCGCTGGCCCGACAATTGGGATCGGCATATCGCTAGATTTCTATTTTCTGCTTTTTTTAGAGTTCATGTTTCGTTGATCATAAAGAGTTCTCACGTCAGCATCGTCATGGCAGTCGGCCGATGTTTTGCGAGAACTATTATTACGACTCAGCGGGATTATGCGACTACACGAAACCGCATCGCCATCATGCCAGTGGCGATAGAGCAAGAGGCACAATCGGCTGGTTTCTGAATCCTAAGAGAAGCTGCTCCATGCTTGGCGCGTGATACCTTCTCGTTATGAGAAACAATCGCGAGACTAGTCGAGACGAGGTGCTGTGAGGCTACCTGCTCTCGCTCGAAATATCAATATAAAAGACATCTCTCTCGAGCTTCCATGATTCGAATTTCTCATCATCATCACCACTCTCAAAGCACCTCATTCGGCTCTCCTACACTACTACAATCACCAAAACAGTTCATTTTGTCTCACTTCTCGCGTTAACAAACCACGCGGCCACTCCCGTTACTACTCCACCATGCAGTTCAACGTCGGATCTCTCGTCTTTCTAGGCATTGCCGCCTTCAGCAGCCTCGCAAATGCCCAAGCACAGGCAGTCGCCTTCGGCCAGCAACTCCAGAACAACGACCAGACCAACCACTGGGTCGCTTGGGTCGAGGGGCAACACGCATGCCCCGGCATGCAAGTCCTAGATGTTCTCACTGAATCCCCTTGTGGCAAGGCTTTCAGCCTTGGGGAGGTGCAATATACCTTCACCGGCTGCTCTGGGGACAACGGCCCCCCAACCGCCATCCTTGACTCCGGTGGTCTCCAGGTCGGCGGATGCTCCGCTAACAGCAACAAGAAGATCAACTGCAAGAAGGGTCTCCATGATATCATCAAGCACGGCGTGTGTGTGATAGTCACTGGCGCATAAATCAGATCTGGTCGTATGAGCCTACCATTGTTGCTGCAACTGGGCAACATTTGAACGCAGGACAATCTCTGTTTGGATGATGATGCCACAAAGACAATTCATCGATGGTGTTGATTATTGGCGGAAAGAATGGATCTCTCGTTGTTAGCTCTTCTCGTTTATGTATTTATAGAGATGCGTATATGTATATATTTCATTCTTTGAAAACCAAATCTTTTTTCGAAGTCTAGTTCTCGTAGCGGCATTCGTTAGGTGTACCTAAGTAAGCATCCGATAAAGATGATGATAGTGGGGTCATCAAACGGCGCCGAAGACCTAATCTCCAACTCTCCACCACTGTATCCCCTCCACTATATCCCCCACTATGGGGAAAGCTTGTATTGGAGATCTTCCAGTCTCCAGTACGTCATGGTTGGTGAGACGGACCCAATAAAGCAGGGGTGCCCCGCAGGTCCCGTAATATAAAGCTCTGGTCGGTAAGGAAATCTTGGCTTTTAATTAGTCTAACCTCTCAACCGTGTCGATTCCTGACATGTTGGGTATAGCGCACTTAGGCTGCCGACCTAGCTGAGCCGCAGCACAACATTAAGAAGGATCCTGTAGGTCTTCATGCATACAACGTATAGTGTGCTATTAATATCAATCTTACAAGTAGGGCGGCAAAGCTGAAGACGGGTGTCATCATTGTCATAACATCCACCCCTGCGTAGCCCTCTATTTATTCAGCACCTTGCCACCTCGAAGTAAGACCTCGATCTCCTTCTCCTTTTCCTAGTATTTCCTAAACTTCAAACCCAAGTCAATCAACCCATTCATCACCAAGTCCCGTGACGGTCTAACGACACCCACGTACGAAGTTCAAATCACAATCCTCGGTGTTTAATACTATCACAACCAGTACACTCTGCGACGCAAATTGCAGGATGGCGTCGCAAAGCAATCCGGAACCGAATGAGGCTGTGACGGAGCTTCCGACGATAGACAGCGAATCCGATACGTCAGAGGAGGTGCACAGCGATGTGAGTGAAGCGGACGAGGAGGAGATGAAGAAGTGGCTTTCGACGGCGTATGAGCGGGAGTCAAAAAAGCCCATGAAGGAGCCTCTCACAGCACCTTTAGATCTGCCGATCAGCGATTCGGACGTGGAGAAGCTCAAAGTCGGGTTCAAATCCAAAAGCATGGATGACAAATGGGACATACTGATTGAGGATCCGGATGAAAATGGCGGTATATCTGTTCACATCATTCGAAGCTGGTTACAGGAAGAGTGCTACATACTCCACATTGTTCCGAGGTCAAGCAACGATGATGGAGGAAGTGCAAAGATCCGAAGTATTACCTGGGAAGGTAACAAAGCGGGATTGCAATGCGATGCAGAGCAGGCCAAGAAGGAAGCCGTGATTCTGCTCAGAGGACACCTCAACTGCGAGTTTGAGGCGCTCCCCGACTACCCGTCTTCAGTATTTTGGGACTCTAAAGCTTATAAGAAGCTAGACGCGGAATAGGTTACCAGACCCCCAGAAGGTCATCCGTCAAACATGAAGGAGTTGCTTTATGTTAAGATTATGTTCCGGTACATTTAGATGAGATGATAAT
Organism: Hypoxylon sp. EC38; assembly: GCA_002120335.1. Lineage (NCBI taxonomy): Eukaryota > Fungi > Ascomycota > Sordariomycetes > Xylariales > Hypoxylaceae > Hypoxylon > Hypoxylon sp. EC38. The sequence continues at coordinate 73,687 of KZ111289.1, forward strand.
CAATCTTCCCTCATATACTTCTCAACGACACCAATTGGCAAGCTCCCCGCCTTGCGCCTCCTTGAATGACTCTGACTATAAGTGCATTTTGGTATCTTAACCATTTTTTGTATGCGCCCCACCAACATGTGACCTGGAATTTACCTACCTACCTGTAGAAGAAAAGCATCCTGCTAACAGAGGGAGAAATGCATCTTTCTGCCTAGGCAGGACAGCTTTCGTGCACCCTTGCAAGGTTTATTGCGCGAGGCAAGTTTGGTACGGAACTTCAATTAAAAATGAATTATGATGGTAAAAACCCGCTGTTTAAGTATATACATAGATACCTACTTCTAATTTCGAGATGGGCCCCAATAGAATTTCCTCTTCACCTTGTTCTAGCTCTGGAATAAGATTGCCGCTCTCTTCATGAGAGCTTCGGCCTAGAGCCTAACTACATGTAAGTAAGCGTGGCTAATAGCAGACTTTAGGCGCTAGGCGCGAAAATGACACAAGGCACGTTGCTTCGGAGGGCACTCGTACTCCATTCAGCCATAGCGCCACCCAGATTTGCACCGGCACATCCGCGGACGGACTTTACGTAGCGCCAGTTTGCCACTTCGGTTGGATCAGTATAAGATGTCAGCAGTCATAGCCTACCAGCCGGTAATGTTGAATAGAATGGTGAGTGAACCAATGTCTGTGTCTCCGAGAAGGGAAGTAGGGCGGCATATACGTAACAGGCTACGGCAAGCATCTCAATAACGTGGGGTGGTCCTTGGTGTCATATTAAGCGGACAATTGAATGCGGATGCTCCATGTAGTAAGGGCCGGTCTAGTGTTTTCAATACAAGGTCGATTCCACAGCGGGACAACAACCTAATAATTCCAACTTACTGAAATAGGGAGCGCCGAGGCTTATAAGCATATTTCATGATTTCTTCGACATTTATGGAGTTGACTTCCTTATCGAGTTCGAATATTTTCGTAGCTAGCTTAGTATACCTGGGTTTTAGAAGGGCTATTATACTGAACCGAAGGTTTTAAATGAAAAATTCCCACTGCTGAAGTACTTAGTGTCAATCTTAAGGCTTCGGAAAGGTGTGACTCCTAGAGTGTTTAGTGGTACAGGTAGGTGTGGTGAGAGAGCTGTGACAGCCCGCCTTTAAGGAACCTTAAGAAGCCCCAAGGCCAAGGCCTTTAGCAGTGGAAGAACCCTGGGGGTTGAGCGCCTGAATGGTCCTCAGAGCCTTAAGGGAGTCGCTGTAAAATTCAGGCTTTTGTGTCACAGGGGTAGCTTCTCATTTTGGACGGGGGCATCCCATTTTTAATACAACTAATTCAACAGCTACAGTTATAATTTTTTTTAAAAAAAATATCCCTACACACTAAATGGCAACTTTAACCGGTATAACCGAAAATGAGGAACTAGGGGTTATATAATAAACTCACCCTTAGCCTAGGTAAAATTAGCTTAGGAGGGCTTAGGTTTACTAGCAACTGGAAGGCTAATCTTTCAGGGCAACTTTGGCAGCGTCCAAAAACTTCAAGGATAGTACGACAACTTACCTACCACATAATTCGTTGAAGAGCTAAAGTTGTTAGTTTGAAGACCTATACGTTCCATAGCGCGTGACTTGAATCTGATTAAAGATGGAAATACCAACTTGTAGACTCAATTCTCTCACGGAAAGAGCTGAAATTCGCAGCCTGCTCATATTTTCAATAATCGCAAAACGATGTCTAGAATACCACAGCATGTATGCGTCGTAGTGCATAACTTGTCTCTAAGCTTCTGCAAGACAACAGTCGTGCATTAAGGCAGGAACGACAGTCGTGCATTAAGGCAGGAACGACAGACGCCAACAGCCTGCTTCTGTTTCATGTTTATTTCACGCATTATGCGCTGTAACGGCATAATCCATATAATAGGCTTGTTCAATGGTGACCTTTGCTACAACGGTACAGAACCCAGGAATCGTTTGCTCGGAGGGACTGGTGATATGTTATTGGCCCTGCGCTGATGACATCAATGTTAGGTTAGTTGACAACTCACTAACTTGTAGAAAGGTCCCCCGGCCTATGGATGCGAAAGATCCCATTCTCCCGCGATTCGCGCAGGAACCATTGGCTAGGGGTGTTCCGTCATCGACCGCAATGGGCGGGACTCGCATGCTTTGAGATGAGCAGATATCCCATAGAAGGCCTGGTCATTTTTCCACTTTATAATTTAGCCCTCCATCCAATGTCACCTTGGTGTTAGCGCATCTGACGTGACGCAAGCCTAATTCTTTTCCAGGGCATCATTACAATCGGTATACATAGTATTATATTAGTAGATTGGAAATGACTATCGTAGTTCGCTAGCCTTTCTTGTCCACTAAACTGCCAAATTAATTGTAGACCCATCTCAATTGCAAGGGTACGCTGTAATTATAAGTCACTGAGCGCTGAAGACCCGTAAGGGGGGCTATAGCGCTTAAACCCTTGAAATTACATATACCGTAGCGTACCCCCTGTAATTGAGGTGGGTCCATAATTGATTTGGCAGATCTTATTTCCTTTAACGGAACTTAAGAACTCAAAACAAACTTTTAAGGTTAGAATGTACTAACCTAAATCGGCTAATCAGGAGGAGTGGGGCTTACAGGGACCTAGCGTCTAATCTATAGCGGGGTTTGGGGAAGGTTTGGGGAATGGATTACCTAGGACAAGCTGCTAAGGGTCGCACTATGGATGTATGTACAAGCGCATCATCTCCAAGGTACATGTAAGCATCAGCTTACTTACATGTACCTATGCTGCAAACTTCTTTTCCGGTTCATTCGACTTGGACCTACATGCATGCATTGATCTACTTGAAGGCTAAGAATACTACCCAATTTATACGAAGGCTCCAGGTATACTACTCCAGAATGGTCGAAAACCTAGCATCATCCACGGATTAACGGACATTCGCTCTAGGATGGCTTACATAGAATGCTGACAGCATGCTCGCACTGAATATCAGGACCGGTGCGTATCTAACATGTAATTTATGATAGATCGATTACATTATCATACTTCTTAATCTTTCATAAAAATGATATCTCGAGGCTTTATTTTTATTGTGCCTGTTTTACTAATTTCTCGGAGCTTCCTTTGTTGCGCTCGAAGTGCCACCTGAGTATCGAGGGTTTGTGTCGGAATCGCGATCCATCACGCGATCCAATGGTTGATTAGGCAATCGTGTGATTCGGCCAAACGATTACTAGTGACTCCTCTTTTGTACTTAGGTCCGCCCTCCCACTTAGACAATTCAACACCTTTTTACCACACTGCTGTACAGCATCTCTACTGACTAACATCAATAGACCTTATCTATCTAACAGTTTGTACTTGCTGCCCGAGATTTCCGAGGGTTGGGTTGTCAATCCTTCGTCTCATCTCGAGTTCGAGAAGTTTTCGGCGATTATCCCCGTTTGAGGTAGCTTTACGTGGGGTTAATTGGCGACTATGGTATGGAAGGTAGGTTTTCTGAGCCTGTCAGGTATCGACAAATCGGGCGTAGTCCAAATATGGGAAACGCAGGGGTAGAAAAAGGTATGTACTTGAAAAGGCCTTATAAGCCTTGCCGAAGAAGTTCTATTAGATGTTCCCATATCCGATGGCCTGTGCCAGGTCTGCAAGCTACCTAAAAGGGTCAGAGAGCTTAAGCCTGCAACCATAGGTAGTATTGTCCTTACATAGACCAGCAATCGAGAAGAAATGAGCTCCGGCCGTTTGGGACCCCCATGCCTACTTTGCCCCGGTTAGTCTCCTTGTATCACGATGTTTTAATATCGTGTTTAATGCTGGCCCCCTACAGGTTAAAGTGTCGATCACACTAGAAACACTGTTAACAGGCGGGAGCCGCGTAGATTGGTTGACGAGATGAAAATTTTCATGACGCGACGCTTATAGTAGTATTCCGCCAATATAAGCGCCCGGGGCTGCTGTGACAATCTTTACTAGTTCTTAAGCGCGATGTAATGCAAGTCGGCTGCCGTCCTGTCCGGTACGAGCTGATAGTTGGGTATTAATCTATTTCATCTCATTTCTCACGCAATGGTTTATGAGAATTGTGAAGTCGGTCTTAAAGATAGCTCTCCCGATCACTCACCGCTCGGTGTTACCGAATAATTAATTTGCAGCTTACGAGAAGTTTGCCACGGAAGACCGATCGGAGTATCACAGCCTCGGCCGGCAGTACCGACTTCCACCGCTTACCGACTCATCCAAGCTCATTTTCCTGTATAAGCGGAACGTATTCCGATGGATATGCAACAAATCTGCCCATACATACTATATACTATGCTTTGGTGGTGTGGGTTTGGTTAAGCAATGGTATTCGAGGCAATGCAGCTGTGGATCGCAAGACGTTCGAAACCTTCGCTTTGCCTTCGCATGGTAATAATGTCCGATCTTCTCGACATGTCATGCAGATTCAATCGTTCCTTATCCTTGGTAAGTCTGGCAAATTCCGCACATTCCAAGTATCCCATCAATCTTGGCAACGCCCTTTTGCAGCTAAAGTGAGCGGGACCGTAAGGATCTATGTTCCTTTCTCCGCTTCCTAACTGGTTCAGCTTATACGCGAACTCCGGGAACGACGTTGAGCCTACTTCAGTAAATTTTTATGATTTTGTGCTGCGTCAAATACCCCTGAGGCTTTTACAACGCACAATATCATTTATTAAGAATTTTGTTAAAATTGGGCCTTACTACGAGACAGTCCTATCAGGGGTATAGAGAGAGGCCTCCTGAGGGCTCTATCTAAAGAGAATTGGATACTGGAGATTTGAATTTGTTGGGAAGAGAAGACCCCGGATAGCTTAAATAGGGAAAGTCCTATATATGTACACAGTAAGGGTACATAGTAACGTTGTCTTTGCCACCTCATAAAATTCGCTTCAAGACCAAATTGTGACCGGCCGGCATTGACTTGGTGGATCCAATAAATAAACGTATATCGTCGATAGCTGAGCTTTTCGGAAGCCAGTTTCCATATCTGTACCTGAGGTGCCTAACTAATGTCAAAATACATGCAGGGGTTTCTGTTGCACTCCTACGAGAAGATTATTTACCTAGGTAGATACCTAGTTCCTGGCATCGTTGGGTAGGCATGAAGACCTGGGTAACACCCGCGCTTCCACTTCGATTAGTAGCGGCTAGCACCTTGATCCAAATAAACCACATATAACTGTATTCTTAATGTATGATTGCGTGTAGCTGCCGAGTCTGACGTGCCTGAAGATCAACCTATAATTGCCTAAGCATAGGTACATGTTTTACTATTACAAATCAGAAAAAAACTTTTATACCACGCCAGAAGCTAGATCCTTCGAGGGCGAGTTAATTGGACGAGTGAACTAGATTAAAAGTATAGACTCCCCGCGTAGATTGAAATAGGTTCTGCAGATTAGGTAGTATCAATGTGCTTGGCACGTAAACCATTCGCAAGAGTTACCATAGGCAAGAGCTCCGAGGGCTTGGTGACGAATCCAAGCCAGATTAGGATTCCGGTGTTGAAAGTGTTATATACGGGAATAACAATGGACATTACTAACGGCCTTGTTCTTACACGCGTCGTCCAGCTAGCAGTCGGTACCAAGTTTCAACAAGAAGACTTTTCATTCGGGATTTGTACGAACCGACTTATGGCAGGCGCCGTCGGATCTTCTACCGTGCAATATAATATATAAGTGGACATATACCGGGTTTAATGCACGTAGGAGGCTCTATGATCCTATCAGAGGCAGCCCGCAAAGAAACACCCCTGTTAAGTCTATAGAAGCTGAGAGGAGCCAAGAATTACGTGCATTAAGCCGAAGGGGAATGGGTACTGGAAAGTAGCACAACTTAGCTACATGTAGAGTAGTAAAGTAGTCTCATTACATATAAATCAAACTAATTATACATATGATCAAAGGCCCGGGTAACTGTTTGCGCGGTCAACGTTGCTTTACTTCGACTTGGACTTATGTCAAAGTTCTCTCCGCGGAGTATGAGCAGTAGATGTTGACGTAAGCAACGGTGTGACGAAGATGAAATTCAACCACAATGTGGCATTTTCTTACCATCTACCCTTATGCCAAGAGGAAAGTCAATGGTTTAAGATAAGTTTGTCTATGGCGCCAAGATATTATCTCATAAGTTGGACTAAGGTAGGTTAGGTAAGTTAATAGATCTGTTATATGGTGTTGCTAGTACTGCAAATGTGAACTTACACAGCCGACTTATCATGAATAGATCCGTAGATCCGAACTACTTCGGAGTTAAAAGCCGACAACGGATCTGATTTGCGAGGGAATAATGAAAATCCGCATGTTGCATTTCCAGGGTTGTACTGCCAGGGTGTCATTGGATTTAATTGGTGGAGTCACCTGGTACGGATGTGTGATGTGAAAATCCCCTAGGACTCCGCAAAGAGCCGCAATCAACCTCAAGAACAACAAAGCTTCTCTCATTCATCTCTATCTTTTATCATCCCCATCAAAACCTCATCATGAACATTCCTCTGTCATCTCTCCTCTTCTCCCCTTTGCGTCCTTTCCTGTATCTGACAAGCCGACCGAGTCTTTGCTTCACGCTATGACTGCTAGTTAGCAAAACCAGTCTAGCGTGCCTAGTGTCTCGGACTCTGCCTAGTATACAGGAAGCTCATCACTAAAGCCCTACCAACGGCTCTGAATGACGGATGAGAGTTGAGCTCACATCTTCCAACATTCCTAGCTCGCATTGCGTTGTGTTATACCAGAAAAGCATCCTTCCGGGCTCGGCCTCGAACTATGCGGGACAATTCCCAAAACATAATCGGGTGAAAAATATATGTAAAACTGACACGTGATCGAAGGTGAGTATATAGGAACACTAGGAAAAGTAACCATGTCCACGAGAAACCCTACAAGATATCCCGACAACGCCTTACATCGCTTCTCAGCGCTTTTATCCTGCGCCAATGACGGGTACTTTCGAATCATAACGCTTGCTTTATCGATCATATCAACCGTGGCGGGTATCCTAAAAACCTTCATGACATCGAAGCAGAAAAACACGGGGGATAATCAAATCAAATCAAAAAAAAAAAAAGAGGGAGAAGACAGAAAATCGAGAAGGAAAAGGAAACAAAGAGGGGAATAAGAGAAAAGAAAACCTGAGGGTATGACGAAGAGGTATAGTATAACCTCGGCGTGTTATATGAGAAGCTCATCTCGAGCCCGGCCGCGATATCCCCCGAGCGTCAGCACGGACAAGTTTCGGGGGCTTTCGGCGAATCCGAGCTCGGCGCCAATTTTTGCCGTCCCCCACCGCCTGCTTTCTGTTAGCATTTTGGTTGAGCAAGCGAGCTCGAAATCAAGCATATAAGATATTAATGTTGACATAGAATCGTAAGATGGAGAATAGCTTACTGTTCACAGGTTCTACCCTGCGCCGATAGTTCTTACCTATCCGATGGCCCCGCCGACGTCCTCGTCGATGCCGATTGACTCACGCCGAAGCGAGCTCCGACACCTCTAAGCGCGATATCGACCGAAGAGGACCTATTCTCAGACCCACTTGGGACAACTCCCGCTCCAGTTGTTGCCGGGGCTGCTGCCGCTAACCCACCAGTTTGATGCTGTCCACCAAAGAGCATGCCAATAGAGCTGAGGAGCTTTTCATGATCTCTTGGATGCGCAACAGACTGCGGGGTTGGCGGAGAGGCTAAAGCAACATTGACTGATTTAGCGGTGTCTTGAACATAGCTAGAGACCCGGGCACTAGCTTGTTCTGGGACTGGTGCCAGTCGCGGCTCGGACCCGGCACTTGGGAGACGTTAGGCCAAGAGTGACAACCTTGCAACGAACTTCGCAACGAAACCCGAACGCAACGACAAGTACGACACTTACCCGACGGAACCCTGAACTGCTTCATTCGAACGAGGAGTGGTCATGTCGGGGTAGTTGTGTCGCGATTGGACAACAATGCGAACCTAGCTTGGCTTTTGTTGCGCTACGGTGGGACTTGAATTGGAAAATAATATATAATGAAGAGTTGGGAAATATTGCATAGGATATAGACAATTAGATATAGCATATAAAAAAGAAGTGAAAGTGATGTAGCGTAAGTTGGAATTTATTGTAATATGCGTTCCCCCCGCCGCGATGCTTGTAGTGACTTAAGTTGCGACAAGAAAAAGAACTGGGGAAGATAAATAATTTGCACAATAAGGCTGCTTGGGGAAGAGCAGTGTTATAAAAGACTGGATATCAATAGAGCGGGTGTTATGGTGGAATGTTGAGCATTTAAATGTTCGTGGGTGTCAACCGATACTAGAATGACAGGGACTGTCAGAAATCATGGATGCAAAAATCACGGGCTGCAACTACCATATTGTAGTACAGGTCCGCGTACAATTGCGGGGCTACCGCCACAATGTAAGGACTAGGATTGGACATCGAGGTATTCACGGATCGTGTTGCGTACCACGTACAAGGTATGCCTGTTAGGTATCGACAAATCGGGCATAAGCTTAACATACCTAGGTAAGGTAGGGGCAGAAAAAGATACTTGACCAGGCACTATAATACCTTATAAGCCCTATCGAAGAAATGTCTCCATATCTGATGGCCTGTGCCAGGCCTGCGAGCTACCTGACAAGGTTAGAAAACTTAAACCTGCAACCATAGTATGTACAGTAGATTAATCCACTCTTGAATTGAACTTCAGCTTTGGACTCCACTTGATTTAAGGGTTCAACATGCGACGTACATGTATAGATCTTGCATCCACTTACACCCATGTACATACATACCTCGTTACCTACCTTATTTATATAGGTATGTATCTGTAGAATGTTCCGTTACCTATTCCTTTTATCTCTGTATTTTGGTACGAGGTTACGTTTCGGCTTTTACTAGCGAATTCATGCACCCTTTGTCGTTGACGCATCTCCGAGAACATTAGAGCCAAGGTAATAGAAGGTGGATAACTATGACGGTGCGTGTTATTGCATTTTTACTGACAAGTTGAACTTCGTTTAAGGTGTTGTCTCTTGGAGGAACTAACTGAACGGCGGATCAATTCATTATGATTTCTATAAAATAATGATCTGATCGCATTCCCTACCTGATCACAATGACAGGTGGGTGGGTGGATAAACAACCCGGAGTAACCCCACCGCTGCAGGCGAACCGGCAGCCCCAGAAGCCTGGATCGACTTTAATAAATGGAGTGCATTATACCTCACTCTTAACATGGTACGGTCCTGATATTGGATTGGGTACCAGAGTGGCCCAAGATGCACTTTTAGTTACTTGTCGGCGACTTGTGACACGGTATTATAAAGCTACCTACATACCTAGGTAGCCTTGCTTGCTAAGAGGCCACACCTCGCAATCATTACGCCGTATACTTATAGGAAGCCCGGATCATGCGCGCTACATGCGTACAGCTAGACGACTGACATTGCCTAAGTCCGACTAGCCAAGCCCGGAGATCTAGTAGCAGCCTTGCAAGATCCCGCTGAACCCGTCATCCAAATTCAACTAGCGTAGCGCTGCACGTAACGTATGCAACTAATGCAGGCTATGCCTTAAGTTTTCTTAAGGATTGTGTCAGAGGGAATAAGAAAGTCACGCTCTAATTAGTCGATAGGTTAAATTTAATTGGCTAAGAATTGCGCAGAGCTACGCAATCGTAGCAAAGCATAACCTTTAATTAGCTAAATATTAAGTAAGGGATTAGTTAAGAATGAAAGTTAAAATTGTAAGAACGTAAAAGAAAGGATATTAATAATTAGCTAAAATTATAATTAAGAAAGGAAAACATTTACTACTTTATTATATTACTTATAATAAAATTATTTAATTAGTTATAATATAATAATATTATTTATATTATTATTTTAAAAATAGTTATAAATTATATAATAAATATATTAAAATATAAATTATATATTTAAAATAAAATTTATTATATAATACATTTTAATATATTTTATTAATAATATATAATTATTTTTATATATTATAATAATTTTTAAAAGTTTTTTTTATAAATTATTTTAACCTTTATATATTAGGTTTTATTATATTTAATAATTATAAGGATATAAAATGATTTATATTAATAAATAATAATAAAAAAAGCTTTTTTAAACTTATAATATAAAATAATTATATATATATAATTATAAAATTTATACCTTTTTTATTTATAAATTAAAAGGTAAAATTAATAAAATTAATTAAATATATTTAACTTTAAAACTTATAATTTATAATTATAAAAGTAAAAATTAACATAAAGCTAATTTTATTAAATAACCTTAAAAAAATATTATTAAAACTTTTAATAATTATTATCTTTTTTAATATAATAAGAAAAAATTTAAAATATAAATTATTAAAATGTAACCTTTAAATATTATTAAATAATAATAATATTACCTTAAATAATTTAATATAAATTAAAATTATTAAATTAATTATAAATATAATATTATTAATATTTAAAATAAATCCTTTAATAACATATTAAATATTATTAATAACTTTTAAACCTTAATAAATATTTTTTATTATATTAATAAATATTTCCTTTATAAATGTTAAATAGGTTAATATTTTTAATAAAAAATTATTCATTATTTAAAATGTAGCTTTAAATATAATAACCTTATTTAAGGATTTTAAATGATATTTAAATAAGAAAATGTAAACTTTTTACTATTATGTTTTTATAAAAGCAATAATAGTTTAAAAATTTATAGTATAATAAATTTTATTTATAGGAATAATAACCTTAAAATTATAATCTAATAAAATTTATTCCTTTTTTATTACTTTAAAATTTAAAACATATCCATTTTACTTAGTTTAAATACTACCTTTTAAGTATTTTAATAAAGGATTAAAAATAATATTTATAATCTTTATTTATTAATTAAAAATAATAATAAATATAAACTTTAGCCATAATTAATAATTAAAATAATAGGTATTATCTTTTAAACAATATTTAAATAGCTAATTAAATGTTATTACCTTTTTTTTACTTATAAATTTATTAAAATATAATAAAAATAAACTTATAATAAATTTAAATTGGTAAAAATCACCATATAAAATAATAATAAAAATACTACTAAAATTTTCATTTAAATAACTATAAATTTATTATAATTGCTTATATATTCTTAATAAATTAAAGCTAAATATTATATTATACTTGTTAATAATTAATATGTTAACATCTTTTAAAATGATAACTTTTTTTAACTATACTTTTTAAAACTTATTAACAATAAATATTTTTACCGCTAAATGAATTATAGTACTATTAAAATATATACTAATATATTTAAATATAATTATTATTATAATTTTCCTTTTTATATTTTTATAATTTAATACCTTAATTAAAGTTTTAATTACAATACTTTTTCCTATTTCACCTTTACCACTTAAATAATAAAATAATTAATAATAACTATCTTTATTTATTAATAAATAACTTATTTTATTAAACTTATACTTATTAACTTTATTAAAATGCTATAAAATAATATTTAATAAAATAAATTATTTTTTATTTAAATACTTTTTCTCAAATATAATTAATATAATATTCACTTAGGTTTACCTAATATTATATTTAATATTTAAAATTATTACTTTGTTAATTATATTTTTTTAATTATTAAAAGGTATATTATAAATATTTAAATTATAATTCATTCCTATAAGGTTTTTATTTATATATTATAATAAAATAAAATCTAAATAATTCCCATAACTTTGTTAAGGCTTATCCACTTTATTTATTATCTTTTAAAGCTTATTATTATTCATATTATTTAACTTTATCTTTTACTTTTTTATTGTTTTTATAATTATATTTTTAATATATTAATTACCATATAAAAATAATGTAATATTATCTTTTAAACTTTAAATTAAATCTTTAAAAATATTAAGTTTTAAGGTTAAAAGTAAAAAAAAAACTTTATAATTATACTAATTTTAATAAATTTAATTAAGCCTTTTATAATATTTTTAAATAAGTTGTTTCCACGTTAAAAAAAACATTAAAAAAGTTATTAAAGCTAAAAAAAAAAGCTTTAATTTTTTTAAGTTTTTATATTTTAGGATTAATATTTTCTTTATTATTTAAAGCTTAGTTTAAATTTTCCTTATATTTAAGCTTTATATTATAATTTATTTTGTTACCTTTAAATTAAGCTTCTTAAATTTTCCTATCCCTAATTATATCCTTTTTACTTCTTATTAATAGATTAAAATTATTATTATAAAACCTAATTTAATAAGGGATATTTTAAAATAAGCATTTCTAAATTTTTAAATAAAAGTTAAATTTTAACAAAATAAAGTTATTTTAAAAGATAAATAAGGTAAGGTAAATAATAAATGTTTAATAATATATAGCCTTATCTTTAAAAGCTTATAAGTAAGTCCTAATTAATATAAGGGTGCATATATTTTTTTTTAATAAAATTTACTAGTAAAACTTAAACTTTTTTAAATCACCTTTAAACTTTATAAATTTATTTATTTATTTTTTAGGTTTTAATTTAATTTTAACAATTAAAGCATAATCGTATAAATACACATATTAAAATATAGGACCATGAGCGATATAAGTATTATATATGGTTGGTTATATACCTATGAGAAATAAAAACGTTATCGTTTTATAATTAAGTTACTTTTTACTATTAAAAGCTTTAATAGTTAACTTTTAAATATATAACCATTTTTAATAAGCTTATTAAAATGTAATATTTATGTTTATATAACTTTAATTATTATTTAATAAATAATATATAAGATAATTAAAGATATAATTATAAATATTTAAAGATAATAGCTTTTAATTAAAAAAAACTTAATTTATTATTTTTAATATTAAACTTTAAGCAACCTCTTTAAAATTATTAGGATTAATAAAAGAAAACATTTTATACCTAACCTTTAAAATAAACTAAGTAAAAACCACTTATTAATAAAAAAGTTATTTATCTTTTATAGCGTAATTAGTAATATAGTAAATTAAAGAAATTACTTAACTTTAAGTAAAAATTAAAGTAAAATTATAATTATATTTTAATGTAATAGTTATAACCTTATTCCAATATATGTAATTTTTAAACGTGCGTTTAATTTTAAAAATACCTTTACTATTTAAAAATGTCTTTAAAATTAAATTTTACAACTAATTAAAACAATATCTTTTTTTAGTTTTAACCTATTATTTCCTTCCTTATTTATTTTTTTTATATTTGTAATATATTCGAATATATTAATAAATTTAAATAATTATAGCAATAAATTATGTTTTATTTTTTTATTTATCTTTTAATTTAATAAGGTTAGTTTTTAACTTTTTAAGAGGAAAAAAACAATCTTTATTATAAGCTTTACACTTTAATACTTCCTTATTATAACTTTTTTAAAAATATTTATTAATTCATTTTAAAAACTCCTTAATATTTAAACGAAAATATAAATTATAAAATATTTTATTTATGTAATTTTTCAAACCAATATTATTAAAGTATTAAAGGAAGTTATATAAATGAAAAAAACTATAATTATTAATTTTAATAAATTTATAATATATATTAATAAGCTTAAATACCTTATTTTTATTTTTTATATGAATAATCTTATTAAAAAATGCTATTATATGGTTATAAAACCATTAAATAGTTATGATAAAATCTTAATTTATCTTTTTAATAATAAGTTAACAATTTTTAAGTAAATGTTTTTCCAATGCTTTTTTAATATATTAAATATACCGATTATTATGAAACTTTTAACTTATTTTAATACATATTAAATTAGTTAAATCATTTAAATTTATTATAAACTAAATAATAAAAAACCCATTCTTTATAATTAAACTTTAAAGCTAATTACACTAGTTATATTTCTTTTCGCTTAATAAAAATTACTATTAATTATATGTAAATATTTCCTTTATAAGTCTTTTCATATAAGGATTATTAACTAGTTAATATTTTTCTAATTTATTTTTTATAATAAAAAGTTTTAATATGGTAATAAATTTAAAAATATATTAAACTTTAACAAATTTTAAACTTTTTAATAATATATGATTAATCCTAATATTATTATCCTTTATAATATAATTAAATATTAAAAATAAAAAAACTAAATAAATAATAATTATAACTCCATGTTAGTATAACTTAATAAAAACTTATTTAAAAATATTATTAACTTATAAATATATTTAAATAAAAAGGATATAATATTATATTTTTTATAAGAAAAGTTTTTCTTATCATTTTAGCTTAAAACCAACTTTTCCTTTTTAATAATTAATATTAAACTATTTTATTTATAAGATAAAATTATAATAAATATAAATGGGAAATATTTTAAATTTTAAATATTTAAAAACTAATAATTTAACTTAATATAAATAAATATTTATTTATTTAAAGTTTATTATTTTATAATATTTTTACTATTTTTATTATCCTTATTATTTTCTCCCTTATATAATTTTTACTTAAAAGACTATTAAATAAAATTCACTATTTAAATATTATTTAATTTATTACTTATAATAAAAAAAAGTGTTAAAAAAGTTAATATAGTTATTATATTATCAATAATATTAAAATTAATATTATTATTATTAAAAAAAGTAAAAACATTTACCAATTCATTTTTATACTTTAAAGTTATCCCTTATATTTTATCATATACCTTAATCAATTTTTACCTAAAAATTTCCTTTAAATTTAATTTCAAATTAAATTTTAATATTAAATTTAAATTAAAATTAATTTTAAGATTAAATGATATAATATTTTTAACCTTAATATTAAATTTTATATTCCTATTAGAAAATATATTATTATTATATGTTAAATCTTAATTATATTAATATAAAATATAAGAAAATTGTTTACTAAATTTTATATTTATATTTTAAATATAAGTTAAACTTTATATTAAATTTAATGATATAATTTTATTTTTATTAACTTATTCCTTTTAAAACTTATCATTAAAAAGGATATTATAATATAAATAATTATTTTTTTTTAACTATAAAAAAGCTTTTATTATAATAGATTTGTATAATCTTAAAAAAGGCTTTAAAATATTTATTTTAAACTTATTAAAGCTATATTATATAATATAAAAATCATTAATAATATCTTTTATTTTTCAAGGCAAAATCTTTATAATGGAAAATAAATCATTTGTAATAATAATAATATAACTTATTACTTTATAATAATCCTAATTATTAAGTTAATTAAATAATAGGTTTAATATAATTTTTGTAATAAAATTAAATATATACTTTAATAAGATAAACCTTTCCTTTAAAGGATATAAATCCTTTAATTTAAAAAAATATAAATAAATATATAATATTAAAAGCATATTTAACTTATAGTTTTTAAAAAGTTATTTAACTTTAAAATATAATATATACTTATTATAAACCTTTATAAGCTTATTATTATAAAGAAAATACTTAAAATAATTAAATTAATATAATAGGTTTTTATTAATAAATAAATATAATAATAAAATCTTATAAAATAAAATTTATAATCCTTTTATTAAGCGATGTGAAAAAGACTTTTAAAACCATAAATTTAATTTATTTTTAATATATTAAATTAAATATAATTAATATTAGTCCAAAGGAAAATCTTTTAAAGTTTAGATTTTTTCTTAAAAATTAAAAATATATTAAGCTTTTTAATATATATTAATAGACTTGGTAAATAAATTAATATAAAATTTAAAAAACTTTTTATTATATTTAATGTTAAAATTATTTAATAAGGTTTTTAAAAACCCTTATTAAAGAAAATGGTTATTAAAAAAATTAACTAATATTTTATAATATTTATATTTCTTAGGTATTTTAAGGATAAGTTTAAGATTAAAAATTTACTAATAAATTAGTATATAAGGAGAAAACTTTAATATAATTAATAAGGGGATAAGTTTAGAAAAAATTAATTTATAAGGCAAAGAATTTAATATAGTTAATAAGGGAGTAGGTTTAAAAAAAATTAATTTATAAGGAAAAGTATTTAATATAATTAATAAGGGGGTAGGTTTAAAAAATATTAACTTATAAGGTAAAAAACTTAGTATAGTTAATAAAGGGGTAAGTTTAAAAAAAATTAACTAATAAAAACTAGGATTAAGGGTTTTTAACTTAAAATTAATTTGGTTAGAAATATTTTTAGGAATAATTAGTTAAAAAGTACTTATTAAGGAAGTATTTAATTAAGATATAATAATAAATATAATATAATATATTAGGATAATTAATTAAATAAAATTAATAAATTATTTATTTTTAAAGGTATTATAAAAATAGAATAAAATGGAATATTATTACAAAAAAAAATAATTTATTATTATATAAATATTAAATATATATATATAATTAAATAAAAAAGAAAATACCTTTAAAATTATATAAAAAAATAATTACTTATATATATATAATTTTAATATTTATTAATAAAAGTAATTATTATTAATATAAATATTATATATTAAAAGGAGTAATATTAATTAATAATTATAATATATATTAATAAGGATAATATAAATTGGTAAAAGTAATATTTATTGGTAAAAGTAACATTTTTAAAACATTATAAAAAAAAAAAACTTAAGTAACTATATATTTATATAAATAATACAAGGTTTTAATTTAAAATATATAAAATATATATATTTAAACTTTTTATTTATTTATTTATAAACTTATCACTTATCCTTAATTAAAAATTTCCTATTCCTTTTATTTATATAATTATTAAAAACTTTTGATTATTAGCATTAATTATTATATTAAATACTACCTTTTATTATAAATTTACCAACAAATCCTTTTACCTTTACTTAAGTTAATTAAATTTTATAAAAGTTTAAAGGTTTAAAATTAAATGTTATATTTGTTATAATTATAAAAATAATCGAATATTACAAAAAAGGTAACTTTTTAATTAAGTATGGTAGTTATATTTTTATTTTAAGTGTATTTATAGTTTTATTAAATATAGGCATAAAAATTAATATTAACTTATATTTAAAATAAAACTAGCTTATAATTTTAACGTATATTTTTTATTTAATAAATACCGCTTTTTTTTAAAACGATATTATTAAAATCATAAAGCTATTATAGCCTTATATAATTTATATAATTTAAAAAAAAAACCTAAAAGTAAATAAAACCTGTGATATACTTCTTATAATTTTAATAAATATTATTAAATGGTAAGTAATTTATATTAAAAATAATATAAAAATGGAAAAACACTAATAATTTATATTTATAATTATTTAAATCTTATAATTAAAGATAAATATAAGCCTTTTATTTAAAAAAATAAGATTAGTTATTTATTTAAAGGATGTGTTTATAATATATTAAATAAAAATATTTTTACCCTTAATTTAAATGTAATTACTTCACTTTTTAAACATAGTAAATTCGTTAAATTTTAATTTTATTTTAATTTTAACCTAAAGTATTACATTAAAAACACCCTTTAAAAAAAACCTTACCAATTTTATATCTTTTTAATGTTTAATAAGTTTATTTAATAATATTATAATTAAACATATAAAAATAATTAAGTTAAAATAACAAATAAAGAATATATTAACTTTATAAAATAAATTATTAACTAACTTTAAAACCAACTTATTAAAAAGGTAAGATATAAACCTAATACACTTATTAACACTTATAAAGTCTTAATTATTATCCCTTTAAATATTCTTTTTAAAGCTAATAATAAATAAGTAAAATTATAAGGAGAAAATCCTATTATACTTTAAGCAAAAATAATAGTTTTAAACTATAAAAAAAAACTTAAGGAAAAAATAAAACGTTTTACACATAACATAGCAAAGATTATTACGAATATATAATAAAGCAAACCTACTATACCCATATAAATTAATAAAAATAATAACATTTTTATTTAAAATATATTAATATATAAATATGTTTAAAAAAATTAATAAAAAAGTTAAAAATATTATAAAATATAACTAAGGTAAGTTAAATAATGTAAATTAATTTAAAAATATTTAATAAAAACAAAGATATAATATGTTTAATGTAATAAATAATGTAATAATTTATAACTTAATAACTTTTTTAATAAATAAATATTTATATAATACATAACTTAAAACTATGTTATATAATGTAACACTTATAACAAAAGAAAAAATATAAACTTATTAAAATTTCCGTTTTAATATTTAATTAAAAAAAGAAATATTACCTTTAATACCTTTTTTACCATTTAAAATAAAAACATAAAAAACCTTAAGCTTAAATTTATACTTAAACTAACCACTTCATTTAAAGGATAATTTATTTCCGGTAAAAACTAGCTTATTTTCGTTTAAGCTTAATTATAAGCGTAAATAACAAAGCTTTATAACATTATCCTTATTTATTAACAAAAACTAAGGCTTTTTATAAAAAGGGTTTAAATTATTTAAAAGGTTATTAAAGGGATTATAAAAGGAATATAAATTAAAATTATAATCTTTAAATTTAACATTATTATTAAAACGTTTTATTTAATTAATATAAATTAAATAAATAAGGTTTATATTATTAACTTTATTAATATTAAGCTTATTAATATTAACATTGTTAATACTAAGTTTACTAATATTAAAGGTACTATTATTATTATTATTAACATTAAAAATAACATTTCCCACATTTAAAACTTTAATGTTTTAAATAGCTTTAAAATCTTAACAATTATGTTTTTTACCTATAATACCCTTAGTTTAACCACCAATTATTTTATTAAATAATTAAGGGAATAATCGAACTAAAAGCATTTTTTCAATTATCTTATTTTTTACCATATTTTAAAAAAGTATAAAATACTTAATATTCCCATTATTATTTAAAAAAAGTATAATAATATTATTCATAAATAAAAACCAACCAAACTAAGTAAAAAGAAATTTAAAAAAATATTTAATAAATAAAATAAAAATATTATAATATAATAAATAAATTTTCATATTAAAATTAATAAACTTTTTTAAAGGGTTTAATATATAATAAGTTAAGTATAAATAATCCTCATTTTTAAAGTTAAGCTTAAAAATGAAAATAATAGTATTTAAATCTTAAAAAGTATAAATATTTTTATAAAAGAAAATATAATTTCTTTTATATAAATGTATAAATATATTTTTATTTAATAAAGTAATAAACCACCTTATATTATTTCTTCTAATAAAAATTTTTATCATTTAAAAAAAGATATAACTTAATTTAAAAATATTAACTTAACTTATAAAAAAATAAGGAATATAAGTGAAGTTATATATTAAAGGAACTTAAATAACTATTATAATAATAAACACATTAATAACATTAAATATAAAAATATTAATTACTAAAACATTAAAACATAAATCTTTTTATAACTTTAATAATTTATTTAAAAACTTTTACTAATTAAAATAAGGTATAATAAAATATAACTTTCTTATTAATAAACATTAATAATTTAATAAAACAAAGAAAACATTTAATTTAACTTTTCTTATAATTAAAATAATAAAGATAATAAATATTAACTAAAACCATATAATCTTTAAATATATATTATATAACTTTAAAATTAAACAATATAAATAAAAATGGTTTAATATAATTTAAAATATTATAACCTTTATTATTTGTTTAAACATTATTAAGGATAATATAATATATAATATAAATTATATTATATAAAAATATACCATTATTAAAAACTTAAAAAATAATTAATAAAGCTGATAAGGTATAACTAAGATAGTAAATTTTAATTAACGATTAAAGTTAAGTCTTTTAAAAATCGTTAAAAAGTTAAATATAATAAAAAATATCTTTAAACTTTATTTTAATAATAAAATTAATAAGCTTTAATAATAATACTTAATATATTTGAAAATAATAATATTATAAAATATAAAAATAAAATATTTTAAATAAAAATAAGATTAACCTTTTAATTAAATTATTAATAATTTTACCATTATTATATTATCCCTTAAAACAAATTATAAATATCCTAAGTAATAATTTATTTATTATAAAATATTTAATTAGTTATAATAAAAGGCATATAATTAAAACACGTTATAAAATACACTAACCACTTTTAGCTTAACTTATTCTCTTTTAAAAAAGTAGAAAACTTAAGGATTTTGTTTCCCCTTAAAGTAACCTCCAGTACAGTTAGTGGCTGGTTGGTAAGACAGTTAATAAGTGCAGGCGACAATAACCCATAGCCCCTTGCTTATTTAGGTATGTAAAAGCTAATTGGGGACGGTAAGTGATTGGATGATCTAGCGCAGCCCAATCCTTGCCTCCCCCCGTGATTCCGAACAGGGTTTCGTATTGCGCGGGTGTTGACGCGGGGCTCGTTATCAGGCCTGACATCATATTTGCTACAGAACACATATTAAAGGCTCGTAGACGCGCAATACCATGTAGATAGGTATTTCTTCCCAAAGTGGTATTGCATGCACATTTTAATTTATTCCATGTCCCAAAAGAAAGCTACCGAGGCTTTAAGATCGCGCATCATTACCTAATTACCTACCCAATTGGGTTCTAGCTAATTATACATACCTATTTATTCGCGGCTGCGGAATGACTAAATTAAACAGCGAGTCAAACATAGGCGTGAAAGAGAAGAACAAAAGTCCCCGATGCTCTGTACAATTCAATGATGCTATCTGAAAACCCCTAAAATAGCGTCCGCAGCTCTTTTGGAGGAGTCTTACCTACGCTAGAATCTGTTGGTTTCCTAGGTTTAACAATGAATTGATTTAATGTTACCAAAGTCTGCTCATTTTATGACTCCACAATAGTCTTGATAATCACATCTATATTAAGAATAGCCAATCCAATTCGTCCATTTTATGTCATGAGAATCGTATGTAGGTATACTAGACCCTCGCATACATTCTCGGAACGATTCAGAGCCGCAGACCATTACCAATTTCGGAGATAACAGCTTGAGATCCAATGGCACTTATCATCATTGCTCATGTTAGCCCGCCAGTCGGCTTACTGGCTATCTAACAGGTAGAACCTTAGTATTGTTGGCTCACTCTACAGATTGTCCAATGAGGTTCGTCTTTATCTACGTTGCATTCATAGCTAAGACGATAAGACGTGATTCCCGAGAATCAGAGGCTGCTATACATCACGTAAGTACTGCATAAAGCTGAGCTAATTGGAATAAAATTTAGTATAATATTGTGATTGGCGGCTCTACTTTCCTGTCGCTTTGAAAATCCCACCGAGACCGACGCCCGCTTCGGGGTTTAGCGGGGACCGTCCCGGAAAGACAACGGAGCTGAAACGTAAAATACGTCCGATCGTTCCCGGCGCGTTATCATAGTGCCTGGCTCTCACACATCCAAATAATTGAAATCCTTTTTTTCTCGCTTCCTATTTAGTCAGGTGAGATAGAGGCGACGCGAGTCATCCCAAAATGGATCGAATTGGACGGTAACCTTCAGGTCAGATGGCTTGAAGTTACTTACCTACCTATTCAATGTTGGCTACCTCACCGGTATGACTCATTACACAGCAGGCGTACTGTCGTTCGCTTTTGCTTTTCGTACAACCAACTTTACTGTTTGTTGGAACTCGTTCCACGTTTGATATAGCCTTGTAATAAAAACTTTCGCCACACAGATGGGGTAGAGGGTGAGCTCTTCCCCACCGAAGTTATGAAAGTCCCATACAGTATCTACATAGACAGAAAATTCTCTACTTGAGTTACACAAGGCATACGAGATGATGTATGTGTATGTAACGTGTAAGTGGTCAGAGTTCGGACCCACATAATAGAGATAGAAGGTTTGATGACTAGTAATAATCCCCAGCAGATTGGTATCCTACAACGGATTGAAGTACATCATCTGTACCACCGTTACGATGAAGTCCACCGTAAACATTCGAACCCGCATGTCCTGGTTACCAATAGATATTAGAATAGGGTGCGGGATACCATGGGAAATTCAAAAGTCGGTGTATTAACCACTACCTTGAAACTGGATTACCAATGCGAAAGACCTACCGTACTCAGCCCCTCCAACCCAAGTACCATGCAGTATGCGCGAGGTCGTTGGCAATACCTCAATGGTCATCCTTGACGACTACCTGAACATAGCCAATCCGCACTTCAGCTATATCCCAGCATCCCAGCTCTCCATCACAGTTTCCAACAACAGCGCCCCCCCCCCCCCCCCCCCAAAAAAAAACGCAGCATCGGACCAGCAAGCCATCATCGACCAGCTAAAACCCTTCACCGTCATCTCATCCATGAGAAAGCGCACGTCATTCCCCAGCACCCTACTACGCCAACTCCCAAACCTGAAGCTGTTGTTGGCAATAGGCACGCAGTTCGGGACATTCGACCTAGCCGGCACCTCAGACCTTAGGATTAGCGTAGCGGCTGCACCAGGGCAGGGGCCGCACGGACGGGAAGCCGTCGCTAGCGGCAGCGGGCCGGCCCGCGCGCCCCACACTCAACCTTAATCCTCGCGCTTGCGCGAACCGTGGCGTTCGACGACGCCGCGATGAAGGGCCCCGCTAAGGGGTGGCAGTCGCGGCTCGGGCTGGGGGTCGTGGGTTTGGGCGCGCATCGGGTGTGTAGCATAGGGCATACGGGTGGTGTGCTAGAGCGAGAACTTGACGCAGGAGAAGGCGGAGGGACCGGAGTGCGGAGGAGGTGGGGCCTCGGTGTACGGTGTCAATCCCGTGGATCGCGAAGTGCCGACTTTTGCGGTCGTGAGTAGGTATGGACGAGGTGTTCGCGACGGCGGACGTGGTGAATTCGCATTAGCTAGCGGTCGCGTGGGATTGTTCGAGCCGGGGAGTTGGTTTTGATGAAGAGGTCGGCGGTGCTGGTTAATATGTCGAGGGGTCCGTTCATTGACGATGCTGGTGCGTTGGGGAAGGGACGTATTCGAGGCGCTGCCCTGGATGTTTTCGATATCGAGTCGTTGTCAGCTAAATAGCCCGTGGCGGTCGACTATATGGAGCACACAAGGGATAAGCAACCTGATCATCACGCCCCACATGGGGGTATGTTGAAGACGGCATCATGCACACATGGTACGAAGAGACAGCGGAGAACGTGGGACGATGGCTCCGAGGAGAGCGCCTTCTCCATCGCCTCAATTGGTATCTTTAGGCGTGCTTTTCCTAAAGGATATGAAATGAGTTGAATTGGATACAAAAATATTTCGAGATAGAAGTTGGGCTCCTAATACTGCGACTCATTAATACCCCTTCACTACCTCGGTTAATTAGATCGAACCCAATGTGTATAGGAGTCGACCTTTATTCTCCTATCTTGATTCCCATTGCAAGATCCCGGTTCCAATTTTCCATTGCATACTCCCTCTGCTCTTGATTGTACCAAACCTCTGGTCCTAGAGCGTTTCCCTTGTCGTCGAGGTTGAACTTTGGATATTGGGATGCTGCGACGCGCGTCTTGGCCTCCCACTCACTCTGCGCGAGCCAGAATGCTTGTGCCGGGCGGCGGAGTCTTGCGTAGTACGTTCCCCAGAGTGTCGGAAACAGCTCCACTCGCTTCATCGACCATCGTGGGGCATGGCCTATTGCGTTGAATGCACGATACTCATTCACATTGTTGGTGTCCAACCAGCGTTTCTTGGCCTCGTTCGATTTTGGAATGTCTTTTTCTACGCACTTTGCGAATCCCGCCACATATTTCTTGGACTGTTCGTCGTCTCTGCTAGCCAGTTCCATGAGTTGCAGGTCTCTAATCCCGGCGAGTGATACGTTGTGGAGTCGAAAGACGGTGTTAGATAGGGTTCTAACGTCGAATACAACTTTGGGGATTGATTCGGACTCTAGGATTGACTTCAGTGATTCACCCGAGGCGTTTGTGGTCGTCAAATCCATGCTGCGGTCTCCATCGATCTTAATTCGATAGATGACTTGTTTCAGGGGTATGAACAAACAGAGAAAAGTGATGTTGGCCTTGTTTATTCGTTCGATGTCAAGAAATAGCGATGGCGGCTTCGTAGGCAATCCTTGAATGTTGTCAAGTAGGGATACCAACGCCTTAGGTGAGTTAACGTTCGTCAAATTCAAAGGGTCTTGGACATTTTCCTTTGCAGAATTATGAGGGTGAGTCTTATCCATCGCGATAATATGAGAAGGCTGTGGAGTGAAGTTTCAACGAAGTAAAAATTGGTGAAAAATGCGAGGGGGGAAAGAGATTATTCTAGTTCTGTCAACACCCAAACGATTGAGGGTCCCCGCTGGATAACGGAAACTTACAGGTGATAATATAGGGGAAGGCGCCTAATCCATTGGTTCAAATGGCGGTTTGCACCCGGCCTGTCACTAGACCGTTTAATATCATGGATGCATTGCCGCCTAACCATGATCTATTTCTAGCGGTCCCCTAGAGCATAGCCCGTTTCGAAGCGCAAATTAGGCTTCGCAACGCAACCCACCGATGTTTGGTACGACCAGTGGCAAGCCTTCCAGTATAGTGCCGGTCTACCTAATTTCCGGCAGCAACTCGGCTGTCTTTTGAGCTAGGGTCTCGAGGCTGGGGTCAATTTGGCGGACTTACCTGAGACACAGTGGACGAGCCTTACTAACTTTTCGCGAAGTACCGAGGTTGTCCACGGGTTTCTGCGTAGTTATCCTGGGCCTGCATCATGATATATGCATTCTGATTATTTCTATGCGGAAAAAAATTGAATAACTAAATGATGAGGTGCCGTATCGGCCAGCGATATCACGACGCAGAGTTCAAGCTTCGGTTAATCCATCACTCATTATGCTAACCACTTTCCAAGGAACGCCTTTGTTGGTGCAGCGGCAATAATCCACACAAATGCTGCTACCATCGCTGAGCCTGAGTTCACCTGAGCCCGATTTAACCTTTTCAATGTCAGTCTCATCTATTGTAACGAAGCTTTGAATAAGTTGTTTCTTTGCTATTTTGGCATTTGAGCCCGATCGCGAGGAACTCAAGAAGAGTATTGTCCCTGTCCCCATGAAGTTGGATTTTACAATGAGGCCGCATCAACATCTCGAATTACTCGCACATGCCCCTGACTCTTGGTCAAAGACTAAATCGAAAAGGTCAGACAAGCGAGGCACTAAGCCTATGATCCCCGACCACCAGTCCCCATCCATCTACGATTGCAAAACGCCACGGGTTCTGTATCCAAGCCAAGTATCATCCATAGTCACTCAGCCTTGACAGGTCCCTCCAGCATGTGGCCAAGCGTCGTTATTTTCGCACAATGATAGTGCTTGAAGATAAAGCGTAATTGATGAGGGATCATAAAGTATTTTGTCGCTATCAGTAGAGTGTGAGTGACTGATAGATTATTCTGAACCTTTCAGAAGCCATGGCTGATGCTTATAAGGCCCTGTATCATATCTTTTAGGTGACATGCGACGTGGCATGGTGACACTGGCTTGGGCGGGGTAAGCATATGGTCTGACCTGTGAAGACGCTTTCCAGCTCACCTCCTTTCCACATTAAGTCATTATTGGAGGATGCTATACTATTTCGTGAGTGCCACTACC
Organism: Hypoxylon sp. EC38; assembly: GCA_002120335.1. Taxonomy (NCBI): domain Eukaryota; kingdom Fungi; phylum Ascomycota; class Sordariomycetes; order Xylariales; family Hypoxylaceae; genus Hypoxylon; species Hypoxylon sp. EC38. The sequence goes on from KZ111289.1 coordinate 99,352, forward strand.
AATATTTCCCGCACGATCTATCTTCCGGCTCCTAATAGGCCTCATTTGGACCAGTCTCTTTGTCTCTCAGTTCTTCCTCGGGCGGTTCAGCAGTGTTGGTGCATACAAGCCCAATGCGAGGGGCATGAAGCCCCTTTGCCTCTATCAAGGACACCAGGAGAAAGTCTTTTCGGATACGAATAGCAAAAAAAGTCCAGGATCACATCCATCGACTCCCTATCCGCTATAATTTCGTCGCCAACTCTTTTATTCACTAACAGCAGCTACATTTGAGGTTTAGGGTTTTATTTAGTCGCGGTATGGTGGTGTCCGTTGTGGAATTGGGGCAGCCATTCCCAGAATTGATATTCACAGCGTTGTCAGCATCTGCTATGTCAAAGCAACGCCATACCAGCATCCTTGAGACGCGAGGGCCTCAATTCAAGGTGCGAGTATTTCGTGGGGTCATTAAAAAAACAAATCGCGACGTTAGCACCAAGCGTGGGCTTTAGCGACTACATGCCCTTTCCTGAGATATGGCCCCGATTCTTGATCGAAGAAAAACCAAGTGAAGTCGATCAAGCTGGCGGTGCCGGCTAGTGCTCGCGGGAGATAAAGGTAACCATCTTCAAGACAGATTCGGAGAAATATTCCCTGTTGCGCAAAACCGCACTGGACCACGAGTACGCCGCCTTGATACCAGGAAGAACTTTTGCTCCGGCTTCCTAGTCCTTCAATCCATGACTAGTTCATGTTAGACGCCCGAAGTCTGACTCCGGAAACGTCACAGGCAACACCTGACTCATGAATCAAATATTATAGGCATTCCCTAAATACTTTGGAGGAGGGACCGAGAGTCATGGGAATGCCTAAGAGATCTAGAATCGGCCGGATAGGTTTTGTGTGACTTAGGTAGAGGAATCGATAGACAAGCCATTGAGGCTACGGGCAGAGTGTTCTCAAATTGCCTTGAAACAGTGAAGGTGTACGACAGGAGGTGGAGTCGCTTTCAAACTTCTATCTCCTAAGTCACAAGCGCCGCAAAGCTGAACCAAGTAAGTGTTGCTGTATCTATCGTTGCCAATCCCGTGCGGTTTGAGCTAACTTAGCCTCTTACGGACTCTAACAAGAGAATAGGGATCCTCAAGTAAGAATTTCCAAGGCATATCTCACTTCCCCCATTCACATAAGGTGTCACATCCACAAGCCTACTTACAAACGTTTTATATTGGTATATGTTGACAATGTGTTCCACCAGTCAGCCAGTGCTTCGTTATATCCCATCTCCCTTATATCGTTCTCGGAATATTAGCTACCTGGCTGAAACCGGAACGAAATGGGTTAGAATTTACCCTCCATGACCCTCCGTTAGTCTAGACAATGTGCGAAGGATTGCGAGTCACGAAAATGCCAATTCTGATGGCTTTCCTCGCAATTGCCAAACACAGCAAAGTAAAAATTCATTGGACTGAGCTTCCGGGATGATTCAGTACGTGACTGTGACAAATGATTATCTCTGTCTCCTGTGCACCTGTTCGGGAAGAGTCTCTCGCAGAGTATCAGACGCCCGCCAAACACGGCTCCAGATTATTTATTTATCTATTCCATTCACAAGAATATCATAAACTAGGTATCTCTCCCTTAGCTATCTAATGTATATAATCAACCCACTCATTCCATCTCAACTAAGAACAGCAAGTTTAATTTTCGCAATGGAAACCCAATCCACCACATTACAGGGCAATTCGCCGACGGAAGTCTGGCTTAATGAAGCTATGGCCGATTGTCTTAAGGGTATTGATAAGATTCAATTATCTGGGGAAAAAATACAGATTGACATGCTATTCAACATCTGCCAGGTCCTCCAGCAATCTAATAGCCGCGAACAATTGCGAACCGAGCTACCATGGATCATCCGAAGATATAGACTTTTCAAGGGCTTACCCAGAGCCGACAAGAAGCTGTTCATCAAAAACATTATCGGCTGGCGCCAATCATTGGGCAAGGTGGACGGTCGATACGTGGCATTTCTACTTCCCGGCTTATGCAACTTCGTATGCAGTATCCGTTTGAATAGATACAACGAGACTCGTGACGGAAATTGGTATCTCTGGTGGAATTCTCACCATCAGGAGCAAATTGACGACTCTGATTTGAGTATTGAGGCGAATAAGGATCTATTGCGGCAGGTATTGAGGTACGAGTCTTCCACTTGGGAAAATTATAAGCCGGCAGATCTCTCCCTTGACCCGTCTACGTTGCCTTCTACGTCGGATGTACCCCATCCTAAACCGCAACCACCATAATCATCATCGCTGCTAAGAAATACCGCGGTGCCCCCTTTTTAGACAGGTTCACTTTAGTTAGCTCCGAACTCTGAATTAAGGAAATTTCCCTTGGAAAAATCATACGGGGTTGGTCAAGCCATCGACGTGAATATGTTAGCATCCTTCTCGAAGTGCAACTTCCGGCAACAGTCAGGATCTAACGACGTAAAAGAAGAATATATGTCACTCTTTAACGACAACCAGTCTGTGTCCTAGCGTGGTTCTAGTGGTGACGTTCAGTTCTAAGAATATATGACATAGAGGCACATCTTATTATGGGTGGCACATACTCGACTACCTAAGGCAAATGCTATGAGCTCTCAGGTGTTTTATTTCCCTCAACGTTCTCTCCTCTTCCTTTCCATAACCCTACTCTTGGAATATATAAGATGATAAAGAATGATGAGTAAGTACTAGATAGACTCATGACTCACCTTATATGAAGACAAATCTTCGAGACTCTCTGACTAAGGATTACTTCCTCATCTAACTAGGTGGAAGGCATGTCGAAGGTTTATAAGATACGATGAATGTATAAATTAGGTAGGTATAACCTCTCTAAAGGGGCAAATCTCCCCGCGAATCACGGTATTAACCAGACATCATACTGTATACTAACTCACAGGCTTGAGCTGTTATAATGATTCACCGGACAAGTAGATGATTACCAGTGAATGTCAGAACTCATCGTATGATTAAACGCCACGGAGAAATCTACATATATAAAGTCGAAAATCTATTCTGACATAACCATCAAAATATTAGCACGGAGATCATTAACCATTTATTCCCTAACGAGCACCGCATAACGACATATTAAGCTCAGCGAAAAACAACCTCACACTCACAATGGAGCGACACCACCACCACCACAGTAATCGCCCCAACTTCCCCCCTTACCAACCTGGACAGCCCGGGTACCCCGGGCTTCCCGCGCCTCCCGCGCCCCGCACGGCTCCCCATCCCCAACCATCCTCGGACAGAGTCCTCTCCAGTTTCCTAAACAACCTACAGGCCTTGAAGATCGCCCCCGAATCGGTGCAACGCTACAAGGTCACGAAACTGTTCCGCGGCATCAACGTTGAAATCAGACGATCCGACATCAAGCACACACTCGAATGGATGCTCAAACGCATGCAGCTCTTCCAGTCCCTGCCGACGGCGGACCAATCCCGGTACCTACAAGAGGTGATCGAATGGCGGCGCATCCACTTCGCGCCGAACCCGCACACGGACTACGAGTACACCGCGTACCTGCTCCCGGGGATAGCACACTACGTGCGCACGATCCGGACCGGAACTTTCGACGCTAAGCGCGATGGGAATTGGTTTGTATGGTTCAAGAAGGGGCTCACGCAGCGGCACGTGGAGGAGGGGTTTATGCCCATGGACGATGAGAAGGCGGATCGGCAGTTGCTGGAGCATATGATTCAGTACGAGGCTGACCGGGGGGGGTTCAACGTCTCGCCGCGGCAACCGGATGATCCGCTTGCGCTGCCGCCTATCTCGGAGATACTTCGCCCGAGGAATAACTTTTATTGATTGTTGGGTAGCCTTCTCTTGGTGTGCTCTATGAAATGTAGTCAGGGGATGGCGTTCTTTGGGATGCTTCTAGACGGGAATGAATGAGACCTTACGCTAAGAGGCCATAGATAAAGCAACTAGACATGAGTATAGTATTATGTTTTGGGTTGACTGACTAGAGGATGGCTAGGATATAGCAACGGTTACATTACGTCGCAAAGGCCGAGGATTCTAGATATATATCATGAAAGATATAGCATTTAGCTAATAATAACTCCTAGAGATTGACGACTCAATTCCGCAATCCCCTGAGCGACATAAGCCACAAGTGAAACTTACTAATGGCGATGATTATAATGTCTTTTAATAGCAACCCGGTGAGATAAATGCGGGTAGGTAGGTACATCCCCTAAGTTTCTTTGCCTTCCCCCTATTATGCATACAGCTAGATCCATGCCTCTACTAAGCACACCCTTTCCCCCTCGTTAGATCATTCGCCCCCGCCCAAGTCTAAATACTCCGAAACACCCCCGGAGACACCAGATAAGCGATATTTCCCCCTTTCATGACATACCAAGGCTAATTCTAATCCAGCAATTCGCGAAGAAGCTACTAACCTTGTTTCTCCTGTCCGATTTCAGGAGTAGTTTATCACTTCTCTCCATTCTCTACGTCGAGCCTCTGTCTCTTATTTAGTATCTCAACAAACAATTTCAACGGTCGTTTGCGACTGTTTTCATAGTCAGAGAGCTCGTTTGACACGCTCGTAGCCGGAGTAATCGAGAGACTTTGTTGAGGGGTTGGCATTAAGAACGTATCTTCAAGCGGCGTTTCGGAGCCTGACGAATCGGTTCCAGTCATGGCGCTTATGGTAACTTCTTTCACCTCTTCGATATTGTGGGAAATCTCCACGTAGCTCAAGGACGAGTCCAACCTATCCTCGGGTACCGACTCCGTCTCAGTCTGAGCTAGTCCTGTCTGAGGCAAATGCGGCTCATCGAAGAGAGTCCCGAACCAGGCTTCGCGGATCGCCAACCCTAGCGCCAATGCGACCGGCCTTGCCACGCTGTTACCGACCATATGCCACTGGTTAGCTTTTGAGCCAAGAAGCAACTCGTGGTCGCGAAACCCCTGCGCACGCCTGGCTTCCAAGATGGTCAGTGGGCGATGTTGGGAATAATGATTTATAGTTCCCATACGGGCGTCCGTCGGTCCACATTTGGTGGCAATAGTATTAAATAGGAGTTTTGGATGAACACGAGTCCATCCCTTCGACGATCTTACTACCCTTTCTACTGCAGCAGGATACAGCTCACGGTCCGACTTGCTCAACACAGGAGGTAGCCCCGGTCGACCAAACCAAGCCTTGCTGAAGCTCATCCCCCAAGGTTGGGTAGGGATGGGGAAAAGTTGTTTTCGTAGAGGCGGTGTACAGCCGATAGACAGCCGATGGTCAGGGTAGCCAGCACAGTAATCAGGCTTTGCATCCTGGATATCCGGCAAGTCCCCTATAGTATCGCTTGTGTTGACGAATCGGAATGGAGTTGGCACACGTACCCTAACATCAAAAGCTCGCCCACAAGACATCTCGCCGAGACCGATCATGTTCATATTCGATGGGTGGGAGTGTGACGGTGAGGGTACTTTGGGCATCCGGAAACCTGGGGCACTGAAAACAAGAAACACTCGACTTCGAGTCTGAGGCGTGCCGAAGGACCACGCGTCTAGAAACATAATTTGAACTTGATAGCCTAAGCCGACCAATGCACAGACCAGCTGGGAGAAGACACATGCATCGCGAAAACTCTTCGAGTTTACCATTTGAGGCACGTTCTCAAGTATCCCATAATGAGGACGATATAGGTCGATATATGATGCGAAACATGCGACGAGTGATTGGTTCTTTCGTTGGTGATTTGTGGTTTTATCAGGAGTAAGCATCGAAAACCCAGGGCACGGTGACCCAGCAGAGATGAAGTGGACATCGCCAGGCTGAGGTACCTTATCACCGTCACCTTGCATCGCCCGAAGCAAGAGGTCATCAACAGAGCCTAGAAATGGTGTGCACGTGTCTGGCTTACGGTTCGCCATGTATGTGTGAATGGCCTCACCCCAAATATCATTAGCCCAGTGCATCTCGACACCACCGCCATCCTCTAGGCCGCGCCCGAAATTTCCAGATCCGCAGAATAAGTCAAGGCCTTGAAGCTTTTGTGATTGTTGCATTAGGGCCGGATTAAAGCCTTGCCGGAGCTGGCGCACTAAGTCCATATGAAGAGGAACGTAAGCTATTTTGCCATCTTCAGTCTTAATCTCCTGGTGTGTCATGAAGAAAGCGTCTCCAGTTCCATTACGATCGTAAGGTGTAGTAATCGTCTCATTAATTTGGAAGGCCCTAACAAGACAATGCCGAAATATCCTCTCAGAAGAGATCTCGTAGAGTTGCTCCGTATAAACGACTTCATTCGGAGGCGATTTGGGAGCATCTTTGTCGACATCTTTCCTTCGCGCAAGTTTCCGTAACGTAACATAGCGCTTCTCGCCTTCATCAGAGAACCCTTCCACGATGAAAGTTTCTAACTGAAGTGCCTTCGGGTTGGTCTCAACGAGGACAGCATCGCCGGCTTTATAAGATGGTACCTCGTGAAATTTATCCTCCGCACAGGTTAAGTGTTGTTTTCGAAGGGTAGTCCATCGGCAATCATCGGAGAGATAAGTTTGGCGAACGAAAAACTCAGCTGACGTGGAAGGATCCCCGAACCACTCAACAATATGAGTCGAGAGAACTTCGTCTGCTTCAACCCTTGCTGTGCCATGATGACAGGTGCAGTTGTTAGATAAGAAAAGCTCATTCTTATATGGGTACTTCATAATACCGCAAGGAGTATCGACTGGCTGATACAGCCAAATTACATCAAACGAACGTTTCCCGCTCGATGAGCGATGGCCCTTCTGTACAAGACCAAACCATAAGTGTTCGCCTTCGTAATGCTTAGACTTCTGTTGTTTCCATTCGGTACCCGTTTGTTCGTCATCTGGTTTTGTTGAGATCACATCTCCCACTCCGATCGAAGCGATGAATGCGTCGCGATCACGGTCGCCCCGTTTGGTTGTGAATGGGCTTCTTTGTTCTATTGGCCGGCTGGCCTGTACAAAAGCACTTTGCTTCTTCCTGATGATTTGAGATGGCTCTACTTGACTAAGCAACTCCCCGAATATCATGTGGGAGAACAAATCGTATATATATGGGGTTACCACCGTGAGCGACACCTGCCCATCTTTTCGAGGTACCGATGGATTTCCGCGTGCATTCTTCCCGTCTGCATAGAACAGTACTTGACTCAATCCTTGCATCGGTTTGTACTGATCCATAGTTTTGATTTCTTTCCAGACTGTGTGCCATGAAGTGATAATCGGATCCAAGCCCAGAGCTTCTTTCCAGATGAAGTCAACGTTGGCAATAAGAGCGCCTCTAAAATCACTATTGCGGTTAGCAGAATACCACTGCTCAAAAACCGCTGACACTGTATGAGTTTGCAGGAGCCAGGAACTGAATTGCGACTCAAAATCGCTCAAGACAGCTCGACGGCCCTTCTCCTTCAAGTAGTCGCAATAGTCTATGACATGCTTAGTTAGGTCTGCAATCCAGAGAAATGCTTCGTAGAACCTGGTGTACTCGATTGAAGGGGTCCCGAGCTTGTAGTAAATTTCATTTCCTCTTGTCTCGTTCAGTTCTGACCGTATCCAGATCTGATCGCGAGCCGAGTGCTCGTTACTGCCATAGTTTCCAATAGGAAGCTGTTGGAAAGGGATTTTCTTAATGTAGAAGCATGTTTCCCCACTTCTTAAAACCCCATCGAAATAAAACATATGGGCATTTTGACGTAGTGCGAGGTGTTGTAAAGGTTTGAGTTCATGAGGATAGAGTCTTGTATCGGCATAAATAGAAAATTCCTCTAGATCAAATTCAACATAGTCTTCTTGGTCTTCTTGCTCGTCCTGTCGAGGCTGTTGTGCTTTTACGGCGTCAAGAAGCCTAGCAATAGCGTCCGGTTCCCGCGCGGGAGGAGCAGGCGGGATGAAACCGTCAAAAATCGATCTTGGTTGTGTAAGAGTGGATTGAGGAATTTCCACAACTATGGGCCTTTCTCTACATATGTCGGGAATCTGAATGTCTAGAGCTGCGTCTGGGCCATTGAAAGGACTCGTCTCTGACCTGTTCAAACGTGTCTCCGACCGCGTGTTGTTACGAGTTGGTTGATCCCAGGAATCTGCGACGAGCCTTTGCGAGTGGTGTTCATCTATACTAAATGGGTTTCCTCCTGGGTCTTTGACGTCATCTTCCTCGATGCTAAGAACAAGTTGCTGATCTATATATGAAAGTGACTGCTCTGGCAGTGGTTGGTCAGACTCTGAATCAGAAGTATTAAGTGATGCTGCGGGTACTTGATCGGAAATCGGAAGGCGCTGCCAGTTTAGAAGACCCTCGTAATCTATCCCCATATTTACTATATCGCCCTGACACGAAATAAAACTATGAGACATTAGCAAGCGAGGAAAGTTGCTAGAGACCCGTGCCGTGTTAGTGAACCTTACCAAAATATCCCAGAAAAGCAACCCGCAGTCTCACAAGCCTACAACAATCCATCTAAGTTGCCGATGCCGAGTGACGATTATTCCACAAGTACGTCAAGAAAAGAAACGTAATAGAGGAATACTATAATATCGTGAAAGTGAAGACCATACAATTTTTCGGAAATAGGATAGGTACCGGTAAAGATGAGACAACCTGAAACTTCATCACTCGTTCTCTATATTTAAAATCGCTGAAGGTATGTCAAACTACGTTAGATGCGCTCTTATAACTGGAGGTTTGTTGTTGACGTCCCGTGTAACCGCGACGAATAGAATCTTCAATCGCGCAGTTGACAATCTCGCAATTGGAGAATGATGATAACACAAATAGTTCTTTTCAACATTTGAAGTATACCGGATGAGATGGGGATTAAAATTGGACGTAAGAATAAAGGATAGAAACTAGATGCGGCACAGAATGGACCACTTTGGTAGGGTAAACACACTGGAATGAAGCGGTCCCAGCCATCTCAGTAACCCCGCCGCTTGCGAAAGCTGAGCCCAGTGTATGGATGTATGGAGGCGTGACGGGAAACAGAGGGGACACGCATCTGGGGGGCGAATTGGCCAATCAAAAGATGAGAATCTCGCGGTTGCTAAACCAGATCGTGGGGGGCTGGACTTGCCGTTTGCGTCAACAAGTCCATGGGTCTATACCAGACCCACTAAGCCCGCTAAGCCATACATGTATCCATGGATTATGTATGCACATGGATGAATGTAACCCGGTCTTTTACGGTAGTTCCCGTCCCTCCCATACATATGTACCGTACAAAACCTGGAATTGAATGCTCCTGGTTGCAGATCAGTACATGCATTGCTGTATGTACCTGGTACGTATAGGTACCAAATATCCCCACACGTGCATACTACATGTACATGTATGTATGTACATCCATGCAGGTAATCTATCCCATCTTACCCAATCCATGGATGTTGTAATCATTCTAATCTTGTAAATCGTGATGTCTATTTGTCGTGGGGGGTATCTTTGGTGTCCGTGGCGTATTGTACATTCATTTATACTGATGACATCGCTATGGCCTCTTCATCATCCTCTTGAGAGGATGCATACCATAGTCTGGCCACGACCCTCCGCTGAAGTTGCTCGGAACCACCGTGAATATCGGACTGCACATAATTCTGAACTTCTTCTGGAGTTGGCCATCGCCAGGAGCCCGTAGTCTCTTCAGCATTTTCCATTTGATACGCCATTTCCTCCTGCTCCTCGTATGTGAGACTTGGCCCGGCGAAAGCCTGGAAGGCACAGAGAGTCTTGGCGATTAACGCATGGCCACGATTTCCTATCCGCTCGGCCTCTTTGTCTATATATGATTTATGTGTGAGCATCCATTGCAATAATTCCTTCATTGCTGTCATGTCTTCGAGAAAAGCTAGATTGCGCATATATGTATGTAAATGAGCAGGACCTATAGGTGCGATGAGATGTTCAACGGATGCTGTAATCTGGGAGAAGGTATTTTTGAGTGTTCTTAGAACCGATTCAGCTGAAGGAACCAACCGAGTTTCTCCCAACGACTCCTCCCGTGAGCCAAGCCGGGATGCGGCTGCCTTTTGGGCCGTACGACAAAGATATAGGAACATATCGGCGTCTATCCCGGCTGTCTTCTGGACTTGGCCAACGACATTCATGGATATCGATAGGGCTTCGGAATCGTTATCGATTTGTGTACCATTCAAAACACAGATATGAGGCCGCGCTAGTGCCCTAAGGATAATAGACCAGGGCGGTCGGAAAGTACTGCCCTCTGTAGTCCCCGGCCTTAGTCGAAGCCCAGCAAGTTTAATGGCGTGGCGAATACGGAAGAGTTCTTCCGTAGGAATTTTCTCCTGGCCCCGCCGATTGGGTTGCAATGAGCAAAGAAGCTGGATATAACTCTTGAAGACTAAGAGAGGAATCTGCCGCAGCGTCTGGTAAGATGGTTCTTTGAACAGAGCTATAGAGCTGACGGCAGCAGTATCGATACCACTATCACGAAGATACCGGTATGCTTCCTCAAGAGAGCCAGCATTAATCAACAGCGCGTGGAGGCAATGACCCTCCGGTTTCACGCCACGGCTGATCATCTGGTCGTATAGCTCAGTGACCGAAGGGGGGGACAACCTCGCTAATTCATACTCGCTGTAATTGGCATCATGAATCGGGAAGCTTTCTCGAGAATCACCAGGCAGTGAAGTCGGGGGCGATGGAAGTGGACGAGCATGCAATTTAATGAACATCTCGGCGTATACCTGAACATTAGGAGATTTTCCTGTCTTGGAAGCAAAGTCGTTGAAAACTTTCCATGCCTCCTGGCGATTGCGGGTTGCTCGTACCGTCATCGCCCATCGGGTGTACAAGTTCCGATCTTGTTCATCACCCTTCCATTCCTTTGGTGGAAGGCTTCGGGTCTGTACCGTGGGAGAATCGGCACCCATACCACCTAGAGCGCCTAATGCCTGGTCGTAGTGGTCGCCTTGATACCCAGCCTCCTCCATAAGAACGCCAGCTTTCACGCTTCGTGAGTGGTCGTCTTGTGGTGTCCTTTTCGCATCAAGCCCATCAAAATCCTGTCGGTACGGGGGCCAGGACTTTGCATATCTTACAGCAACTGCTCTCTCAGTCTTAGATTTTTTCAGCCCAATCATAACTTGCCGAACCGCTCTGTAGCTGCTCTTGTCAATAATGAGAGGTTTATCTAGGTTGTCCGACATCGCCAACAAGAATTTCTGCGCCCGCCAATTGAATTCCATATTTGCGACAGGGTGAGTAGCTGCTGGTTGTTTAAATAGCTGTAAAGCTGTATTAAAAACTTGGCACTGAAGGCGGTAACCATTCGCATCTATGCCTGAAGGTATTCCTCGAATGTAATCCGCTGTGAACCGCGCTACCGTTACAATTGCCCTGGGCCATGATCGTCGTATATGATTAACAATGCGGCGAAGGAATAACAGAAACTTGGACACTTCCATAGTGGGTTCGCGATCGGGTAGGGCTAAATCGTTATCTGATGATTGGGACTTCTTATTGAAATAATGTTTCGACGTGTACTCCATCAAAGATAATAGGGACTCGGCTTTGCGGAACCTTTCGTCACTGCGTGCTAAGAGCATCACAAGAAACAGGGGTTTCGGGATTTCTGTGGAAACAAGTCGCTGGACTCGGACATCCCCGTCCTCTCCCGATAGTATCCATATCCAGTGGTCCAAGTCTTCCTTCGACCAGCCTACAGCTGCCAGACTCTGAAAACGGTCGTCCCACTCGGACGGAGTAATAGAGCGGATAGATGCGTAAATACGAGGCTCATTCTGAGTGTCCTGCCTCGCCATCCATGCTTGCAGTAATAGCAGTGGAAGCCGATCAGCGCGCTTCTTGACCGCAAATTCAAAGGCATGGCTATATGCCTTTTTCTGCCTATCGGTCTTGCATCGAAGCCGTAGAGAAAGTATGCGAGCAGGTGACCGCCGAAGTTGAGGATAGCGACGCTGTCTAGTACTGGTGATTTGCGAGAGTATTTGACTCTTTACTCGTTGAGATAACCACAGAGAGCTAGATCTAGCAGTAGATCTCACCAACGCTGTCGTATGGCGGGTAGACATTTTCGAGTATCATAGAGTCACATGTATTTGGCATTACTAGGGACTGGAGGTAGAAACTGTCTCCCGTTAGCTTCAGAGCTCTGGGGACTGTCACCTAAGAGCGCATGCTAATAGATAGTCAAGTATAAGCGGCATAATTTCAATTATAATTCTGTGTTGACGGAAGAAGCGCTATAAAAGAGCTAGAATTATTCTAGAAAATGATCCCAGCGATGAGTTGTGTGAAGTTTGAGAAAGATGGCAGGATGGTTACTGTGGTTATCATCATCTTATCTGTTCTTATCTTATCGGTGGACAGAAAATATTTATCGATAAGGACTTGAGGGGTACGTACCTAGAACTTCGACTCGAAGCATTTAATAGGTCATCTGCATGATTTGAGAAAAATCAGTGCCCATGAACCAAGTTCTCGCGCCGACGAACTGAAATATATTCGCACGCCGCAAATCGCACTTCAATGGCCGAACTAACTTCACCATGCGCCATTCCCTGCAAAAAGCCGTGACTCCCGCGATCCGAGGACTACATTCCATAGCCTTTACCCCGCGACCGCAAAGATGTTTCCACCAGACCAGCTTCGCGTTCCTCCCACGCAAGCGCAACTTCTTCACCTCGAACCAATTGCTGTCAAATACTGACAGGAATGGCGATTCGGCAATATCAGATGATGCTGCAAACCAGCAAGAAACACAACAACAAGGGAGAGCTCAGGGCTCTAAGCGCAAGCCCGTTCGCGCCTCAGCCGCCAAGACTTTGCGTCTAGGGCTCACAACCAAACCTCCCAAACGTAGTACAAGCACGAGGAAAGATCATACCGGCTCTGATACGGACTATCGCCGGACCATTACTTCAATATGCGTTGCTCAATCTTTTGACATGGACGAGGTGCAAGAGATATTACGTTTCCATGCCTTCGAGTTAGATCCCGATGGCGCCGAATTTGACCCCACGGGTGTTGTGCATGCAAGAGGCATCAACAACGGTGATATCTTCGTCTTCCCTTCAGGGACGGTGGTGGCTTGGTCTGTACCCGCCGATGCCCTCATGACGCTTGCTACCAAGCAACTGATCCGAGCGGCCGAGCTTCCTCACATTGATCGTCTTGAAATGGAAGAGCTTGAATTCGTGCCAGATGAGACACGTGACACGAGTTATATGAAGGGAGAGGTTGTCGTCCTAGGCACGCGAGCGCAAGAACTAGAGAACGACAGGTTAGACACGACACTTGCCAAGATTGCCTTCTCCAGCGGCTTGGCCAGAAGCCCCAAGTTGGCAGTGCTGGAAAACCAAGCAATCGAATACTTTGAAAGTTCCAAGAACAATTTGGATTTCGTACAGGGAGGCTTAGAGCATAAGCTGAAACGCAGCTCCGTTCTAAAGATGACGGGCCAACTATTAAGCCTGAGATCACAACTGAACCACTACTCAGATATTACAGACCAGCTCCCGGACATGTTCTGGGACTCGGAGTCAAACCTCGAGAATTACTACAACCAGATCAGCACCGTTCTAGATATACGGCAGCGGATCAGTATATTAAACAAGAAGATCGATTATGGGTTTGAGAACGCAAGTGTCTTAAGAGAGATGGTTAGCGAGAAATATGGTCATCGGTTGGAGTGGATCATCATATTCCTCATCGCCATTGAGGTCTTGTTTGAACTGAGAAGGGTATATCGTGAGGACATAAGCGATGTAAGCTCAAGCTAGATGTCGAAAGTCTTATGAGGTATCTTAATAGATGCCTATTTAGGGGGCATCACTTACATGTCATACAAACACCACTCCTTCCATTAGGTACCTACCTAGAGACTTATGATACCTTATTTTATATGGCGTGATAGCCTCTAACTCTTGGGATTGGCAACTCCTAATAAGCTAATTCCACTAAAACATTATGTCAGTACGTACTTATGGTTAAGTGAGTAGGTAGGTACTTGTAGGTAGGTACGTAGTTCTATGCCGTACTGTTGTATGTGCTCTCGTAGCCCTCTCGTAGCCCTCGTCACTCCGTCACTGTCATCACTTCTGTCGCCCCGACCATTACTATCCCAGATGCCAACACTTGCAAGAGTCATATTTGACACATTTCTACGAACCTTCCCTAACTTTACTTGCAAAATAATTTTTTCTTCAAATTCCCCCATATTAATTCTGATTGCCGTCAAGTCTCTCGACTCATTCCCACTCTGAACTTGTAGTATATGACCTTCACGTCTTAATTGACAAACTCATCATTCACAAAAAGGACACTCTGATTCAAGTGAGCAATCCCTACACATTCAGTCACTTCACTTGTACGACATTCCCGGTTTCTCTCAAATAATTCTGTTGTCACCCCCTTTCCTTGAAACTATAAGTAAGAGGGCAAGAGGATTTCACGCAGCAACAACGTTATTTTCGCACGCGTCTTGCAGGCCGTCTTATATATAGGTATTATTTATGACAGATTAACTTTACACCGGCGGCAGATTTCTAATTCTAAGAGTAGGAATCTTGAGCCACTGAGGAATTTTCATTTTGAGGGTCTTCCACCAGCCAGACAAAATGCCTCCGAAGAATGAGCTGTCTCCCCTCGGCCAGATGTCTTCCCCTGGCCAGGTGCCTTCGTCTGACCCAGTCCTTCCCGACGACGAGATTCATTCTTCTGGACAGATCACCCCTTCCGACACGGAGATTCCTGGTTCCAACGACGGAACGTCACCCGCCGCAGAGCAGACGTAAGTTTCATACATTACCCCTGACGCACTTTCATCTCTCCTCTAACGCGTCTCATAGCGACGTAAACCCAGCCCTAAAGGTTGTGGTCCTGGTTGGCATGACTGAGGAGCCGTTCCTGATCCCAGTTACAACCTTGACCAACCTGTCCCAACAATTTGCGGACTATGTGCTCGTCCGTTTACCCACGAAGCACTACAACGCCGACATCGATGACAAAGAGTCTGTTCAGGAGGAGGCCATCATTTTCCAACACATGGACGTACCTACATTCCAACTCCTAGGTGACTTCCAGTTCCGTCGCGACTACAACGTCCCCTTCCTAGCAGCGCCCCTCGGCCAACAGATGGGAGACCCCGAAGCTCGTGTCGAGTTCGCTCAGTACGCTGAGAACGTGAACAGTGTTCTGATGTGGTCCAAGTGGTTGAGCCAACAGGATTTAGACGTCGACCGCATGGTCAGACCCTTCTACGGCGAATTCATCGAGGAGTTTGGTGCGGACACCATCGACATTCCGAACCCACCCGACACTACTTTCGATCACTTCCTACCGCACGCGAAGTTATATGTTCTAGCGATCAAATTCGACATCACCGGCCTTGGCGAGCTCACGATACGAAAGCTCATGGTTTTGATTTTGCGCGCACATTTGACATTCGACTTCGCCGGCGAATTCGCCCAGCTGGCGAAGTTCATCTTGTTGAACACTGGGAAGGACGACGCGCTTAGGAAGAGAATCTACAAGATTAGAACTCTTGTAGTTAATCTCTTCATGAAGAACCCCAAGTTCGCGGCCGTGTTCCAAGAATTCAAGGAGTTCTCTGATGAGGTCTTGTACATGCGCGTCCATCAGTGAAGTATGCGGAGTGATGTTCGATTATGTATATTAAGCAATGATGGTGTATAAGGCTATGATGGTGCGTGTCGAGCAGTAACGGTGTATGTTGAGTTGTGGCGCTCTTGGACGCATGATGCCTCTGGAAAAGTCGAATTGATTTGAGTACGATTGTAAATCAAGACGACCCTGTAATTAACGATGACAATTATGGTTGTAATTCACTAATATACACCTTAAACCTCCTATCTACCGACACTAACCACCAATTACTAACCACCATATAGCAAGCGTTTCCCAATAGGCCTCCCCCCTGTCTCAAAAACTGCCATTAGTTCATTATGTCCCAGCTTGAATAATCCCGGCCAAAAAGACGGCGCCTTGTGGACCAGCACAGGTTGACTCCAGTATATCCTGCCCCTATTCAGGCCCTCCGCGAACACGACCTTAATAGCAGCCTTCCCCGGCCACGTCGAGTCGTCCGTAACCTCCTCATCTGTCATAAATACGACCGCAAACCCGGTGTTTCCAAACCGTTCTATCTGCGGCGCGCCCGCATTACGCCCTTTCTTTGGCTGGTACACCACGCCTCTAGACCACCACGTAAGCCCCTGATCGTACGAAACCGCGTACTCGACACTATACGTAGTATGCCTCGTAGTCTCAAAAACAACGACCTGCGCCTCCCCAAAAAACTGTTGTCCACCAGGCGTCACGCCTGACACATCCCGCACACTCACAATACTCTGCATCCCATCGCGCAAGTTTTCGTACGGCGAATGACATCTAAGACATCGCGGCGGGGTCCAAGTAAGCCCACCATCTCGCGAGTCCACGCGGAACGTTTCCTGGTTATTCTGCGCCAGTTCCCGGGAGTACGTCAACTGGATCTCGCGTCCGTCCGCGCCGCCGAGCCGCATATACGGCTCCCACAGGCCCAGGCCGTTACTACTAGCCGCGCTCTGCTCCGCAGCCTGCGAGGCGAATTTCCACGTCCGTCCGCCGTCCTCGCTGCGGCAGACTGTGATCCTGAAGTACGTCGGTTGGCCGGTGGCAGGGTCGCGATTGTGGTTGCGGAACGCGGCCAGGACTACCGATTTATTCTGTGGGGCTAGAGGCGAAGGGGGAACCTCGAGTAGAAAGCCGTTGTCGATGTCCCCGACGCCGCGGGTGATCTCCCCGTGCGGGACGAAGGTGTTCCCGCCGTCGACGCTTCGTGTCACCTGCAGCACGTGCTCACGGCCACCAGGGCCTTGGAATCCCGTCGTGACGCACAATAGGCTGTTGTCTGTGAGCCGGGCCAGCCGCGGATACGTCCCAGCCACAGGGTTCAGGGCGGTCTCGTTTAAGTCGACCTGCCAGCGAGCGGGTGATACTACTGGCTCGCTAAGACGGCCGATGGGATGGCCGCTGGGTTGACCAGTAAACAGGGGACCCAGGTGACCAATATGGCCTAGGAGTTTCTGGGTAAACCTGCCGGCCATTGAATCTTGGGCCGGATTGTTTGTCGACGAAGACGAACGAGATGGCGATGACATGATGCTTCAGTGGTAGTTGTAGACGGTGAATTTATGTTTCGGGGCATACGCAATCTTCTCCACATATTAGTATGGAATGTAGATATCATCCATATGCTTTCCCCTTTTTTCCCGGCCCTTATTGAAGAGTGATCGTCGGCGCAAGAACTCTAAAGATCGCAGGGATCTTCCATCGTCAATGTCTGAACCAAAAACCGTCTCACATGGTCAGAACCAGGGAGTTTAAAATATGTTAAAGCGGATGAAATCGCCCCTCGACCCATGATTTTCGTGGCTTAATGAATTATCAGTATGGCCTATCAGTATCACCGCCGCCCCTTTTATAGAAAAGCTTCACTACCTATGTATTATGCAATTACCTAGTAGCAACCCACTTTGAAATGCCGTTAACCGATCCGGAGCTCTCCCTCACTTTGTCTTTCCCTCGCAATCGCCCTGGTTTTGTGTCTTGGTCTTGGTCTTGTTCTTATCTACTCAGCTTTCTTTCTCCCTCTACTAATCCTTGCGAGGGAACGGAAAGCCACAAGAGAATTGCATCCCTTGTCTCTATGTCTGCTGGATATGGTGGACTTACCGTTGTAGGTAACCGAAGGATGTCTTCTATTCTTCCATGTTTTCTCCACCTAAAGCCACTACGTCATCGTTGAGCGGTTGTAAGATAGACGATATCTCGACGAGTGTCAAAGTGCTCAAAGGTATTTGAGTTATTGAGCATGTGACGGGTGGCTTGTGAAGAGCACGTGTGCCTCTCAGGTAAGTATAATAAATGAAAAGTGTGAGGTGTTAATGATGAGTTCCGGCGGATTGTTATGGACGCCGCGCGCTCGGATTGATGCTAAAGTCTTACAGCGGTTGCGGCTCTTCGGCAGTTAGGGGACCCTTACTTCTCTCTTGGCGATCATCATAGACCCATGAAGGTGGAATTGCCCGCCTTGCCGGCGACTACGGGAAACCCCAAACTATCGCACCACCGCGGCGTCAAATGAATGGATAGATAAAAGGAAGCCGTCATGGCATCCCTCCGTATCGAGGAGTATTTCGGGAGCATCTCCCGTGGTTTAACACCATTGTAGTGGTCATTAGATAAAACTCATCTGTGAAAGACCCTGAGATCTATCTCGCGACGCTGATCGGTCCGCCCACAATGGCACTTATCCGTGAAGACAAGCTTTTCAAAGTGACCCTAATATACCTCAGCCTTTGATCATTGCCCAATTAAGGATTGAAGGACCAACGGAATCATGAGACCCTACTTGGATCATTCGGGGTCTTCCAGCGCGATCGGGGGATGCCTTCACCATAGCGTGGGAAGACGATGTCTTTGGGTAACTACAACCAAAAGCGCAGACCCCTAGAGGCAGTTCTAGAGGCAGTTCTTACGAGTCTAAGAGGTTCTATTCTAGATCGTCTATTGAACTTTCCTAACGCTATCCGATGCATACCACCAAAATGGAAGCCGCAGCGCTGACGGAAACCTAAGCCCCAACTCCATTTTGGCCTCTTCCGCCATCGGGATCTCTTGACCTCCTAGCAATTTATCTCATCAATCCCCAGAGTAATCTCTCGAGTATCAGCTGCATTACTTCGTCAAGATCATTATTGGAAATTTTCATCTCTCGAATATCCTTTGGGTATTATCTAGAGTGTCGATTTCCAGCCGTTAAATATTCCGCCGGTTTCGCACTCAATTGAATTACTCTGAATAGGTTCATTGACTCTCGACCCTAGTCTTAGCATACCAACCACCGCCATGTCTCACAAGTTCTCATCGGAGTCCCTTCGCAAGAGGATCAAAGTCATGAAAGGCAAGCTCTCTCACAGCGAGCCCGAACATCCTAGCGTGCGGGTTGGATATTGGAAATCGAACGACGGTACTGTAGATGGTCCTGTGGCAAACGGAGACAAGATTCTTGTCAATGGGAAGGTAGCGGACACGAATCCCTCTAACGGCCACCCAAAGACTCAGTCGAATGGCCACACTAATGGCCACGCCAATGGTCATGCAAATGACGGCCTAAATGGCCATACCTCAGAAAACGATGTCTCTTGCCCGGATAAGGGCATCAAGCGTGAACGTCGATACGAAGTGATCAGTCGGAAACGACATGTAAGGGAAGATAGTATCAGAAGCGAAAACCCCAAGAGTGTCAGTTTCAAGGGCGTGGATTCACTCCCCGAGAGCACCAGCATTCTTATACCCCCCAGGGGAAAAGACTCCGAGACTGACAGTGGCGAGACATTGATACCATCTACAACCCCCACAATTTCTAGAATGGCTTCATTTGGAACTAGCAGCACTTTCGTCGACACAAAAACAGCATTCAGATTATGGTCTGATGCCGAGCTCCACTTTCAACGCGAGGTCATCGAGAAGTATGAAACTGGGGGCAAACTTTGGACCAAAAAGAGCCTTCTTGAGATCGAGGAGAAAATCGGGAGCGAGAATCCCGTAAAGATACCCGCATTCGTCGGGAAGGACTATGTATTCGAGAAAGAACCAGGGTTCGCAACTCTTCATCCTATTTTCCTCAATGCAAGCTAACAAGTGTACATAGGGTCATGTACCAGGTGGAATTCCACGGCTACCAGGCCCTAGCGTTTCCGCCCTCGCATCGGCCCAACGGGATGCCGTACAGCTCCCTGTCCCTCGAGAGCATGCCATTCGATTATTCTGATAGCAGAAGTCATGAAGTAGAACTGGGTATCTTCCACAAGTGCACAGCACTCTGGTTGTCGAACCCTATAGGCCAGCACTTCTATTCTATGTTCATGAAACTCCCTCTACCGCCATATATCAACAAGATCGTATGCTTCGACCTCGGCAGCATCACGGCCAAGCCCGCCGACGCCTACCCACACACCCGCCAGGCGATATACCGCCACGCGGCCGCACTGACCATTATCGAGTGTCTCCACAAGCGGTTCGGTAGCAAGATCCGGCTCTACGCCCAGGACACGACCTACACCAACGAGTGTGTAAAGGTTCTGTATAAGAAGGGCTTCTCAGTCATCGGCCAACACGGAGCCGGCGGCTTCGCCGAGATCGATGAAACAACTCTTGTATTCGCTCCCAACCCGTCCTTCTGCGTCAAGGAGGTTGTCGCGGACATCGCACAGCCGGCGGCCATGTTCTGGAACACAGTGCTGTCGCCACAAGAGAGCGAGAAGGCGACCATGTCCGCCCTGCCGCTAGAGCTTGACGATAGACTGACGTCGTATTACTAGTACGTTCCGTATAATACTGCTACTCTGATGCTCTAATCAGATTTTTCTAATCCCAGACGTTCTTGTATGCACCTATGTACTAACGATACTGTTACACAGTCGGCCTGAAGCAGACCCCGACACACCCCGCGTGCGCGCTCTCGTTCAGAACTACGACAGGCATCAATTCCCGGTTACCAATTTATTCGGGTCAGTGTCCCTATATACTCGGGGCGGTATGAGTGTGTGCCACGCGTGACGCAGGGAATTCAAGAGGGAGACCCATGTCCCAACAGTAGAACTCGTGAACCGGGCAGTACATCACTTCGGTAGGAGGTAGTTTTATACGCATACACATCGATGGGTGCCTTAGATATTCTTTAGGCACTTTTCTGTCATTAAGGGAGTTTGGAGGTACGGGTTATGATTTACGTCATCGGGTGGATTGTGCTAGTCAATCCTAGGGGCGCAAAATTGTTGCTTGTATACAACTTTCGTACAGCCATTAGCATTGGTAAATGGGGGTCAAGAGGGTTCGAAACAAGAAATCTCATTGGAGAATGACTCCAATGTTAGTATTGAGAATAGAAAAGGGTAATAATTCTACAACAATAGGAGTATCACACTCTTTTAAGCCTGGCTGACCGATAACCAGAGCCTTGGTTTGTTATACTTCGACCAAGAGGATTATCAACTATATGAACCGAGAGCTTCAAAGAGAGGTATGAGGATGCCGCTGGGTTGACATGTCCCTTGCATCTTCTTAAGTAGATAGACTAGTCTTCCCCAATCATCTAGACCAGTAGACTACTAGGTGGGTAGATCATGTCTACTTCCCTATGCCACATTAATTCCACCGCATTCTACGTTTGGAGGAATAAGGATCGTTGTCGCAAGACCTAACACCGATTAAACAAGGTCTCCGCATCAATTACATGTATTAAGGCATCACCATCACGCACCAAGTAAGAATGCACACCGCGCCAAGAGGCAATACAGCATAGCAAGACGCTTCACCATCAATTAACCTAGCCAACTGTCTTAACCTCAACCTCAACCTCGACCTTGTGATGTCTCCGTCTTTCGCTCAACTAACTGAATCAGCTTATAAGCACCATTTTATACACCAAGGCCACACGACTATTTCTGCCGCCCCTCACGCCCGCACCTAAGTACCCTCGTACCTACGTTCGCACGCACGCAGAGTACAGCAGCACAACAACAGCCGGCCTTGCATCAACGCAACGATAGGCAACTCAACTCAACTTCAACTTCGACTACAACGCGGAATAAAGCAAGAAGAAGAAAAAAAAACCTAAGTAGCTTTTCTATCCCCTGGAGACATAGGCAGGAGTCGGAGTCGGAGGAACAAAAAAGGGTAAAGGTAAGAGGTAATAAAAAAAAGGAGAATATGACCATCTACATTTCCTAACCCGTTTCCGAATTTGCCCTTGGGGAATGAATCCTCCCGTGTTTCCACTTCGCTAACTCCGTTTCTCCTGTGTTTGTTTGTGTGCGTGTGGTGTCGACTCGTCGATACCTCCCCTTCTAAGACGGTGAACGACGGGAGAGAAAAAATCAATAAAAAAGGGAGATGATATGATGACCCTCTTTGAACACTCTAGGTCCTTGCGTTTAAAGCAGAGGAAACCTGACGCCTGTCCTATCATTAGACGATAACCGCTTTTTACCCCCCTATACTACATCATGCGCCTTTGGTTGTTTGAATGCCCTGGTTGCTTGCCACCTCGATCTGCAACCTAACAGGTAGTAAGATGATCTAAACGCAAGCCACGGGTCCAGGAACCGTAAATCTTGGGGGCTTTCATGAATACGTTCGGCCACATAATCAGTCCTTGGGCTGTAGTCGCTGAATCCTCGGCCGAATAGTGAAGCCATACAAGCCATCCGTGTCCATAACGGGTGGGTGCACATGTGTAGCAGGAGATATCGAAATACGACGGTGGATTGCATGCGGCAGAGAAGGCTTCTAGGCTTCTCTACCAGGGGCTTGTTGGCTACCATTCGATGCGGGTCCTATGGGTGCCATCGCAGGACTTCCATTGACCGCGGGCGGTGCGGCCGTGACCATAGGCGAGTTCATCTGAGGTTTGGGGCTCTGGCTCGAGGCCGGGTAGCTGGGCACGCCCGCGCGGGCGGCTGCCAGCCTTGTTGGATCTCCTCCTAAACCAATACCACCTAAACCGACCGGTGCACCTACTTGCCCTTGTCCTTGGCTAGACATCGAATTCCTAATACCCTCATTTGTCCTCTGCGCACTCTTAGTCGCATCGAAGCGTGCCTTAGCTTGATCCATCGCTTGTTGGACTTGATGAGGGTTAAGAGATGTATGGAATGATGAAGTGCCGGGTGTTTGCGGGTTCTGGCTTGGCTGGCTGTGCTGATTGGGCTGGTTATTTTGTATCGCGGGCGAACCGGCTGGCGGATAGAAGTGCCTCGACGGGTTATTGCCTACGTTTGGTTGATTACCATAGGACGGCTGCCTCACGGGCGTTCCAGCCGGATTGAACCCCGTATGGTGGGGAAGAGGCTGGTGCTGGGGTGGTTGGTGGGGGACATGAGGAGATGCCGTTCTCTGAGGAACGGCTGCGGCCCCATTTGTATATGCTCCATACGGAGGGTGTGACGGAGTACCCTGAATCTGATGGGGTTGATGCTGCGCTTGATACGGCTGCTGAGGATGGTAATTAGGCGGTTGAGTATTTGGTGGATATGAGGGGAAACGCGCTTGAGGCGTCGCATTGCCCATATTAGGATTGGCCATGTTAGGGTAACCTGGCATCGGCTGGTACGGCGGTCGAGCTGGCGTGGGTGTGCCTCCGTACGGAGCGGCCTGCGGGAACGACTGAGGTTGCTTAGCAAATTGATGGGAGTAGCCGGTGTTAGGATATTGATTAGGAGGCCGGTAGCCGGGGTTAGATGGAGGTCGGTGAGAATAAGCGGGCGGCATCGTCTGCGGGGGCCGTTGTACTGCGGGCTGAGGAGGCCGAACTGGCGTCTGCGCTCCATAGTATTGCGGATTTGGCATTGGCGCACGGTTAGTGTGGTACTGCTGGCCGTACGGCAGATTATTCGATGAACTCGACGACCGATGCGTAGGTGGTCGTGGATTCGCAGTGGCAGCCTGCGCAGCTCTAGCACGAGCAGCTGCCTCGTCCTCCTCCATCAAGCCTTGATACTCATCAGTTCGGACTTCAATCTTCGTTGATATGTTGAGTTCATCCAACTTGTCCGAGTTGAGGCGCGCGACCGCATAAGGCGGCAGCGATTGGATAACCAAAGCTAGCTGCGCTTTGAGGGCCTGGTAGGTCGCCATCTCCTCCTCGCCGGGTTGCACCGGTGTCCCATTCGTGAGCATATCGCTGTGAGCCGGATCCGCCGCGTATCGACTCTGACTGGACGCGGACGGCAGGGTCAAGTTTCGATTCTTCTGGTAGGACACTAGTGTTTGTATCATGTCAGATACATCTTGAAGAATATCATCGACGTCCTTCTCTTCGTCGGATTTCTTCGGACAGCAGACCTCCTCGAGACTCGGATCTACCATGGTCTCATCCCACTTGTCCAGGGTTTCCTTAATCAGGTTCTCATCTACCTCCTCAACGGGCGCGGTATCGGGGTTGTCTGTATCTTCGGGAGTATCATCCGCTACCTCACTTTCAATCAGGCGATCGAAGCTACGCTTTCCCACCTTCTGCCACCACATAGTTTGACTAATCAGGCCCGACGATATCATGGCAGCTGAATCATCCTTGGATGGGGCGAAACTAGAGAATGCTCCACGAAAGAGGGCTTCCATCTCAGACATTTCTAGATCGGACGAAGACGGCTTGTTTCCGGCAAGGCTCAGAGCCCGCTCACGTTGCTTAGTCATTATCTGCGACGGCGGTGCGGCATTGCTGTAATCCAGCCAGCGTCCAGCGGAAATGTTCTGACTGAAATATGACCCAGCTCGGTACTTAGACTTCTCGGTCAGTTCAGGGCGATGCCAGCCAACCTGGACGCCTTTGGTAGTGCTCTTTGGCGCCTTAGGAGGTTGGAGTGACGGTAGGTTGCGTGGTGCTGGGAAGAGTTCTCCAAGCGTCTTAGCCTTCTTGTCTTTCTCAACAGCGGAAGGGAAGGAATACGGTATCGCTCTGGCAGTCTTAATGCCATTAGGCAACCCGCTTTCCCTTAAGGGCCTAATGGCCATTCCTGTACCGTCAGAGTTGGGAACAGGCTGCTGCAGACTCGAATATAACGGCTTCCCTCTCATTTGCTCGCCGTTAACCGTCAGCACAATGTTTCCGCCAGCATTAGACTGTAAATCGCTAATCGCGTCGAGTTCTCGTAGGACCTGAGGAACTTGGGTGTTGTTAGGATATGTCATCTCCCGTTTGAATATGCCATAAGCCTGCCGCTTGAAGTCAATGATCTTAGCAATGGCTTCGTCATTCGCTTTAGGGTCTTGTCCGGGTTGAATATCTCGCAACTCTTCTATCTGCTCGCTGATAGAGGCCTTGATGTCGACGACGATACTATCGAGGTCGCCATACCGCTCCTGGGCCACCTTGTCCGCAATAGAGAGTTGCGGTGGTCCATTGTCAGGCTTCTTGCGTTTTGCTTGAGGCTCGTTGGAAGAATCTTCTGGGTCGGGAAGTGGTCGTTTGAGTACGGATGGTATTGGATCAAACCTATGACGAGCAGTGGTGAGTAACAGAGAACGTCAATTAAGTATGTGTTAGGGTACAAAAGAAAAGAGATGCGCATGGAGGTGACGGGAAGAAATGGTGTCGAAAGATGATGTGTAGGTAGATATGTAATGTAATACCTTTGAAGGACGTCAAAATAGTTTCTTATTGTAGGTTGATCAACCTTGGTCGCGTTGGAGGGGGGAGGAACGGAGTTGGTCAAAGTAGGAGTTATGCGATTAATGTTGAGACCATTTGGTGGGTTGTCACTGAGGTCTGTTGATTCGCGTTTGCGCTTGATCGAGGAATTAGTGATAGACTGCGCAGTATTGACGTCGGAGTCGCTTGAAGCGTTGGGAGAATTAGCAGTAACATTGGCATTGGCGTTGTTATTGCTTAGTTGCACAGGCGCAGGAACGCCATTAGGAAGTGCTATGGCAGGCGAGGCCATTTTTTCCTAGTCGAGATAATTTTTATTGCTGCTGTTGTTCTTCTCCGGGCTGCGTGGTTGATGGTGATAGTTGCTAAGAAATTGGCGGCTCCGTCGCGCTGCACGGCCAGTCGGTCGCGATTGAAGGGACTTGGGATTTTGTGGTTGCTTGTTGGTGCGACCGCGACCCTCTCTAAACCACTGCCTTCTAGGCAAAAGACCAGGCAGGAACAAGCACTGGGAAACTGCCACTGCGCTTGACTAGGGGGTAGTAGGGGAGTAGGCGAGGTACCTGGGACAGGTGGACCACAAAAACCTTGCAAGGGCAGCCGGTGACGAAGATGCACAGTCCAAGAACCAACAAGAGGGAATGTGAGAAAAGAAAAATAAAAAAGTTATCTACCCAAGCCCACTACGGGGAATCATGAGTCGGATGTCAAACCGTCTAGGAATGATTTTGGCGTCGGATGTACGCGATATTTTCCTTGGTTACTTTTTTTTATCGAGGATTGCATTCATTACAGAAAAAATCTTGTACCCAGTATTATGAGAGGGAGGGAGGAGGCTCCAACAAATGTCCAGCAATGAAATGAATCCCTCTGTCATGAACTTCCACTGCGAATGATGGCTGGCACTGCGCCGGGACGCTAAGCTGTATTTGGACTGGTCTTGTGTCAAAGACCCACTATTTGGTTCCTGCACGTGACGCGTGTCCGGTCATTGCTCTCAACCTGCCAGCCTGCCATCAACATGTACCTAAGTACCATATCATCTGCGAATCACAACAGGACAACCACCAGGAGCTTACATCAACTTGACAATTAGAAAAGCATCCAGTCGTACAAATGCATACCATTTATTGTTACTCGGCAGTTCAAATAACACAGAACTAGAGGGCATACATAAGTAAATTTGTGGTTGCATATGCCTGTCCCTGGTGTGGTAGACACAGAGTACATGTATTTAAGTTCAAATGTTCCTCAGACGAAGTACCTACATTCATGTATGAATGTAAGTTGACGGCCACATATCTTATCATGATGTATGTAGGTGCATCTACCTTAAAAAAGTCTAAGTCACTATTTCCTACAAAGTACAATGCTTTCCATTCAGGATGTAGCTTCTTGATTACTTAATCTGCGAACAGGAATTTAGAGGTACAGCCTGATAAGAATTGAACCATAGGTACCTCTACGAAGCTGATCTAATACAGATCACGTACCAAATACATAGTGAAGGACGTCTAAGTTTCACCCTGAAAGCTGTACCGACCTTTACAACACGATCAAAGGTACATAACACATCAAGGTTAAAAACGCAGAGACAAGTTTGCCTTGAGAAGAACCAGAGCTGTACGATGCTAGATGAATACCTATTGTAGGTGGTAGTTTACAACGGAGACCTTTGTCTCATCATGCTTGGCGACCAACAAGTTTCGAAAGGAATACCCAAAGGAAAAAAAAAATTAACACTCCAGTTGAAATTTGGTTGGAAGTGCACTTAAAACGCGCTATCGCCTTCGTATTATGATTTAACCAGTCCAATTCCATGTTGCATCGCAATCTCATCACAAACTTTACAAGGTCATTCACAGGTCTCCTCCCAATAATTCGCTAGTTGTCATCTATTTGGCCTTAGCCAAACCGACGGTGCCCTTGCCGAGGTCGTAAATAGAGTACCATCTTCGGAGGAAGGCATCGCCAAGAATGGCAAGAGGACCAACGGGAGCCGGGAAGTCCATGCCCATGAAGGTCGAGATACAGCTGCCTTGAACCTCCAGGATATAGTCATAAGGACCGATGGGGAAGTCATAGCCAGACAACTTGAAGCTAATATCAGGAAGCGAGTCGCGAACAGAGCAGTCGACTGTGTACTGGCCGTTGAAGCTCTTCTTGGCGCCAATCTCCTTGTTGAGAAGCTCGGCAAGGTCGGTGGGGAGAGCGATCAAAGAGGTACCAGTGTCAAGAATGACACCAGTGTTCTCGAGCTCAGCAGTCTCTTCACCAAGGGAGATGGAGTCAAAGTCAACCTCCCAGTAGGCCTTACGACGGAGAGGAATTTCCGTGATCTTGCCAGAGTAATGGTCTTTGTCAACGCCACCAAAAACAACCTCCGAGTCGTCGCCTCCATTCTCACCGCTGAGGTAGAAGGCGAAGACGGGTTCATCGATCAACTTCTGGTTGATCATCTGATAAAACGGAGGTACGATGCCATTGACGGAAAGGCGGTCGAAGCCCAATCCAAGAATACCGTCGAATCGGCCGAATGCAAAAGCTAAACCAGGCTCGCTAGTAGCCTCGGCAAAGTCCTGATTCTTTACAGTGAGGTCGCCGATGGTCAGGACGTCCTGGGACACGAAACCACTCAAGCTACCAGACCCGTAGCGAATCTCGAACTCCGTGCCGTTCTTCTTGTATGTCGAGGAAGCTGACGAGTCGTACTTGTTGTGAAGGTAGCATGCTATGCTACCGCAGGATGACGACGGAACCCAGAGATTCGAGCTACCAGTATCGAGGATGACCTTGAAGTCCTGGGGAGGTGTGCCGAGGCTAATCTCGGAGAAATCTAGTTTGGCGCAATCAGCGAATGTACTTATCGCTTTCGCATTTTATCCAAATTTCGATATACGTACATTGAGCGTTCATGAAGTTAGAGATAGGAACGGGATGATCTGTGTCCACGTGGATGGAGGTATCTTGGAACACGGCCTGGCTATGGGTCTCAGGTCGAGCGCCCATGTACTTCTGGCTAAGACCTCGCATTTGACTCTCAATCGGAATGCTCTCCTATTTTAAATCATCAATACCGAATCGCATCAGTTATTGAAGAGTGTTACTAACCAGTTGCTCGGCCAGGGGAATCTTCTTGAGCTTCATCTTGTGGACTCCGGCCTGGGCGGAGCCAAGCAGCACAGCTGCGGTAAGTAGAGCTCCCTTCATGACGGGCAACTCTGATCGTTGACAAATGATTTAAAATGAATGGAAAGGTTGATGAATGATGGAAATGCGAGCGATATCCCGATGACTTTGGTTTCTCTGATCCTGGGGATGGAGGAAGAAGAGATGAAAGATGGAGGATGATGCGTTGTAGGTAGTAGGGGGAAGAAGAGGAATGGCCGATGATGTTGTAAAGGGTTCTGGGAGATAACGGCCGAAGCTCTGATCAACCAATGTCAGTGCGGGAGAGACAGTGCATGCAGGCAACATTGAACTTAACTCTGGGGTGGAGTGGATACTTGCTGGTCTCGTGCGCGAGATACAACTTGATTGGTACAGTACATTACTGTTGCGTTGTTTCCTGTGACAAGTTCTCCTTGCTTAAAACGGCCTTAGTCTGTCCAATGACACAGGGTGGCTGGGTCTATGTGGGGTCACATATGCTCCGGGGCAACCAAGTGTTCGAGGCAGCAACCGCTGATGACACAAGCAGGTACAGACGCAACGCCACCGAGAAAGGCAAGGTTTATCCAATAGAATGATGTATCATCCGATTGATCCGTTCCGGAGCTCTTCACTGGGTACCTAAATCTTTGGAGGCTACTATGTACTGTACAATTACACCCATGGCGCTGTTACGGGAACATCACTTTATGCACGTTCACTACGTTAGGTAATGATCGCGCTCCCGTCTTGATGTAGGTAAGCTATCGACAATTTCTGAAAAGAGGCAGTTAACGATAATTGTACCTAAGGTCTTACATGAGGTTCGATTTTATTACCATGAAGATATACGGATTATAGTGTTGTAGATTAGGTTCCCGTCTCTGTTCTTCATGATATTTCGCTGTAGGCCTATCTGTTATCTTTATGCTACATCTCTACTGGCGAAGGGAAATATCGCATTACTCTTGTCATGTAGCCATTGAAATTCTTCCTATCGCCCTCACCACCCGACACAGACTTTTTTCTTTTTTGTACTACTTCGAACATGAAATATTACATTTATTCGACATGGATTTACCTTATGTGCAAATAGCTATGTATCTACATTCTTTCTGGAAGGAACTAAGGAAGATGGATACACCTCAAGGTCGACTCCCATCCCAAAGTCACCCTAGACTCCTTGGGTGTATTAAAGTGGCTTCAAAGATAGCTATAGAGGTTGCTGATAGAGAGTACTCGTTGTGTGTAGCAGCCAATCTCACATTACACAAGCACCGCTTCTTCTCGCTACCTAATCGCTTATATCAGACATCGGCTATCAAAATGGCGTCTTGAGAGAGACTCGGTCTCTACCTAGGTAGGTAGTGAATGAGCGAAGTTGAGACTAATAAGTTTCAAATCAGAAACTACCTGCACATTCGTGTTCCTCCCAAGTCAGGTGAGAGACGATCCTTCGCATCTCATATCTCCAGTCAAGAGATGCGTAATCTTCCTACCTAAGTGCTTATGGTATATTAGAGGCTCTTAGAACCAACCCCAACTATTCCATGTCTCCCTACTTCAGGCTCATGAATGTCACGAATGAAGAGAGTTCTAGTTTAGGCTCCGCTAAATGGCTGGTGGATATTCTTGAAGCTTAATAGATGAAAATAAGCAGATAGGTAAGTTAAGGTCTGGGCCTTCGCTAATAAGAGCAAAGCGCCAGCCGTAGGGCTGTAAAGTTTACAGATGTTGAGTTCAAGAAATTGCAACCAGTGACAGCATGGAGTAGCGCGGTTGAGTCTAGCCCAGAGGCTCTAACACGTATCTATATGATGCTCTTCTATCTAAGAGGAATAGTGTATCTTGGATGAGTTGTTCACCTTGCGACCTCTTCTCAAGTTTCAATTTGACCATATACATGTAGTTGAGACTACAACGGTTTTAGTGGGACATATAAGGAGTTGCTCTATAGCAGCACAGTCTTGAAGAGCTAAATATCATACTCAAACAGTGCAAAACCTCCATTCTAGTCTACCAGGTATAACTATGAAAAGGTCTATCATAAGGGCACAAGACATAAAAACATGAACATAAGACGGATTGTTCGGCGGTTTGGTAATGCTGGTAATGACAAGTTTGCCCGTTAGCGACCATGGTTCGGAACCTTGATCGATTCGTTGATTCGCCGACTTCGGTGCGGGTTCTCCAATGGGAAATACAGGACCCCTAAGCTACCTAGGTACATACTCCGTCAGTAACTCCGGATCCTAGTGTAGTTCCTAGGAGGTAAGCAGGAACCACGCCGCTCGTAATCACCCCGCTATTAGTTGGTTTTCCAGGTCTTACTTAGAGGAACCCCACCAACCCCAACTCGACTGAAGAAAAATTGTTCTTGGGCTCTTCTTATATTCCCCCCTCCACCTCTCTTTTTTAACCGCTCTTCAGTCTGTAGGGAAAAAAAAATTCTTTCTTACCGGAGCGATTATTTTCACGATCTTTCCTAAACCATAGTTGAGTAGTCGCCCTCTACTTACACAATGGCAGCCAACGGTTCCACCTACGCTCTCTCTCAAGAGCACAAGGAGGTCAGTATACCCCTCACTATCAGTATGCTTGCAGCAAGAACATTGTGCTGACTCACCGCTAGTTGCTCGAGAGATCTCTTCTCGACTCTGATCCGGAGGTTGCGGAGATCATGGTAAGTCTCCTGCTTGAAACAAATCGACCTTGTAGCTGACTGCCCTCATTATAGAAAAAGGAAATTCAGCGACAGCGAGAATCCATTATCTTGATTGCCTCCGAAAATGTCACTTCTCGCGCCGTTTTCGATGCTCTTGGATCCCCCATGTCCAACAAGTACTCCGAAGGCTACCCCGGTGCTCGGTACTATGGTGGAAACCAACACATTGATGAGATCGAGCTTCTTTGCCAGAAGCGTGCTCTTCAGACCTTTCACCTCGACCCTGAGCAATGGGGTGTGAATGTTCAGTGTCTTAGCGGTAGCCCGGCCAATTTACAAGTCTACCAGGCTCTTATGCCACCTGGAGGCCGATTGATGGGCTTGGATCTCCCTCACGGTGGTCACTTGAGTCACGGATACCAGACTCCCTCCAGAAAGTAAGTTTTTGCTTAACTAGTACAAATATCTGTGAATATCTCCGACATCCGATGACTGACTCGGTCAATTGCAGAATTTCAGCCGTCTCTACATACTTCGAGACTATGCCTTACCGAGTGGATCTCACCACCGGCATCATTGACTATGACAGACTTGAGGAGAACGCCCAACTCTTCCGTCCCAAGGTTCTTGTCGCTGGTACCTCTGCTTACTGCCGCGAGATTGACTATGCTCGCATGCGTAAGATTGCTGACTCTGTCGGAGCTTACCTTGTCGTTGACATGGCGCACATCTCCGGCCTAATTGCCGCCGAGGTCATTAAGTCTCCCTTCCCCCACGCCGATATCGTCACCACCACAACACACAAGTCTCTCCGTGGCCCCCGTGGTGCCATGATCTTCTTCCGAAAAGGAGTCCGGAGCACCGACCCCAAGACTGGCAAGCAGGTTCTCTACGATCTTGAGCCGGCCATCAACTTCTCCGTCTTCCCTGGCCATCAGGGAGGTCCCCACAACCACACCATCACCGCTCTCACAGTTGCCCTGAAGCAGGCTCAGACTCCCGAATTCAAGGCATACCAAGAGAAGGTCGTATCCAATGCTAAGACGCTAGAGAACAAGTTCAAGGAACTTGGTTACAAGCTCGTCTCCGACGGTACCGACTCGCATATGGTTCTCCTTGATTTGAGACCCCAGGCTGTGGACGGTGCACGTATCGAAGCTGTCCTCGAGCAAATTAACATTGCTTGCAACAAGAACGCTACTCCTGGTGACAAGTCAGCTCTCACGCCTTACGGTATTCGCATTGGCACTCCTGCCATGACTTCGCGTGGCTTCGGCGAGCAAGATTTCGAGCGTGTCGCCGGCTACATCGATGAGAGCATCAAGATTGCCAAGGAAATCCAGGCTAGTCTACCCAAGGAAGCTAACAAGCTCAAGGACTTCAGGGCCAAGCTTGCCGAAGGTAACATCGCCAGAATCGACGCCCTCAAGAAGGAAATTTCTGCTTGGTCCCAGACATTCCCTCTCCCCGTTGAAGGCTGGAGACTGGATGCAGGCATCTAAACTATCACATGTATGAATGAATGACGATGTGCGGGGGAGCTTTGCTGTTCAACATATAGACTTGAAGGCGAAAGAGGGGCAACTCAACTTATCTCTGGTTTGTGGAATTAAGGCGGGCTTCATTCTGGAAAACGGGATGACAAAAACGGACAATTGCATGCATTCATCAGGCGTTGCAAATATCATAAAAACTCTGGAGTTCGGTATAGCTCTAGGGGTCTGGGTCATCGGCGGCACTGCTTCAACGCGGTAGATTTTAGGGAACTGATATCCATTACATTGTTTTCGTGTAATAAGAAGATGCCGGGAATACTCCCATATTTGGGGTAGTTCCCAATACTAGAAGACGAGCTATAGGAAAAATATAGCTCCGTCAATTAACAAGCAATGACTTCGATAAAAAGGAACAGCTGTGACGACAACGATGCATCACACCTTAGCTACACATCACATCATTCTCCAATTGGTTGCATGCAGAAATCATCGCCATCTCTTATTACAAATCAATGTAAGTTTAGGATAGACTTGACATTGATACATATAAAAGCATATACGTGAACCAAATTATACATAATATCAAGCAATTTTTTTCCGTTGCGGAGTTCACGTATTCAAGCAAGCGAGCAGTCAACATGCCTCTTCCAGACGCCGAGCTACATCCCGTTGCAACGGGACTCGCCAAGAAAACCGTCGACGTATGTGTTTAAGATAGTTTGCTACCGCATAACTTTCCAAAACCATCTGAGTAGTGGGATAAGATATATCCGATGCTGAATTAATTGCGTATAGGAGCATTCAGCTGAACAGCCTCTGAAGCTATTCGCAGGCTGGTTCTGCCCGTTCGTGCAGCGGGTATGGATCACACTCGAAGAAAAAGGCATTCCCTACCAGTATATCGAAATCAATCCTTACCACAAGGACTCCGAGCTCCTTCGCGCCAACCCGCGCGGCCTCGTGCCGACTCTTGAGATCTCGCCCGGGAAGTCGCTGTATGAGAGCACGGTCTTGTGCGAGTACCTCGAGGAGCACTATCCTGAGCATAAGCCGCACAGTGAGTACCTACTTCGTTCGTCCTTCCTAAGGCTGGAAGAATGGTAAGTACATAGGTATCGATCTTGGCTGATATTGACATGACTAGTTCTGCCGGAGATCGGTAAGGACGACTATACCCGCGCGAGGGCTCGCATCTGGGTCGACTACGTCACGTCGCGGGTCATACCTGCATACCATCGACTTCTGCAGTTCCAGCCGTCGAAACATGAGGATGGAGAGAAGAGGCTAGATGAGCTAAGGAACGAGTTCAAGGGCCATTTGCTGGAGTTTGCGAGGGAGATGGATCCCCAGGGCCCGTTCTTCTTTGGGCCCGACTTGAGTTTCGTGGATATTGCTTTGGTTCCGTGGGCTGTGAGTATTCCTTGCTCATCCCTTTTTCATCCCGTTTTATTCTTATACCTACCCTCCTAATTATATTCATTTTGATCGTGCATCTAATGAGAACCCCTTCTCAGGTCCGTCTTTGGGTGTTCGAGGAATTCAAGGGTGGCCTGCGTATCCCGGAGCCCGGTCAATGTGGTAAAGACGAAGAGGCTTGGGCCCGCTGGCGGAAGTGGTTGGATGCAGCGGCTAGTCGTGACAGCGTCAAGAAGACAACTAGTGAACACGAGCACTACATCCCTATCTATAAGCGCTATGCCGATGATATAGCACAGTCGGAGCTGGCGAAGGCTACTAGGGCCGGTAGGGGTGTTCCGTGACCTAAGGCTAGGTACCTCCCAAAGCTGAAAGTTAGTATCTTGCAATGACCTGGCAGTTGAACTCCTTCTGTAAACTTCGGGTTGTTTACGAGACCTATTTTTAACATGGAAGCGAAGTGAATGTTTGAGCTTGTTTTCAATTCATAACCGGGTTTCACCAAATTTCTCGCATCTTGATGCCCATGATGTTTCTCGGAGCTCCGGGGTTGGTATGTGGCTATGTGGTAACATGACCTACGCCTCCTTGCTTCTTCCGCTTCCAGCCCTGGAAGGTTGTTAGATCATCTGACAAGGTCAACGACATAAACGCACCACCTCATTCTCTACCTATGATATTGGTTATTGAGACTTCTAATATGGAGTTAATTTGGAGCGGTCAACCTTTTTATATTGGATGGTTTATACTACATGATCTTGGTGTGTTCTTGACTAACCCAAGAGGGACACATTCTGTTGCCACAGCTCGCCATAGCTCCTATTAAGTGAGATTCCCGTTCTTTGAACGTTCTAAATAATGACACTAATTATACGAATCTAGTTGCATTTTCACGATAAATCTTACTATTATTTCATATTTATTTTTGGTGATTTAAATTAATCAGGCCAATTGCCCGAGCTATCATCTACCTCCTTGTATAGTCTACAGAGCTAGGTAAGCTACGAGTGACGGCGCGAAGCTACTAATTCCCAACCGCTAAGCTGATTGATAGATGAGGATGGAGACTACTGGGGAGGGCCCCGAGAAGTCCTTCTTATTTGACGTTTCATCATGTAAGTCCATGTCTTACTAGGGAAGAGGCTACTCAGCAGTCTGATGTATGCCTCTTCAATCGTCACGGAATCGTTGTTGACGCTTCGCACAAGTTCTGAGCCCTTTAGCTCCTTGAGAAGATCTGGCATGCGCTTCCAGAAGTCGTCGAGCCGATCCTGAAAGTAATCTGCCCTATCGCCAAACCCAGGACGTCTCAGGTAACGGGATCGCGCGACGTTGAATGGGCACTCTATAACGATGGTGAGGTCGGGGAAGGGAGAACCAAATAATTCCGCAGCCCCTCTGGCGTGCTCTGCCCTTCGAGGGAAATCGTCTAGTAGAATTCCCCTGTGTTTTTTTCTCTTGGTGATTTCTTCGATTTTCTTCCGAAGCACTACCAAAATGAAACCTAGAGGAATAGATCTCCGTTGGAGATGGAGATAGTTGATCATGTCATTAATAGGAATGTATCTCCACCTAGAAAGATATTCTTCAAGTTCGAACGGAAGAGACTCGCCCCTGATGTACTCGGCAACAGTTCGAGAAGGATCTTTTATTGACTTAAGCATGTCTATAATGGACAAATGGTAAAGGTCGAAGTCGTCGGCAAGTTCCTTTCCAAGAGTCTCCTTTCCGCCGGCTGGCATTCCGATGATGGAAATGATAGGAAGCATGGTGACGTTTGTATGCTAAATTTGGTTTAATAAGATATTTGAAGATCCTGACTTTCACTGGAGCGTATTGTGGCCATGAGGCCAAATTAAATATATGGAAATATGCTTCATCACTTATCTCACAATCAATCTGTTTCTGAATGTGGCAACTTTGTATGAACAATTTCGATAAAAACCACCAACACAATCGTATTGTTTCCTGTGAAAGATTTGGAAAAAGCCCTAGTGTTTTCAATCGCTGGCCCTGAATAACAACTTGAAAGCCTACTGTTCGAAAGTAGTTTTTAGCTTGAATTCTCTTCTTCGCATTCCTAGGAGGTACCTAGTATAAATGGGATTCAGAAACATATCCTCGTTGTATATTAGCACAGCAGGGGTGTGAAACTACCAAAAGGCGTTCTGCTGACTGCGTTGGTAACACGACTCCATGTTTCTCGTGGAAATTCGCCTAATTACACAGACCACGGGTTTTCCTTGTTTGTGGTGAGACACAGCTGCAGGTGAGTTAGGCTAGGTGCAGTTCGTAGACTCAACATCTGAGTATATAGATATTAATTGACCACGCGAAACCCCTTGCCTGCACCTACAGCTCAACGGAAGTCATGTCAGATAAATGCAATTCGTTGGTGATATACACAGCTGCTTTTTTACACGCTATTGATGCAATGTCCCTTTGGAGGAAATGAGCTGAAGGTTGGCTCAGTGACAGCTGCAGCTTAGATCGGTGCAGTATCTATTTATAATGGGAATAACACGAGGTGTGGTGTTTGCCGCTATGTCCCCGAGCTGACAACCTCTTCTGAGAGGTAGTATAAGAACCCTGAATTCTCCTCTGCATGGGAGAGGAAGCTTTACCTCTCACTCATCACACTGATCTTGCTTGGATATATCGGATTATACCAGCACGTCGCCTCTCGTTCTGTTTAGATTCACACACCAAAATGCACTTCTTACTCTGCCTTGTTGCGTCTCTAGGAGCAGTCACAGCTGCACCCTTCGAGCTCGTCTCCAAACGCCGACTCGGCGACCATGAGTGGACGCGCAACAAGAAAGACGGTTGCCCAGCCTACCTTGAGGAAGGTCAATACGAATTTCCGCATTATATAACACAGATCTCGCGCAGTGAACCTGACCGGGCTTTTGGGCCGCAGTTTAATGGCCGGATTACGCCCAACGACGTCTCGTCCATCTTCAGCTTCGATGTCCCGGCGGACCGCGCCAACGCTAATTGCACGCTTGAGTTCTTGTTTCCTTCCCGGGACAAGCTGAGGACGTCTGACTATACGTACGAAGGAGCCGGGACGTTCTTCTTCACGGGGTACTTGGCGGGCAGCTGTCCCAATGCATCAACCACGTTCAACAACCAGCCAACCCCTGGTATATTCCCACCATTCCCGCCTATTCACATGGAGCCAGGCTACGCCTACACTATTGATGTGGGGCCTTGCATGTTTGCGGCTGGGACGTGTGTGGCCGGGAGTAAGCTAGAATCTCGTATTGTGTTATGCGGGAGGACTGAGAGGCGCTAACGTAATATTATAGTGACTTCATCGAACGACACTTCTTTCGAGTTCTTTCAGGACCGGGATGATTGTCCGATTGGAATGTACAATGCTTATAGTTATGGATTGCCTTGCGACCCGGAGCATTGTTAATAGCATTAGCGATATATGGTAACTATCTGTTAGGATATACAATCTATTGTATGGTCAGTGTCTTTGTCAAAATGGGCATTCAAAGGAGATTGAGGCTTGGAACATAATGGAAGACTCAAGGTCGACTTTAGCGTATGTAGCTAGAAACCTCAAACCTGAATCAATCTCGGCTATTTACTTTGAAAATGACCATACCCCGGACGGCATGCCGAAGCTATGGTCTGTCAACTTGTGCAGCCGCAGAATCTAGAATGTTAAGCGCCCGATTTTTCATGGGTGTTCCATGTTCTGCGAGCCTGTTCAGTTGTTTCGGACGTAACGAATGTGATCTGTCAGATGTGCAATCTGAGTAGCCAAACAGAGCGCGGCAATCTCGCCGCCGATGTCATTGGGTAACCTATCCGAGCGGAACATTTTCTCAGGAGCCCTTCGAGAGGGCTGCCCGTTTTGGTTGTTTGGTGTTCCCTGGTCTTGTTGGCTGCAAACCATTGTTGTGTGCTACAACA
Organism: Hypoxylon sp. EC38; assembly: GCA_002120335.1. Lineage (NCBI taxonomy): Eukaryota > Fungi > Ascomycota > Sordariomycetes > Xylariales > Hypoxylaceae > Hypoxylon > Hypoxylon sp. EC38. Next base: position 137,219 of record KZ111289.1, read on the forward strand.
TGACTGGCTGACAAGCAAGCCCATAATTCCCAGCTTTCCCATCGGCTGCGCGGCACATCTGCATGTTGAAGTTTATCTGCAACCAACATGTTCGTAGGACGAAATAGATTGGAGTTAACATGAAGTAAGGGAGCTTTAGGGCTCAGCCTACTTCCTATAAGTGCCCACCGACAGGATGTGATTCACATCAATGGGGTCCGAGAGGGGCGATTCAATTGTGTAAATGTGCTACTGCTTTCCAGGCTGTCCTCCGTCTACAACATGCATTTTCTAATTTCACCATATTAGAAGGCGCTTTTCATTAGATGTAGCCAACACATATCGACTCATTTTCCCTTCGATAATACGCTTTTTCGTGTTTGGTGTTCGCCCTTGTTGGCGGCGCAGACGATGCCACCTCATTAATCCTCAAGATCTCAATCGGAGCCCACTTGTACGGCTAAACAACCGATAGCCGGTTAGAAAAGAATGAAGGCGTTTCCGTACTTGTCAATATTTCTTTTGAGGGGTACGTAGGCTGTGTTCATGCACTGGCGCATCGAATGTCTCTTGAACAGGTCGCTTATGACTCAAGTAGCCCAAGTCGTTGTCGCAGATTCTTGTACCACCTCGACCATTTCCCTGCAGACAGACTCCTCTACCACTGCAAATGTTCCGGTAGCCACGGATAGTGCAGACCAAATCAGCCTCGAAATCACAGGATGCGGCAATCTCACAGGCTTCTCAAACTTAACTGCTGTCGCCCGTGTCAATCTGTATTCGAACTCGTTCACCGAGGTCGATCTCGCTAGCCTCCGAATCACGGACCAAATCCGCATTGCCGATAACCCGAACCTCGAGACACTTGTACTGCCTGACCCACGCCCAGGTCAGACGATATCACTCCCGCCCACAGGCACGGACGCACCGCAGTGGTCGGTTGTCGAGATTGTGGACAATCCCGGGCTGGACACCGACAACATCAAATATCAAGGAAGCTCCAACTTCTGGGACTGGGGAGTGCGTAATCTATCGTCGTTCGCCCTGACCGGTGGGAATTTCCATTCGGATTTCTTGTGAGTCAAAACTTTCTATCCTAGAACGCAAGTTCCTTAGATGAGATGGCCTCCGTCTCCGTTCCCTTCTCCAGCACTACCTTGCTAACTTTAGGCCAAGCTATCCGCTGTCGACGGGTAATTATCCTGAAGACGGCCACGTATACGTAACCACTAGCTTCGTCTTGAACTCGACGGATTCGACGTACGACTGTGCTTATCTAAACTCGCTGAGATATCACGGGTCCTTCGAGGGCGACTACATGTGCCAGGGAAGGACGGTTGTCCCGGGTTCGGCATATAGGCTTTCGAGCTCCCGTCTCACTCTTTTGGGTGGACTAGGGGCGGCCGTTTTCTTTGTGGAATTGCTATAGTGGGGATGAGGAATTAACTCAGATCCATGGTATAGAACCGGGGTATAGAATGAGGGACTCCCGATCAGTCAACTGAATTCAGACAGCCGTGCATGAAGCTGTCTTTCCGAGCGAAGAGATGCGCGGGATCTATATACGAGTTTATAGAACGTGTTAGCTCCATATTTCCACAGCACGTGAAGCCATACTAGGCAGTATACTAGGTACCTAGATAGCTTATTATTTTCTGTTGCATACAACCTAAGTCGCAACTGCTGAGCAATCACAATCAATGATCTTGTTGTAATGTTCGGATTCGGCTGATGTATTCATGGGATAGAGGTAGTCAGTCACTCTTCGCTATATTCTCGATAGCTAGAACTTCTTGTCTCGGTACACCAGCAGCCCGATCAGTAGCTGTATCTCCCTCTGGATCTACGCTCGCCAATTCTGCCTTAGAACGCCGTATGATGGCTTACATGTTGGCCTGCAGCTCGCCGACCTCCCCTATCCGAACGCCGCTACGTTTTACGTCCCATTTCGGCGTCGAAGCTATCTAGCACGTCAAACGACGACCGCTTCTACCACGAGGAGAAAAATGTGTGCGGAGCCGCTCGACAAGGCGTCAGACTTCCAAAGTGATGAATGCGTTGTTGATGCTATTTCGAGCGAAGATGCCCCTAGAGGCTAGAGCTACTGGTCATGGCCAGCCGGATCTGTTTCGCGAGTAGTGTAGTTGTGACCCATATTCTTGACAGCAATTGGGCCGTGAGCAGCGCGTTCAAGGTTATGCTATATCCTGCATTAAGCCTGATGTTGTAGCTGGTCCTGATGTTGGAGCAGAGCCCGGACTACCAGTACGTACTCGTGGTTGTTTAGCCACAAGATCTATCTGCTTAACAATAGCCCTATACCCAGGGCAAATACCAAACCGAGCCAGCGTGTCTACGACTCGGCGTGGCACCCCATTACTATGAAGGTACATTCCTAAAGAGAAAGGTAGGAAATTAGTCCTGTTGGACGCATAGGCGCCTAATAGCAACGTAACTATCATATACGCCCTAGCCTCGCGCGAGAAAGAAGCGTTATCTTCATCCGCGCCATCTGGCTTTTGGCGGTCTCGTTGATTAGCAAGGATGCTCTCTAAAGCCGCACCAATCTTAGGTGCTGCCTCCTGTAGTTGGGGCCAAGCGTTCTGGAGAGGACTCTCAAGCCAACCCACATCTTTGTAAACGTCTTTAACAGAACGGAGGCCGTCGCCAGCTCCAATGAGCTGATCGGGCTCGAATTTTCCAAAGGCAGGCTTCTTCATCACCTCAGAAAGCTCCTTGCGGGTAGCAGGCACGTCAACAAGTTTTCGGTCCTCCTCGTTCAACTCAAATCGTATTCCGGACATAGCTAAGCGTTCCCTGATGGATGGCTTTTTGAGCACTCGAATAAATTGGACTAATCGAGACCCTCTCTGCCTATTATTTGCCATTCTGCCCAATAGCCAGCCCTCCATAAAGTGCTCGAAGTTAAAGCCACGCCTCCGCCGTGCCCGCCAAAAACGTTGCGTCTCAGCCGCAACCGTTTCGTTACGGCGTTCGGTGGCTCTGTCCTCATCTTCCACATCCTCATCGTCCATTTCCTCATCTTCCATTTCCTCATCTTCTACTTCCTCATCTTCATCAGAGATAGAAGGTGTAGTATTAGGTGGGTCGGATAGCTCAGACGTAGGAGACGGTACAGCAGCCGTATTGCTATTGCCGGATCTAATATGTTGAAGAGGGGATGATGGAAGGGTGGGCAGTTCTGGCGGGCTTTCCATATTTGTGGAATGGAATAGTGATGCTTCAATTAACAAGATACAATTAAGTTAACGTGTGCGCAGGTGGTGGAAAGTGAGATATTTGCAACTTCGTATTTTGATGTGTACTACGAGTGAAGAAAACCAGCCAAATTGCCCAGACCGCAAGTTTCGAAATTTGTGTACCGGGGTCATAATCGCTTTTGATTACCAGATATTAGTTACAGTAAAAAGAAGGCTGGCTGAAAAGGTATAGGGGATTTTAAAACCCGGTCTGAGCTCGCTGAGATTAGGTACCTAGGAGTGCCCCACCAACATCCACCTGGACCAAGCTCCCTGATGTCCGTTACCCCACGTTGATCTCAGCTATCGTCTTTTGGCTCTCGGCTTCAACCTCTCAGCCCCCTAAATTCACCGGTATTCAGAAGATCAATGATGGGAGATTCCCAACTTCTTAAATGATCTAGGCTCATTTAATTATGCCTATGAGTTATTTGATACTATATGACAATGAATAAGTAGCACATAATACTGTTTTGATACGACAACCAGAAGAAGCCAGTTAGGGGTACGAACTCATTAATTCCGCCGGCTCTCTTTGTGCTGACATCTCCAACGTTCTTCTCTGTTCGTCGAGCTCATAACTTTGCGTCTTAAAAAACTGCGACGCCCCGGCAGCATTGTGTATTAACGTCGGCTCTTCTTGAGCAGCACGGCCCCTCCGCCTACCAGCTAGGTATACTCCTCCAACAACTCCAAGCAAGAGGAGGAATCCAAATGATACACCGAACCCAATACCTGCTTTGGCACCCGCGCTAAGATTGCCAGTGTTCGGTGTATCCGAAGTAGCCAAGTCTGTATAGGTGAAAGTTGGTGTGATATCTATAGAATCATTCGCACTCGTCGCGATTGGCACGCTTGCTGTTGCTATTGGTGTACTCGAAGGCAAAGTGTGTGAATCTGTTGTTGTGGTAGAGCTCATAGAGGCTGAGTTGGGCCACTCCATGTCAGTTGGTTCCCTCCACACGACAAGCCCTTTAGCGAAGACGTTGTCCCCGGACCGACGTAAAACTGCTGTCGTACCGATCTTCGTTGGCGATCCGGATACATATGTGATCACATCCACAAGGTAAGAGCTATCAGAGGTCAAGGCTGACAGACAGGCATTGGGATCACCAGAAGATCGATCTGGGCGAGAGACGAAACCACTACCACGATAGTCGGCCCGTTAGAATAGTAACTGGTAGGTGGCAAGCCCCATATCTTTACACCATACCTACCTAGCCTTACGAGAGTAAATATCTCACATACCTGGGACAGCATGTAGCAGCAGTAATGCTTGACAACCCCCCTCCCACGTTAACTTCGCGGGCATAGCTATAGCTTTGCATACAAATGCCCGGTGAGTAATAATAGCCATCCTGAGGCTTAAAATTCGACGGGAAACAGTCGCTAATAGTTCCTTGTTGTATCCAAGTGATGCCCCCTGTGGTGCCAATATGGATCGATTGGCAACCAGTGCCACTGGGTGTGTAGGTCGTTGTCAGAGCTCCGAGATTTGCCATGTGCACAATTGGGATCAGAGTGGAACATGGAAATCATGTCTCCCTTACCGAGAAGTCTGGCCTATCCTGGTTTTAAAGGAGGGTATATTGGCTTTGGGGCTGTAAGATCAGGCCGGCCGGGCATGGCTTCGGAGCTGCATGATCATGGCGCAAGGTACCGATCTATGCGCGCTGCAGAAATCGGTAGTAAGGTCGAATGTGCTGAAAGACCAGCTACACGGGGATGTACTGGGCTTTGTATAACCGTACGAGAGCAGTCATATCCACCCCGGACCAGGTGATGATAATCCGCCAACGCGCTAATAAACATAATTTCTCAAAATTTATAATGTTCGGGCCCACTTATACCATATTTTATAATAAAATTATTATAAAGATATATAAATAACTTTAATACTATTAAATATATATAAATAAGGTTTATATTTTTTAGAAAAGTTAATTAAAGTAATTTTAATAATATAAATTTTATTTTAATATATTATTTTTTAAGCATAAAAATTAAATAAAAAGTTAAATAGTAATTAAAGCCTTATAATTAGTTATAAACAATATATAATATTAGTTATTAAGTAATTATTTATTAAGTAATAATTATTTTCTTATAAATTAAACTTTTAAAGGTAATATTTATAATAATAATAATATATTTAAATAATTATATAAAGTTATAAATAAATTTAATATTTTATTTCCTTTACTTAGTTTATAAGGATAAAAAGTTAAGCTAAAATATTATTAAATATTTTAAATAAAATATTAAAGTTATACTATTAGTTTTTAATAAATTATATTTTATTATTAATAATTAAATAAAATTCATTTAATTTTATAATTATTAAAGATAATTTAATTAACTTTTTATACTTATTAATATTTATAAAGGTTAAAATAATAATTATATTTTAATAAATATTATTATAATTAATGCTTAATATATTAATTTTATAAAAACATTTACTTTCGTTATTATTATAATAATATTTAATATAAGCATTATTTAAATAATTTAATATAATAATATAATATTAAAATATATCCTTATTTATTTTATAATTTTTATAAGTATATTTTAAAGGTAAAATAATATTAACTATTATTATATATATAATTATAATATATTAAAAAGATTTTTATAATTAAAAAAAGTTAATAAAAAGTTATTTTTATAATTAAAAATAGGTAAGAATGTAAGTTTAATTTCTTAATAATAATATATTTAATATTAATATTACTTTTTTAATAAGAAAGTTTATTTAATTTTAAGCTATAATTTTTATTAATATTTCTTTTTAAATATATATATATATATATATATAATAAAAGTATTTATATGTTTAAATTATTAATTATTAAAGTAATAATATTATTAATATATATTTTTTTAATCTTAGTTAAAATTTAACTTATATATTTAATAAGGTTTATATTATTTATTATTATATTTGGCTTATTTTTAACCTTTTTATAAAAAGAAATATTAATAAATGGTTAAAACCTAATTAAAAAATAATTTTTTTTAGTTAAATCTTAATTAAGGGTTTTTACTTAATTTTAATTAAAGCTTAAGTTATTGTTTATAATTTTAAGGGTTATTAAGTTAATATTAAAAAGGTTAAAAGCTTTATTATTTTACTTAATAAAGTTAATTTTTCACTTTTAAAATATAATATTAAAAATAACTTCTTAATTAATACTAGGCCTAATTTAATTTAACCTTTTTAAATAAATTATATAAGACTTTAATATAGTAAGTTTTTTAAAGATTAAACCTATAGTAAATATTAATTAATAAATAGGAATAAATGATAAATATTAATAAATAAATAAACATTATATAAAAGTAAAGTTTAAAAAAAAGGTATATATATTTTAAAAGTAAGTATTAATATATACCTTAGTATTTAATTAATTTCGCAAATATAAATATAATTATTACCAATTCTTTAAACATTATACAAATATTTATTTAATATAACATATATATTACTTTTAGGGATAATTAAAATTAATAAAATAATAAATTATATATAAATATATATTAAAATATAACTAATTATTAAATATTAATATAAAATTAAAAAATGTTTTATTAAATATAAAATATTATATTTCTTAATTATAATTTAAATAAAAGGCTTATAAGTTAAATAACTTTATTATTATTAATAAATAGGTATAATATATAAATATTAAGTAAAATAAATAAGCAAATATAAAAATATAAATTTAATATATTTATATAAAATATATATTAATTAATAATAATAAAAGCTAAGAAAAAAAAAACGGCAATAAGAAATATACTTTACCTAATTTATAATATTAAACTTATATATATACTTTAATTATTACTTAAATAAATATTTAATATTTTATTATTATTTAAATTATTAATAATTAATACTTTAATATTTATATTATTTTTTTTTTTTTATATATTTAATCCTTTTTTCTTTTTAGCCTAGGTTTTTTAAAGGCTTATTAAATCCTTTATAATATTATATTTTTATTTATTTATTATATATTATTTATTTTTAATTATTTTTAAAAATAAATTACCTTTAAAGTTAAGCCATTTTTAAAAACAAGTTGCCTTTAAATTTAAGCTATTTTTAAAAATAAGTTACACTTAAAAATAAGCCATTTTTAAAGTTAAGCCATCCTTAAAATTAAGTTATCCTTAAAAATAAGCTATCCTTAAAGTTAAGCTATCCTCGAAAATAAGCTATCCTTAAAGTTAAACTATCTTTAAAGTTAAGTCATTTTTAAAAATAAGTTACTTTTAAATTTAAATTATTTTCATATTATTAATAAAAGTAACTTTATATTTTCCTTAAAATATATATTTTATACTTATACCTTTTATTTAATAAAATATTTATAAAAAATATATAAAATATAAATATAAAAATATAAATAATTAATATATTAAATAAGGATTTATAATTTTTTATTATAATTATTATTTTTATTAATATTAAGGCATATTGCTTTTTAAAACTTAAAAGTAAAATAATACTTTTTTTATTTTCTTTAAAAATTACTTACCTTTTTCTTTTATATTATCTTTTATAATAATATATTATTTATATAATTAATTACGCTTTTAAATAATTTTTATAAGTAATAGGAAAAACTTTTTTTATTTTTAATTATATTTTTTAATAAAAAGTTAAATTTATTAATAATTACTTTTTTAATTTAAATATAAAAAAGTTAATATAATTTTAATTAATAATCTTTTAAAATTATTTAAATATATTTTCTTTTATTAGTTATAAATTTATTTTTCTATTTTTTATAAAAAAATATTAGGGAATTTATAAGTTAAAAAAAGTATAAAGTTATAATAAAGGCATATTTTAATTATATTTTTAAATAATATTAATTTATTTATTTATATCCTAATAAATAAAAATCTTTTAAAGTTTAAAGTAATAAATAAAGCTTTATTAAATTTTATATATAAACCTAAAGTTAATTTTATTTAACATTAACATATTTTTTTTAATATATATTTAATAACATTTTAAAAATATTAAGCTAAGAATTAAAAATTATATTATTAAATAAATAAATACCTTTAAGATTATAATTATATTAATATTAAATACTAAGGTAATAATAATGAAATAATAGTTTACCTTAAACATTTTAATTAATAACATTAATATTTATATAAAACTTTTATATTTTATATTAAAATAAACATAGTAACACTATTAAATACTTATTTTAGTTAATTATTTATTATAATTACTTAATAAGCTTATAAAATATAAGAAAAAAAAGCTTATTTATATATTTATATTTAACCTTAAAATCTATTCGTAAATATTAAACCTTCTAATAATACTTAATCCTAAGTATTAAAATAAAAGGAGAAAAGGAGGATAATTAACGCTTATACCTTTGCTTAATTTACTAATTATAAAAAATTCCTTATATATTAAATCTTTTAATAATACCTAAGAATATTAGTTATTAAAATAAGGGAAAGTAATTAATATTTATATTTTTATTTAAACTATTAATTATAAAACTTTTTACTTTTGTTAATATACCATATAAAATTAATTAATAAGATTAAATATGGTATTTAAGTTGTGTTTAATAAACTTAAAAGTAGGGATAAATAATACTTTAAAAGCTTTTAAATTAATGCTTACACTTATATAACTACTTATATTATTAATAATAAATATAAATAAGTTTAATAAAAATTCTTTTTAATTTTTTAAACTTAAGTTAATAGAAATATAAAAGCAAGTAAATATATAAGATAATAGCCTTTACTTATGCTTTTTATTATAAGAATTAATTAAGTTATAATAACGAGCATATTTTAACATATATTTAACATTATTATTTTTAAATTTGTTATTATTAATAATATTATATAAGTTTATATACTTTTTTAACTAATTATAAGGTTTATTCACAAACTTTTAATATTTTAAACTAATATTATATTTAATATTTCGCCATTAATTATTTATATCCTTACTTATAACTTTATTTATATCCTTATATATATTTTTATAAAGACCATTATAAAATGATAAAATATTATTTAACTTAAAACATTTAATACTTTTTTTAAACTTAATTATATTATAATTTATCTATAATAACCTTATTTTCCCAGTTAATATTTCCTCTTCCCCATTTTTTATATTATTATTTACATTAATAATAATATAAGTAAAAAATATATCATTATTAAAGTTAAAAAAAAATATATATACAATAGTAAAGAAAAACTAGATAAAACAACCAAAGATAAGTTTATAAAAAACCTTATAAAATATATTAAATTTATAATTTTAATAATATTATATTAATTTAAAAACATAAATTTTATTCTTTATTAATAATATTAAGATAAAAATAAATAAGTTATAATAATTAATTTTTAATATAAGTTTAAAAAATGGAGTAAATATATTTATATTATAAAACTTATAAATATCTTTTTATAAAAAAATATAATTATAATACCCCTTAAAAAAGTTTAACTTTAAATATTTTACAAAGCGACGTACTTATTTATTAGCCTAATATATAACTATGCTAAGAATTACTTTAATTAAATTATAATAGTTAATCTTTTTAATGAAAATATATTTATATAATAATTAAGGATATATAAAATTCTAATCCGAAAGTTTTATTTATAGCTTAAGTATTTTTTAAAAAAATATTTAATTTTTAAAGTTTATAATAACGAGATATTTATACTTTATATTATTTATTATAATAATTATTATTAAATAAAAATAGGAATAAAAATATATATACTTACATTTATAGGAAAAAACTAGTATATAAAAGTATAACTTTCGTAAAAGGATATTACCTATTTAAAGGATATTATTTAAAAATATTTTAAAAAGTTTAATAAATATAAGATTTTTACCCTTAAATAAATAAAGGCTATTATACTTTTTATCCCTTTTATTATTTAATTAATAATCCTTATTAAAAAGGTGGAGTAAATAGCCTTTGCTATTATATTAATAATTTTTAATAATAACATAAAAAATATAATATACTAATAAATATTAAACACCATTATTAAATTTCATAGCTATAAAAATGGCTAAGATAAGATTATTAAATAAGATTAAATAATACATATTAAGTTGTAAAGTACTAATTTATAAAAGTTTTATAATAAGCAGCTTTTTTTTATACATATTTATTAAAATTTAAGGTAAAATCGAATAGGTAGCTTAGCTTAAATAAATAGTTTTAATTAGATTTAAGGGGTTATTTAAAGGTTAAACTAAACTATTAAATGAAAACCTTATAAGTTAATTACTAAAAGTTATAACATATTAACTTTTTATATATATTAAATTAGTAAGCAATTAAATATAAAAAGGTTAATAAATAAAAAAAGAAAAATATTTTAAAAAACATATATAATATACTAAGAAGGAAGGGAATTAAGATAGAAAAAAATAATATTTCTTTTCATAATAATGTTAATAATAAATAATAAATAATAAGGTAGTAAGGGAATAGGAAAGCTAAAAAAAATAATAGAATTAAAATTTAAAAGGAAGTAATAAAACTACTAATAAAAGGAAGTAAAGGGTAACTAATAGGAATTATTATAATTATATTAATAAATAATTTAATAATCCAAGGATTTAAAAAGTAAAACTATGCCTTAATTAAATTATCTTTAATAATTAATTTACTTTTTTTTATTATTAAGTATAATACTTATATTAATATTATTTAAGGCTAATTATATTATATATTTTAAAAGGCTAAATATTTAATTAAAATTAGTAATAATATTATCTTTATATTAATATTAAGCATATAATATAAAATAAAACAATATTATTAAAAACAATTTACCATAAAGATTAAAGCAATATATCTTTTATAATTTATTAAGATATTAAATATTATTAATATATAAATTATTTATAACATTTTATATTATATTAACTTATATAATATTAATATTTTATTCCTTATAAGGTTATATTTATATATATAATTAAGTTTAAAATAATTATATAATTAATTTAATAAACCATATTATAGTTAAAAAAAATACTTATATATAAACCTTGTTTAAATATATTAACCTTATTTTTAGTTTTTAATATAATATCTTTTTCAAATATAAAATAATAAAAGATTAATTATATTTACTATATATAAAGTTTTAATTTTTTAATAGTTATTTTTTCATATTAATCAATTAAAATTTAATTATATTAAATAGTTAAAGCTTTTAATTTATCCTATATTAACTATATTAAAAAGAATAAAAGTTACTAACTTATAATATATATATATAAATATTAAAGTCTTAGTTTTATACTTATATATTATACTTAATATATAAAATCCTTTTATTTTCATTATTTTATTATAAATTATTATATATTAAATTTAATATATAATATACTTAAATATACTAATTACATAATCAAATTAATTAATTATATAAGCTATATAAATATAAAATTTAATATACATATATATATGCATATATATAAGTTAGGCTATCCTATTTTTTTAATTTATATTATTTAATTAAAAAAAAACGCCTTTATATTTTTAAAAATGCAAATAACTTTATTTACTTATATATACCTTACCTAAGTAATTTAAAAAACTTATAAATATTATATTTACAAGTTATTTATTATAATCTTTAACAACCTTATTATATTTTTAACTTAATTAATTATATAAGCTTTTAAATAAAGATAATTTAAATTTACTTTTATTACATTAATACCCCTTATAAATACAATTTTATTTACTATTATAAAGCTTAAAAATATATAAATAATAGAAAAAGGATTAAAAGTTAAGTTTTTATACTTAAGGAAAATAAAATATATTAAAAATTAAATTTAATTATTAAAACAATTTATAATAAACCTAAGCTACTTTTAAATAACATAAATATTTACATTAAACTAATTTGTATATAAGTTTTTATTAAATATCAATTTCCTTTAAGTAATTTCCATCTTTTCTTTAACCTTTTACATATAATTATAATACCACTTTATATTACTACAAGGCAATTCATTATATATTAACCTTAAACCTTTACCTTTATTCTTATAGTTTTCTAAGTAATTTTTTAAAGCAATATACTCATTTTTATATAGCCATATTAAATCTTACATATTTAATAGGTTTTTTACTAGCCATTTATTATAAACTCTTTTTATTTCTAATAATAAAAAACTATTAAAATTGTAATAAGTTAATAGCTCTTTTAATATATAAATTAATTATTATAAACCTAGGTTTTATTTTAAGCTTTACCTATAATTTTTTACATTTGGATTTAATGGATTAAATATGTTTAACCATATTAAATAAATATAACCAATTATAATATTTTTATTACATAATTAAAACCAAATCTTATATTAATTTTATTTTATAATAAAGTTAATAATCTTTTATTATATTATATTTTTATAAAGGAAATATATAATTATTTAATTAAATATCCTATCTTTATTAAAGTTATTTAAGTTTATTAACCCTTAAAAAAAGTCCTAATATTATTAGTTATAACTTAATCTTTTCTTTTTAAAAAAAGGCTAAAAAAATAAACTTATAATTTAATATATATTAATAAATAATAATAATTATAGTCACTATTACTTTATTTTATTATTTACTTTATTTATCTTATACTTATATAAATTTAAAAAATGATATCCTTATATTTAAAAAATTTTTATATTATTTAAATTTATAATAATAATTAATAACTTTAAATATATAGCAAGTTAATATTATACTTAAGCTATAAATAAGATTTTAATTTTATAGTTTATTTTAATATATTAAGATTAAAAATTTAATTTAATAATAGTTTAAAAAAACTAATATAATATATTAATAAATAAGTAATTAAATTTATTAATATTATATTATAAAATTTTATAAGAATATACATTAATAATTATGTAAATCTTAAGTTTAATAAAATATAACTTATAATAGCTATTTATATATTATATAAAATTTAACCTTAATATTTTATATTATATTTATCTCTTTGTTTTAACTTATGGCTTAAGATTAATATATTATTATATAGTTTAAGGATAATATAAGCAATATATTTTATATATTATTATTTATAAAATGAAGATTTATAAAACTTTATAAACCTACCTTTATAATAGGTTTTATCTTATATGCTTAAGGTTATTTAATATTTACATATATATGTTAAGGAATTTGTTTAATTTAACTATTATTTCATATCGTTTATTTATATTAATTATTTTCCTTTTTATACTATTTTTAAGTTAAATTTAAATAAGAAAAGGGCATATTAATTTAATATCTTATAAATATTAAAGTTAATTTAAAATCTTAACATTGTAAAGCTTTAAAAAAAAGAATAAATATTATATAAAATTTGTAAATTTATTAATATAAGGTATTAAATTAAACTAAGTCTTTCCTTATACCTTTAATTTATACTTTAATGTTTAATATATTAACTTAATCTTAGATTATTTTTCTTTTAAATATTTAATTATTAAGTTATAAAATAACCTAATTTTAAATAATTATTAAATTTTAAGCTAAATAATATTTATATTATATTTGTTTTTAAAAAGTCTTTATTTTATTAAATTTTATTAAAGAAATTATTTACCAATTATAATATTATATTTAATTTAAAACTTTTAAATAATAATATATTAAAAGGCTTGATTTTTCATATATTATTAACTAATTAATTCTTTATATGGTTTGAAATTTATATATATTAACAGTATAATAATTATAACAAATAATTAAAATAATATAAATATTAATTAAAGATTTAAACATATATAATTTTAATTATATATAAAAGAATAAATAATCCTAGTTTTTATAATTCTTTAATATTATCTCTTTTTAAATCTTATATTAAGTGTATTTAATTAAAGCTATAAGCTTAAGTAATAGTTATTTAATAGCATTGCCACTTATTCTAATATTCCTAATATATTTATATAATAAATAATTTCACACTTAACGTCATTAATATAGGTAAAAAGAAGGAAATTTTAAATTAAGTAAAAGAATTAAAGATAGTTAAATGTATATAAGCAATTATAAATAAACTAGTTTGAAATTTAATAATCTTAACATTATGCTTATATAATTTTATTAATAACATTTTTAACTTATAAGTAAGGATTAATATATTTATAAAATAAGTAAAATATAAATATAAAATAATAGGTTAACTTTACTAAGTAACTTTTTATAAGCTTTTTATTTACGAAATATTTTTGCTAATTATTTATTAATTATAAGGTTTGTTTTCTATTAATAATAATTTAAATAAGGTTATAACCTTTAAGTATTTTTTTAATTTTAATTAAAAATTAATATTATTATAGTTAAAAAAGGAGTAGTTTATAATTTAAAAAAATACCATTAAATAGCCATTAAAAGGGATGCTAAGAAATATATTAAAAAAGGCGTTAAAAGGAATGCTTAAAGATGTGTTAAAAAAGGTATTAAAATAAATGGTTAGAAAAGAAGTTTTACGGTAAACAAGGCAAAAGTATTTTATATAATAAGGAAATAAAGTACTTAAGATAATTTACTTTTTATCCCTTTTAAGATTATTTTTAAAGGAGTGGTTTACTTTTATATTATATTATAAATTAAATTTAAATTTATATAAATATATATAATATAATTGGTTTAATATAATATATTATTTTTATAATATATATAATATAAATTATTTTTTAATTATATTATATATAACTTTATTAGTTTTAATTAAATAGGTTTATTAATTAATTTTATATATTAAATATTTAACAATTAAAACTTATATTAACTAGCCTTTTATTTATTAATACTAATTTAAACACATTATAAAATATTATAGCTTATAAGATTAGTAAATAGCTATTAAAACTAGTATAATATAATTAGGTAAAGGTGTATATAATAGTAATTAAATATATAATAATATTAAATTAAATAAAAAGGTAAATATTAACTTATTCTAGTTTATATTAAGGGTAAGTAATTTAAATCTTTCTCCTTTTAAAAATAAAATTATACTTATTATATCCTTTAATTTCTTACCCTTTTAATTAGGTTTACATGTTATATTAATTATATTAATTCTTATTTTTAATATAATTTATTTAAGATATTTAGAAAATGTTATATATATATTACCTAAATAATATAATTAAATAATAACTTTATTATATAAAGACTTTTATATTACGTTTAATTATAGCTAATATAATCATTATAATTATTATTATTTACCTTATTATTCCTTTATTATTAACATTGTAAATTAATATGAGGAGAAAGAATAATAAGTAATATTTATTAATAAAACTATCCCGTTTTTAAATACGCCTTTTAACCCTAGTTTTATTAGTATAAAATAACATATAAGATAAATAAATTAATTAATTACATTACCTACCAACTTACCTACCACTTACTATAATTTAATAATGCCTTAAAATTCATTTATATGTATACTTTTCATTACTTTTATTAATAAAAGAAACGTTAACTTTAAATTAAAACTATATTTTCATAATTTTATCTTATTTTAATTAATAGGAAATATGTTAAATATGGTATATATTAATGTTTTATAAAACTTTAATAAAGGTTATAAAGGTATTAAAATAAGATTAAAAAAGTTTAAATAGGTTAATGTTTAAAAGAATTAATAAAACTAAATAAGCCTTAAGTTAAACCATAATATTATTTAATTATATTTTAAATAGATTTTTTATTAATATTATATAATTAATAAGGGCTTAAATAAAAAAATACTTAAGTTAGGGATAAAGAAAAAATATAATAAGTTTAATTTAACTTTTATTTAATTTTACCTTATTTAAAACTTAATATTAATATTATTTTTATTTTAACTTATATTTAGGTTAAAATATTAAATAATAAGCCTTAATTTTTATTAATATATTTATTTCGAACCATTTATAATTGGCTTAGTAATAATTTTTGTATAATTTATTAAAAGGTAAAATTTATAATATTTTACAATTATATTTTTAAGTTTAAATTTAAAAATAAGGATTAACCTTTACGAATTAATTAGTTAAGGGATTATAAAGTAATAATAATAAGGAATATATTTATAAAAAATAACATATTTTAAAAGTTAAAAAAGGATAATTAATATCCTAACATATATTATACCTTTATAATTATATATTATAAGCAAGTTAACCCCTTTACTTTATAAGGTTAACTAATAAGTTTATATAAAGCTTTGTAAAATAAGGATTTTAATAATAACCTTTTATTTTATAAAACCTTTTAATCTTAAGTAATTTTAATTATAAAAGGACGGTTAAAATAAATAAAAGAATAACTTTATTTTAACTAATATAATATTAATTGGCTAATACCGCTACTATAATTTTTAAGCTTTAATACTTAAATTTTATTAAAAGGCTTTGTCATTTTATTATGGATTAAAGAAAGCTTATATAATAATACTTTATTTTAATAAAGTATAGTAATAAGTATAACCCTTTAATTTTTTTATTTACCTTTTTTATTCCTATTTATTATTTAAATTATTATTAATTTTAAACTAAAGTTTATTATTATTAATTTAATTAAGAATAGAAACTTTAATACCAATTCTTTATTATTATTACTAGGGTATTATTTTTTTAAGAACTAAACAAATGATTCCTTAAAATAAAGTAAGGTTAACTTTAATTAAAAATAATTAACCTTTTAATAAGAAAATTAGGCTAAACCTAATATAAACTTATTATAACTAAACAATATTTAGTTATTAACTCTTTAATTAAAAGGACCTAACTTTTTTTATAACGATAAGGACTTTACTAAATTACCCATAACTATAAAGTAAAGTTCAATTCTAATAAGTATTATATATACCCTTTTAAATATATAATATAATATGTTTATTATAAATATAAAAACGCTAGGTATATAAGATAACCTAGTTAATTTAAGTAAAAGAAAAAGGGCTTATTCGTTTATTAGGATTATTTTTAAGCTTATTAGTAATGATTATTTTTTAATGGCTAATAATTTAATCTTTAAATTGTTAATTATTTAATATATTTTATCCTATTATGTAGTTATTAAGAAATAAAAGGTTAATAAAGTATTGATTAAGTTTGGCAATTTATTAAATGAAAATAATGTTAAAACTTATAAATATAATACTTATTATAAGCTATTATAACTTAATATAAGATATTAAGGGGGAATTAATATTTAAGTGAAAAGGGATATTATAATTTTAAATTATAATTATATTTTAATAAAGGTAATAAAGGAGTATAAGATTAATTACTATATTATAAATAAAAACAAAATAAAATAAAGGATATAAACTTTATTAGATTAAAATTTTTAATCTTATATTATTAAACTTTATAATAATTATATAAATATATTCCTTTTTTTTTTTTCTTAATCTTATAGTTATAAAAGTTATATTTATTAATAAATTATAAATTTAAATTAACTATAAATATTAAATAAATAAGGTTTATCATATATATAATAAAGTATAATTAGCTATATAACTTATTATAAATAAAATTAGTTTTAAATTAATTAATAATATTTAAGTTTAAATATAAAAATAACTTTATAAGATATGCCACTTTAGCCTTATCCTTACTTAAGATATAAGATATACTATATAACCTAATATTACATAACCATATCTTAATAATAAGGTTTTAATCATTAATAATAATAAAATTAATAATAGCTTTATTAAAGCTTAAAAAAGTTAAAAAAAAATTATTAAAGGTTATAAAAAAGTTATATCTTTATTTTGATTTTTAAAAGAGTAATTAAATTATTTTTATTAGCCTTTATTAATACTTATATAAATATCCCCTTTAAAAGTTTAGTTTATAAAAAAATAACTATTATTTAATAATAGCTATTTTATAGTTATTATTATATATTATATTTAAGGATTAATAATTAATGCTAGTTATTATAACGATATAATATTAGCTTTTAAATAATTATTTATTAAATAATAATCATTTTCTTATAAATTAAATTTTTAAAGGTAACATTTATATTAAATATTTTTAAGTTATAAAGTACTTATTTAAAATCATATATAAGGCTATATTATTTTTATCTTTTAATATATTTTTTTTTACTTATTTATAAATTTTATTTATTAAATCTTTATAATAATATAATATAATATATAATTTTTAATTTTTTTTTTCATTCTTTATAATAAAATAACCTTATGTGGATTATTTAAATGGATAAATTATATAATAATATAATTATAAATTAAAAAATTTTAATTTTTATTTAAATTTTATATATTTTTTTTATTTTATTTTTATTTTAATATTTTTTTCCTTATCATTTTATTATTTTATGTATATACTATTATATTAATATAATTAATTTCTTATATTTAGCTAATATTTAATTTATTTATTATTAAGTAAATTAAAATAAAATTACCGAAATAAGATAGGATAAAAATAGGTTATAACTTAAAGAGTTTATTTAAAAATAAACATTCCTTTAATTATTATAAAAATTTTAACATTTTTATTTATTAAGTTTATTAATACAAAAGAATAAAAAGAAAGATATTTTTAATTAAGTTTATATATAACTTAATTTTAATAAATTATATATAAATCCTAGCCTTAACTTTAATATATAAACTTAATTTAATTAATTACTTATTAATTATTATAAACTTCTTTTTTAAGCTAATAATAGTTAACCTTTTACTTAGCTTAGCTTAAATTAAACCTTTATTTAATCTAATTTTAACTTTAATTAATTGCTTATAAACTTATATCCCAAATTGTATTTATATTTAAATTAATATTAAACATTTATATACCTAAACCTTAAATTATATTTTTAACCTAACTTTAATTAAATGCTTACCTTATATTTTAATATTAAACTTATAATTTAATTTAACCATAACTAATTAATCTTATATTAAGCTTTTAAATATCATTTAATATTAAATTTTAATAAGCTATTTATATATCTTAATATTAAATACTTTATTTAATTTAATTTTAATATATTTTTATCATTAATTAACAAAGATTTACAGCTTATTTAACTTAAGTTTAATTAAAACTAATTTTTAACAATTTTAACTATCTTAATAATTAAGTTATATAAATAATTTAATCTTTTTTTAAAGTTTTATATTAAATTATTTATTTAATTTATCTTTAATAAGCCGCTTATATATATTAAAAAAAAGCTTATAGCTAAGTGGAAAAAAATATCTAACACATACTTTAATTATAAAATGGTAAAAGTTAAATATAAACTTAAAATGCTATGTGGTAAATATTACCAAATAGGGTAAGTTTATATTTAAAATAAAATACTTAGGCTTAAAGTAATTAAATTATAATTTATTAAGTTTTATTATAATTAAAACTTAAAAGGCTTTTAACATATTAAAGAAAATAAGTTTATATTATTAGTTTAATTTAAGGTTATAATATAAATTAAATTTAATAATATCTTATATTTTTAAATTTAGAAAGTAAAGGGTAATTATATACTAGCTTTATATAATATAAGGCTTTAACTATTATTTATTTTTTTAGTTAATTTTTATAATTAAAAAGTAATATATTTTAATAAAATCTATATTATTAAAATTAAATTACCTTAATTAACTATTTTATAAAATATAAATTTTAATTATATATACTTATTATTATTAGCTAATATTAAATTTATAATATGTCATTAATTATATATAAATTTATAATATATTAAGTAATATAGCCTTTACTTATTAAATATATATATAGCTTATATGGTAATAATTTTTAATTAAGAGGAATAATTTAAATAAAATTTATATTATTTAAAAATACTTAATTATATAATTTTAATAATATAAATCTTATTTAAATATACTTAATATTTAATATGTTATATATGAATTTATTTTTAAATCTTTTAAATAAATATTATATACTTTTAAAAAGCCTTATTTTAGGTAATAAATACCTTACTTTAAATTTAATATTCACTTTATTTTTAATTATATAGCATATAATTATATATTCCTTATATTATATATAAAATAATATAATGTTATATTAAATTTAAAGTTAAAATTTAAGCCAGTTATGTTATTTTTTAAAGATATTAATAATAATACTTTAATTATAGCTTATTTATTTAATATTAATATTTATTATCTTAAATATTTTAAGGTTTATAACCTGCTTTTATATTTCTTTATTTTAAATAATAAAGACATGGATTATAATTTAATTTATTATGTTTATTATATTATAGTTAATAATATTTCATTTAATAAAAAGTAAATTATAAGTAATATAACTTAAAATGAAGAAATAAATGTTTTAAATTATTTAAATATTAAATTTAAAACCTATCTTACTTTATTTTTAAACTTATTAATTATAATATTTATTTTATAATTGTTTAATAATATCTTTTATAAAAGAACTTACTATTTTTATATTAATATAAATTTTTTAAGTAAGTTTAATATTTATTAAATTAAATTAATATAGTTATAATTAATTATTATATAAAGCCTTATCCTATTATTTTTACCTTTAGCTATTAAATATTCCCACACGGCAAATTACCTTTCCCTTAACACTTTTTTTGCATTTATTTTATCTTATATTTAAAACTTTATACCTTATTTAAAATAAGTTTAAAAGTTATTTATAACCATAATAAAAGCTATTAAATCTTATAATTTTTTTATAGCTTTAATTAAGCATATATTATCTTTAAAGCTATTAATTTTTAGTTTATTAATAATAAAATAAGCTAATACTTTTTTAATTTATTAATAATACTTAAAATTAATAAGTTAAGTAATATAATATTTCTTTGCCTTAATATTTATAAAATACTTAATTATAAGGAACTTGTTTTAATTTTAAAGCTAAAAAGAAAAAAGTATAAAATAATAATTTATATATTTTATATATAATTTTAGTATTTCTTTAAGTAAAAAAGTTTATATTATAACTATAAATATTAAAAATTTTATGATATTATTTGTAAATTTTTTTTTATATACTTTATTTAATCTTTTTTTTATAGCTTAATATTATAGATTTTTAAAGCATAAGCTAATCTTATTAAAGTTATTATTTACTAATTAAAAGGTTTTAAAAACATATTAATTATTATTATAATAATTATTTATTTTTTATCTTAACTTTTTATCCTTTTTTTAGTTAAAGCTTAAAATAATAAGTTAATAATTAGCTTTAAAAGTAAAAAATAATCATAATTTAATTATAATATAAAAAATTATTTTCAATATTTTAATATTATTTAAAAGGAAATGATATACTTAATTTATAATATAAATAAGTTAAAAAGTAAAGATATTACTAATAATAAAGGATTTTATAAAGGCTAGAAAATTCATTATTAAAATAGTTTTAATAATAACTTAACACTTAACCTTTTATTATTATTCATTAATAATATTAATAATAATAATTATAATATTAAAAATATAATAATAGAAATAAAAGAAAAAAATATATATAATATTATAATAAAGTAAATTATCCCTTTTAAATATAAGGATTAAATACTAGGTTTTAAGTTAAAGTTTTAATATTAATTAAAAAGTTTATTAAATATAATAACATATATAAGATAAATTTATATTACTTAATATATATTAAATTATAATATAAAAAGTTAGTTTAAATATTTCTAATTTTAATAAATTAATATTATTTTAATTAATTATCATTTATTACTTAATAACTTAAAAATACCTTAATATTTTTATATGTTAAAAGTTATTTTTAACTCCTTTTATATTTTTTATAGTTTAAACTTCTTTAATAATAATTATTTTATTACTAAACAAATCATTTAAATTAGCCAAATAAAATATATTTCCATTTTAAGGTTTAAGATTTAATTTATAAGCAAATTAAAGTTATTATAATCACTTCTTATTTATCCTTTTTATTATTTAATTTTATTTTGTTTAATATATAATTAATAATTAATTAATTACTTTATTAATTTAAGGCTAAGAATTTTTAAAAGGTTTTTTATAAAATTATTTAAGTTAAAAGGCTTTAAGTAATTTACCATAAAATTATTTAATAAAAGGTTTTATATTATTAACCTTTAAGTTTTTATAAGGCTAACTTTTATCCTTTTTTAACAACTAATTTAATTATAAAGTTAACGATAAAGTTAACTTATTAGCTTTTTATATATTATTACCTTTAAAATTTAAATTTATAACATTTTATTAAAATAAGTTATATTATAATAAGGAATAATATACTTTAAAATATAACTTATATCGTTAGTATATTTTTATACTTTTTTAGCTTAATATTATTAAAATAATTTAAAAACCATTAATAAGTTTATCTTTTAAATTAGTAAAAAAATATAAGCTTAATAATTTAGCTAAATAATTAAGGAATAAAAATATATAATAACTTTTACTAATTTAACTAATTATATAATCGTAAATTATTAAATAAAATAGGTATTTTTTATAAAAAAAAAGTTATAATAAAAGGAATAATATAAATTATTTATTTTTAATAATTATATTATATATATATTACTTAAATTTATATTATTAGCTTATATAAATAAAATAATTTATATTATTACCATTAATAAATAATTATAATTTACTAATTATAATTATTAAAATATGATATAAGTAGGCTTAAACATTATAAATTTTGAGAAATCATATTTATTGGCGCGTTAGCAGATTATCTTCAAATGGTCTAGGGTACATATCTTTAATTTCCGAGAACATAACAGTATTCTATTGGGCGAAGAGCATGGTTAGGTAGCACAACATTTAATTCCAGAGACGTCTTGCACGGGAGGAGCTTACTGGATGGTTTCCTACATGAAACGCTTTTTAATGTGACCCCTAATTTTTATGGATTGGTACGAGCTGAATTTTGAATACCTAGGCATGTAATGGTATCCTCAATGGGCCCATTGGAATTTTTAGGGATGATCGAGGCAGCATTTACCGAGATGGTGTTGCGATCACATTCTCCCTGCCAAGAGGTTAAGAGGTAGGTACCATTTTTGTAGTCCCCTATATCCCAGTTGCAGAAATACGGCATTTCTTGCTGCATCTCAG
Organism: Hypoxylon sp. EC38; assembly: GCA_002120335.1. NCBI lineage: Eukaryota > Fungi > Ascomycota > Sordariomycetes > Xylariales > Hypoxylaceae > Hypoxylon > Hypoxylon sp. EC38. The sequence goes on from KZ111289.1 coordinate 160,669, forward strand.
CATTTTCTACCTAATCGTTAAAGGTAGCGCTACCTTTTTGTTTTGAATAGAATTGAAGTAGTACGCTTTATCATATGTATGTTCAGCCACAAGCTTTTACTAATTATTGTCTCTCAGCCAGCCCATAAGATCCGTCAGGCTTCTCCCGTCAGCGTCGAGAGGTCAGCTCAACCCCGCGTTAGCGTAAGCACCAATAGAGTTATATTAGAAGAGAACGTGTCGTCTTGAGGGCCTACATTACCTCATTGACCGGTGGACGGCCCACGATGAATTTATATAGCATATAGCCCTAGTTGTCCGTTATTGTCAGAGACCAGTAATCAGATTTGATGATTGGCCGATCTGTCATTGCTCGCTGCCAGTTAAAGAGCTACCTCCGGACGTCACTATCGAATCGGGTGTGCCCCCAAATGAACCTGCTGAAACTACCTTGATAGACTATTCATTACCAATTCCCCCCTTTTCAACTTCGTATCACCGTTCTTGCCTCGTAGATGGAGTGCCAAGCCATACACTTTATTCTTATACACCACTCGGCAATAGTGGGTTTGAAGGAATAAGACTGAATATGGATGCAGTTGTGTTACCTAACGCAACGAGGTTATTCGATGTAACGTAATAGGGCTTGGCTCTAGGCTTGTTTCGGTAGGAAGCGAAGAGGCGATATTAATGCGGCGAAGTTTCACTCCGGTGGTTAATAGCTCTAGTTAGTCGACCGTTTCATATACTACTAATCAACATGTTTAAACATTCCCTTCGCACCTCACGCAGAAAGTGACCTGCTATTTGACAGCGCTCGTTATTATCCCGGGTTAGATTCACGGGTGAATTTGACAGGCTTTCATTGGACTACTAGAAGCGGAAAGATCTAGATTCCTACATCTCTTAACCGGGATCAATGCCATGGATCGGTGCTGAAGGATGAGCAAGGATCTATATTAAGCATACATAGGTATTCAGCCCCGACGGCGCTTGGTGGAACCTCAACCAGTCAAATGAGCCAAACTATGGCCGTTATTGGTATATTCAGTCCAAGAAGCTTGTGTAAGTCTCGTATAAATAATTAACAATCCTATATTGTAATTGGCCACAAGGCTCCTGTGAAGGACTTCTGCGTTCCCGAATCCTTTCATAATCACGCTGGTGCCTGGGCTGGATCGCGTTGGGCTTTTCTTCAAATTCCCTACGAGTCGATGTTGGCTCTGGGCTGAAGCGATATGACGCGTTCGTTCAACCTGACGCTCGTTGCGCTATGGTTTCTAACTGTAACGGGGATTAAGGGAGACGATGTAAACAAATTCAAATATCCGACAAAATCACTCTCGTTCAACTATCTCGACACGGTTAAGGTGGCCTACGTAGGCAACATTTCCAAGCCGCAGCTATACACGTGGTGCAGAAATGCTGCGGGAGATGTCGTGCGTGGGTTTTCAGCGAACTTCGACGGTGGACGGTGGGCGAGGCTGCTGACGGGAACCCAGAGAAACGACTCGACCACACCGGTGATTATGACTCGACGGCGCCAATAAAGCTCGACTTCACCGTGGACAAGGAGGTGACGAATTGTTGGTTCAATATACGTCAACCCAATAGCAAAGTCGGAGCAAATAGTCCAAATTTTCAGTTCAACTCAACCAAAGGAAACCAGGTATGTTGAATTCATATAATGAAATCACAATCGAACGAGAAACCTGGGGTTCTTGGAGAAGGAGGCAATTCGGCTCAAAGCTGCACCGAAAACACACAGAGTTGTTACCCGATGTCCTTTCCGTCCTCGTCTGCTGAAACAAATAGCGGCTAACCTAAGAGCTATCAAATAGAAAACGTTTAGCTTGGCCTCGGCAACCTCATCGACCTCTAGTTCCCCAGCTTCTACAAAACCCGGGGTCAGCACTAACCCCACAGTCTCCTCGACAAGCGGAGCGACCCCAGCGACCCCAACCACCGCCCCGTCTACATCCCAAGACTCTAGCGCCTTAGCCAGCCACTCCGGATTATCCACGGGCGCGCAAGCAGGTATTGGCGTTGGGGTAGGGATCGCTGGAATAGCGACAGGCGCCGCGGCCGTGGTCATGGTTTACCGACGGCGAAAGAAGCGGAGAGGTAGCGGACCAGGGGAGAACGCGTCTTCGGGCTCGTCGCAATATCGGCCGACAACTGCACCTCCCCCCAACATGCTCAGCTCCCCTTCGCCGTATCAAAAGCCGGGCTATTACGCTCAGTTTTCCAATAATAATGCGCGCGAGGCCCAATTCCAAGATAGCTCGAAGCTAGGGCAGAACTTCGTCGCCTACGACGGCTCGGCTGGCCCCGATGCGCACAAATTCCGCGGTGCACCGATCGGTTCGAGACACGAGATGGATGGTTCGTCGTCAATTACTGCTCACGAGATGGGGTGAGGGTTTACATGGCTGTTGTCGCTGATAGAACTCGCCCGGAAGTAATGTATAAACAAGAAAAAAAAAAAAGAAGCTATGTCGATTGCGAACACGAACCTGAGCAGCTGGTTGAGAGAGAAGAGACCTGCTTGGATTTACCGGAGTAGCCGGAGATAAGAGGAAGTTAGATTAGGTGTATCTTCACCACGCTGTATTATTCATTGTTATGTTGACGCATGTCGGCAGCTACGCACGTAGCCGAGGTCGTATAGCTTGACTGGTCGGGAACTTTCCGAGACGGGGATAGGACAGGCGTGTTGGGGTTCTTGGCTGTCATCTGCTTGACCTATAGTTCGACTGGGGGCGGTACGTGCACTAGCTGGTGACATGGGGGAACTTGGGGTCACATAGGACTCGTGGATCCTCCCCCAACCTGTAGTGTGATCTTCAGTCCGCACGGTTTGTCCTGTCCCTGTACATGTCCAACGGGGGAGATTCAGGCTATGCGCGTCATTTCAACCAGAGCTCGCCACAGAGGGCGGTAGCTTTCGTACTCTTTAGCGTCGCTGAAAAGAGGGAGAGGAGAATAAAAGGCTTTGTGCTCCCACATTCCCAAGTCAAGTAATCCGTAGCCACGCTCTTCGATCGTCAACTACTTCAACATCTCGTCGTAGTAGTCGCGGAGTTAAGAGTTTAAGAAGAGAAAAGACAGAAAAGGCGAAGCGATGGTGGGCTGGTACTCTTTGGGGATCGCCCTCTTCGCCGCCATCGGCACCTTTCTTTTCGTACGTCCATCCCCTCACGTCTAACAGATGAACGAGTATAGATAATGTCAAGTATCCGAATACTATACTAACCACTATATTTTATTATAGGGCTTTGACACTGGCATAGCTACAACGAGTGAGTTATGACGGAAATGCGGATTAGTGGCACAGGCAACGGATTCACTAACTGCAAACCAGCCATCGCCCATCAAAGCTGGATTGATTATATGGGCCACCCTTCCAATGGATTAACAGGTGCAGTGGTAGCCGTGTATATCGCCGGCGAAGCGGTCGGTGCTCTCGGCCAGACTTTCATAGGGGATAGGTTGGGTCGCATTCGTTTCATGCAGCTACTATGTATTATCGTTACGATTGGTACCGCGATCCAGACGGCCTCCGTTAATATCGGCATGTTTTTGGCCGGCCGCGCCATTGCGGGTATGGCTGTGGGAGGCATGGTCGCAACTGTTCCGATCTACCTCAGCGAAATCTCGGCGCCGGACCAGCGTGGTCTCATCGGTGGTATTTCAGGATGTGGTATCTCGTTCGGAACTATGATGTCGAACTGGGTTGGATTCGCCTGCTCGTACGCTCCATACGGCGCTACGCAGTGGCGTCTACCGCTCGGCATCCAGATCCCCTGGGGCGTCATCATGTTCATAGGCTTGGCGACGTTCATGCCTGACTCACCGCGACAGCTGCTTCGTAACGGCAAAGTCGACGCGGCGCGGCGCGAATTCATTAGGGTCCGCCGGGATCTACAGTCGCATGAGGTACATGAGGAGTTCGCATTGATGCGCGCGCAAATCGAGTTCGAGATGGCGCGTGAGATCACATCATACAAGGAAGTTTTCACTCTATTCGGACGCCGCGCCATGGTTTCGATTGTTGTACAGACTATGACCAGCTTGACGGGCGTCAATGTCATCCAGTATTATCAGACCACGCTATATAGGTCTCTGGGTATCCAGCAGAAGACGATTCTCGCGCTAGCCGGCGTGTACGGCACCGTCGCGTTCCTTTCAAACAGCATCACGACTCGTTTCCTAACCGATCAATGGGGCCGTCGTAAAATGATACTGTCGGGTCTAGCCGGCCTCATTCTAATTATGATATATGCCTCAGTGATGCAGCGATTTTTCCAGAACAGCGACAACAACGTGGGGAAGGGGTTCGCCGTGCTTGGAATCTACTTATATGTGTTCTGGTATTACGGCATGATCAATTCCACGACGTGGCTTTACGGCGCGGAGGTTCTTCCGATTGCACTACGCAGCAAAGTGATGGGACTCGCGGCCGCGGGCCACTTCATTGTCAACGTCGGCGTTACAGAGGCAGGCCCGAGTGCCTTTGCCAATATTCACGAGAACTACTACTACGTCTTTGTCGGATGCACGTCGTTCTTCTTGGTTATCGCGTACTTCTACTTCCCTGAAACGCGCCAGAAGACGCTCGAGGAGATTGCGCGGGCTTTTGGTGACAAGGTCGTCCTCATCGATGAGGCTCGGATCGACGCGGAGCAGGCAGTTCTGGCGGGCAAAGATGAGGAAACTTCTAGCATGCATAAGGTCCAGGCCACGGCCTCGACCACATCTACTGTCCCTCCTAGCAATGCCCCTGCGTCATAGTCGTTAGATATGCCAGCTTAGTTTTTATATACCTTCTAGGAGGTAGCTAATCTTGATCATTCATGAAAAGTTGTATTACTATGTCCTGATGAGTGGTGTACATAGAGTCATCTCGCTCGAGAAGTCTCCCTATATAATCTATAGATCAAAATGTATTTCAAGCCCTGAAGCAATATCGAACGCCTTGCTAGCCTCCCTCCCATCAAGCACCTTATCCAGATGTCTTAGATCAATAAGTCTGAATGTGGAGGTTTAGAATATTTATGATGTAGATTTCAATCCACCTTAACAGCAGCGGTGTTAGCTGACACGCCGGCTTGACCCGGCTTCTTTGTGTTGCGTCCTGCGGATTCATAGTGCAGCTATACGGACACTGTATTAGTTTTTGAAACGAGAGCTGACATATTGCAATAGAAGACTAGTGAATGGAACTTACATAGAGCTCGACCAACGCAGCATGCACCACTATAGCCACCCAGCCTGCTGTGCCAAAGACCATGTTGATGGAAGCCGCGATCTTGACTTTATCTTTAGTGAAGATTGTCGCATGTACGGCGACATGACGACTAGGATCTTCTCCAGAGAAAAAAGACGCGCACTCAGGGTACGATGCAATAGTCTCATTTTGGCTCCCTAGAATGAAGTTGATCTTGTCGCAGGGCTCAGCATAATAATATCCTCCGTTCAACGACGCGAGGACCATGGTAATGCCCATGATATATCTCATAGTAATGATGGCACCACCCTGAATGTCAGATAGCATCAGCGACTCATTCAGTACAACATATCGTTGTCTACCAGCACATATTCACGGTGAAGATTTTAGGAAGTACTTACGATGACCCAGGCGCGCAACATCCAAACACGATGTTTCGCAATGTTGTGGCGCTTGGCATGGATACAGCCGATGACCAATGAGGTGATGAAGAGAATGCCTTGCGTAGTCACCATGGATATGGTATCAACGCCACCACCCATTGAGCGCGGCGAAATCACCATTGTACCAATGCTTCCGATGATCGCCAGAACAGTCGAGACCCAGCCATTGACCCTATGCAGCCGCATTGCCTTGCGACGGACTACCGGAATAAACTGTACGCAGGCGAGTATACTCGCCGGCAAGACACATGCCAAGTGTATTATGATCCCAAGCTGGTACCGTCCTGGCATCAAGTAATAAAAGCATTCGCCGGGGCTAGCAAGATCGCGTTCACCCTGTCCGCTCGAGCCGCCACAAAAGGCACCATAGAAGTCGAGGTACTTCAGCCGCGCTACGGAGAAGTAGAGGAAGCCGCCTCCACCGAGGATGAGCCAAAGCCAGAAGTTATACCATTTCGAAAAGCCTACAGCGCGGTAGATTTTCCTAGCAGCCCGCGCTAGGACGTTTGTTGGGTTATTTGCCGGCGTTGTCGTCATTGTCGATGAAAAAAAAGGGGCAGGGAAATTTTCCTAAAAAACGTAACCCTAGTTGTGCATTGTTTTCTTTCAGTCGATACTCGAGGCCGCTGGACAACTTCATGGAATTTCTATTTTATATGTATATCTCTTGAAAAAATGACCCCTGTACGAATCTTTTTTTCTTAGCATACGACGGGTTAAACGAGCCGGCGAATCTTGTGGTTCTGCGGGGACAACCTCAACACGGCAGCGGGCATTCGGGCCAATCGTCTGGCCGGGATTCATCAGACCGCCAATGTCTATCTCGCTTTCGGTTCTGGCAGTATCTTCGCACCTCAGCTCGCTCGCCTAACTAGCCTTATAATAGCTAGTTACTAACTTAGCGTCAATGACAGATCAGACTGGTGCCTTTGTTCGCTGCCTATATGGTCAGCATTTACCCAATGCGTGAGCTAAAGCGACCCTGAACATAGCCCGTGGGCTTAGTCCGACGAGATTCAACACGACGTATCAGCAGCCGGCCAAAAGGATGACTGAAACCTGATAGGTTGAAAATATAGGAAATTATTCGTAAGAAAAAGGATTCCGCAGCTGTAATTCCTCATACGCCCTTCACATATAAATTATTCAACCATTAGAGTCAAGTTATCGAGGGGTTCGATAACTAATTTTATTCACACAGCCACTTTACGCCAAGCCAAGGAAAACATCTTGAGCAAGGTGCCGATAGGACAAACAATCTCCCCTTACTTATACGCGTATCTATACTTGTTATTCTATATGTTAAGAACTAACTCGATGAAAAATGTTGACCATTAGAGCCCATTCATTGCCTCATTAGATATACGAATGTATGTGACTCCAGAAGTGTTATCATGATCAATTATCCTTCCGGCACAGCGACAAGAAGCCGACTATTGCAAATCAAATTCCACAATAGGCAACAAGAAGCCCAATGCGGAAATGCCCACGACGCCGCGTTCTCAAGTCGAACCTTCATGCTGGTAAGCTTACACCACGAAATCCATTATAGACGCGCCGTTCGCCTCGAATATCTTATAAATCAAAATTTCAGGGGCTAGTGGCCCCATAGTCTCCTTATGCCAGAACGAATTCCATAATGATGTTGTGATATTTCGGTATCAAGGGAACGCCCTAGCTAGCGTCTTCAGTATGTCATCCATATGTCCCTTGCGTCTCTAGGAATTATCCATATTCATTATCCAGTTAATTGAAGCCATAGGACTTAGGAGTCTGCAATTACGGGCTAGAAGAGTATAATCAAGGCAAGGCAGGGAGCTCGACAAGGATAGCTACGACGTTGACGATATCTAGGGCTTAAAGCCGGGTGCACCCGAGTAGGTTATAGTTGGGTTTATTTACGGTTCGAAACTTGGGGCCTTGAGAGATGCTGCGCTTTGTGCTTGTATGGAATGGAATGAACGCCAAGAAGGAACGAAGCCTGCTGTAATGAATCATGACCATATCGAGGCCCCAAAGGTCGGTTGTCGGTTCGTGCGTCTAGGAAGACCGCTGCTTCACTTATCTTTTAGTGTATCGGTTGGCAAGTACGAGTTGAATCATGAGTAGGTAAACAAGAGGATGTGAGCTCTACATCGGAGCAATGGAAGTCAAGTCTCTCTTCATTCGGTCTTCCTATATGACAGATTGACATAACTCAAATATACGGCGATGTTAAGAGCCATAGGAGGTTTCCAGGGGTTAAGGAGAGAACTTAAGCGGGCCAGATTCTATCCATCAATAAGAAGCTGCTCAATACTAATCAGGAAATAAAATCATTGCAACCCTTACGGCATTTGAATCGGCACTAGTTCATCCCATCCTCGTTTGACGAGGCCTGGGATTGCGGTTCCATCCTAACGAAACCTGGGAACTTAGCCGCAACATCTTCCGGCGCAAGCTCATTGGGCGGCTGCTTCTATAGCTAGATTTAATTGATAGCCGTCGTCGTAATATACGATAGATACCTTGGCGAACTTACGTACTCTAAATATGTGTGCAGCTAAAACCATCCCTATAGCCCGACTTCCCTTTATTGGGGTTACGTGGACTTCTATGGCGGATAATAATTTAAATGCAACGTGAGTTTGATGGTGAGAATTATGACCAAGCGATATCATATTAGGTGCATATACCAGCTGAGGATGATGTTATAAGGGTATCAACCTTGCCGGATCAGTCTTTGAATGCCTTCAGAGTTCAAGCCTCCTTGACTACAGGTACCAAAATGTTCGCTTTATCTCTGTTTGTTCTCGGTGCACTGCCCATGATATTGGGTCTCCCATCGGTCAGACCACCATACGAAAGGAGATACGACGAGTGCATTACGAGATCTAAGCGCGTGTCATGGTTCGTATCCTCATATGATAGATGTTGACATGCTAAGATTAGATGCTAGGACAAATCTTACTGCCACAGAGAAGTTAGAATATCTCAACGCAGACCTATGTTTAATGTCCTCGCCTCCGAAAAACGGCTTGCCTGGAGCGAAGAACAGGTGGGATGAGTTGCAATATGTCCATATCGCCCAAACCAATTACGTTCACGGCGTCGTAAGTTGGAGCTAGGCCTTCTCATCCTCTGCTACCTATCTTTTGACTAGTTCCATTAAGGGTGCATTCTTACCTTTCCACCGATACTATATGAAAGTACATGAACACCTCCTTAAAGTTGAGTGCAACTACACCGGACCACTCCCGTAAGAAAACAAACTATTTCCTGTATAAAAAGATAAGAGGTAGCCAACATTTCTAGGTATTGGGATGAACCCGCCGACGTTGGGAAGATTAGCGAATCACCTGTTTTTGATAAAGACATAGGATTCGGAGGTGACGGCACAGGAGCAGACGGCTGTGTAACCAACGGGCCGTTTGCCAACCTCACTCTACGGCTCCAAGTGGACCTAACAACAAACGAATACTGCCTCTCGCGTTATCTCAACGACCGTGCCTTCTCTCAAGCAACTAAAGCAAATGTCGATGCGTGTATGGCGAAGGAGAAGTTCATAGATATGTGGAACTGTCTGGAAGGCCGTCCCCATGGTGCTGGACACGGTGGAGTATCAGGAACGGTATTTTTCTCCGTTGTCGCAAAAAAAAAAAAAAAAAAAAGGTAGAAAGTATGCTTACTGAAGAAAACAGATGGTAAACCCCTTCACATCACCTGGCGATCCCATATTCTTCCTGCATCACGGTTATCTGGACAAGTTATGGTGGGACTGGCAATCCGGAAACTTATCGACTCGTTTAACGGCTATAGGAGGTAACAACACGCAAGGGGGGCCTGGGTTTAGTGGACCTGGTGGACCCGGATTCGGCCCCGGACCGTTCCCTGGGGATCCGTTCGGCGGCGATAACTCTAGCTTCCCGTTCCCCCCTGGATTCCCGCCGACGAACGGGACAAGCCCCTTTCCATTCCCCGGTTTGAACAGGACAATCAACAGAGCGTTTACTGACTACTTCAACGACGGCGGAAATACCACGACACTAAACCATACATTATGGTCAGCCGGTCTCATGGAGAACGTCACGATTGCGGATGTCATGGATCCTCGTGATGGTTTCGTATGCACTGAATATTTCTAGAGGCTGTGGTTGGGGGCGCTGGATGTCGCATCATCCAAGATCGGGGCTCCTGGGTACAGAGGATTTTCCTTGTTTATCGCTAGCCTAGCCATCTCTCAATTGTACACCTTAATTGCTAGCAAGTTCTACCGAAGGATATTGTTAAGGAGATAGATAGTAGCTAGGTAGAAGAGCCAAGGTAAAGTTATTGAGAGCTTGGCTTGTCAATCACCGAGTGCCTAGGTACCTACTATCTCCGACGGATTTTAAGAAGGGTCATGCGAAGAGTTAGGTACCTATAGGGCACAAAACGGTGGTCAATATCAAAGAATCCGCCAAACTACCAAATCATTTTAATTATTTATCTAAACCATATAAGGAATTATATATATATACAGGATATCATTATATATAATATATATAATAATTTAATAAATATATATAAAAATTAAAATAATTTAATCGTAATAATTAAATTTATTAATATTAAAACTTTAACTTTAATTAATTTTTCCTTATAAAAAATAAAATTTATAAAATTATAAATACTATTAATAGTTAAAATCTTAAAAACATTATTTATAATTAAAATTCTTAAAAATAATATTAATAATAATTAAAAAGAAATAAGTAAAAAAGGTAATATTTTAATTAAAAATAAAATTTATAATTATTAAAAATATTAATTAATTAAACTTAAATTAAATATTTAATAAATAATATATTATTATAATATATTAATAATAATATTAATTAATATTAATAAATAAGTAATACTTAATATTATTTAAATTAAATATTAAAGCTAAGTTAATTTAAACTTAAATATTAATTTAATAAAAAAGTAAAACCTAATATTACTTAATTTAAAATATTAAAGTTAAACTTATTTAAGTTTAAATAATATATTAAATAATAATATTAATATTATTTTACCTAAAACTTAAACCCCAAATATTTAAATTATTAAAATTAACCTATTTATATAAAATAATAATAATATTTTAATCCATTAGCTTTAAAAGAATAATCTTTATAAAGTTAAGATTTAACTTTAATCTTTTTAAATTAATAAATAAATTAACCTTAAATATTATTAAACTTATACTATTTTAACTTAAAAAGATAATTATAAAGTTAATTATTAAGCTTAATTTAAATAAGCTAGTTATAAAAAATAATTAAAGCTTAGCTAAAAAATAATCTTTTTAAATCTTATAATATATATGGCTAAAATCCTTAAACTTAGAATTAATATTAACATTATTATTACTATTATAATTATTTTTATTCTTTTTAAATAAATAATTAAAATTTTTAAATTTAAAATTAATATTAATATTATCATTATTATAACTAATAACCTTTTTATTAATAATAAAATCTTATATATTTATATTATTAATATTATATATATCCTTAATAATCTTTTTATAATTAAATTAAAAATATTTATTAAAAAATAAAAATAAATAAGTAAAAGCCTTAATAAGGAAAATATTATTTATTAAAGATATAAATATTATATAAAAATTTATAAATTACCTATTTAATATATTTTTATAAATATATATAATAATATTATATAATTTTAAAATAAAAAAAAACTAAATTATAATATTTTTTAAAATATTTTAAGTAAAATAAGTAAAAAGATATTTAGGAAATATATTATATAACTAATATAATAAATAATTTTAAAACATATCCTTTAATTTATAAAACATTATAAATAACTAATATAATACATATATAACTAATATATACCAATTACCATATAACTTAGGAAAAATGGTAAATATTTTATTATTAAATATTTTATATACATTAGTATAAAGGAAAAAGATATTATTAAAATTATTAATCTTATAAAAATTATCTTATATTTAAATATATTAATCCATATTATTTATATTAAACCAAAATTTTTTAATTAAAGGAATAATATAAGCCCTTTTTATATTAATTATAACCTTTATTAAATAATAATATTTATTTTATAATATTATTATAAATTAATTTAAAATATATAAACCTTAAACCTTTAATTAAAATACTTTAACAATATAAATATTATACCATAGCTTTAATAAATTACCATATAAAAACCACTAATAAATAAAGTTTAAAATAATAAAATATAATTTTATAAAATACAATTAAAATAATAATATAAAAAGGATAACTATAAAACACTTACCATTTAAATTATAAATAAAATTATAGAAATAATAATCATTTATAAATAAAATACCATTAATTAACTATAAAATATAATAATTAATAATATTAATAATAAAAAGTAATAAGAAAAAAGGTTTAACTAATTCTTCCCTAACTTAAATATTTTCAATTAATATATAACCAATATAATAAGCCAAATTATAATATATACCACCATTATCTAATATAAAAAACTCTAATAATAACTTATATTTATAAAAATAATTAAAATAGAAAATCTTAATAAAAAGCATACATTTATATAATAATATTATACCCAAATAATATAACTTAAGAAGTTATATAATTACTAAAAATAATTCTTTAAACTATATATTTATATTATATTAAAAAAGCTAAGATATTTTTAATTAAAAAAAAACAAGTTTAAAATATATATATAAAATCTTTAATTAAAATTATTAATATAATTCTTATTTAAAAATACATTAATATTAATTAATTATAAGGAAATTAAAAATTTAAAAAAAAAGTTGTTAAAAAAATAATATTTTAATATTCCCAACTATTTATATTTATTTCATTAATATATATTATATATTAAACTTAATTCTTTATATTTATAATAAGGTATTAGCCATTTTATATCCTAATATTATTAATTTTAAAAAGGATAAAATAATAATAATTAAAAAAAAAGGTTATAATTTATTATTTAAACTATACCCCACCTATTAAATTATTAATTTTTTATACTTTAAATTATAACTTTTTAAATTATAAAATTATTTATTACATTTATTATATTATTACAAATAATATTTAAAAGCTTAATAAGGATTAAGAAATATAAGATAAAAATCCTTTCTTTTTATTTAAACATATTAAATTAAAAAAAATAATATTTATTAATAATCTTATCCCTATTAAACAATATTATTTTTATATTCCTTTATTTATTAATAATTAGGCTTTTTCTTTTACCTTTTTAAGTTATATTAACTTTACATTATAAATAAACCTTACCTAATTATATCTAATTTCCATAATTAGATTTACCTAGAAAAAATACTTATATTATAAGAAATTTTAAAAATTAAACATACCTTAACTATTATTACTTACTATAAAACCTTAAACATTAACACATTAAATACTAACAATTTAAATATTAATAACTCCTACCTATACATTAATAACTTTATTCCTTTTATCCTTTAAAACTTAAATAATTATAATAATAATAAAAGCTTATACCTTATAATTTATAACCTTATATTTATAATAAAAAATCATATTATATTAAAAATTTATTAAAATTAAGTAATTATTAATAACATAATTAAATTTAAGCCTAAAAATAATATTAAATATAAAAAATTTATCAATCATTTATATAACACAATTTTCTTTTATAATAATATTTATATTTTTTATAATGGAAACTATATTATTATAATTTTAAAACCTAATTTAACATATAAAGGTAAATATTATTTTAACATATATATATAAAATCTACTAAATAAGTTAAAAGATTTAAATATATAGGTATTTTCTTTTTATTAAAATCATCCCTATTATTTAATTATATATATATTAATAGGGTTTTTTTTTACTTACTTTATTTAGGTCATTTTTATTTATTATATTATTAATATAATAAATAATAATAATATTAATAATTAATATTTTATTTATTATATAGTTATAAATAAAGATAACTTAAGAATATATTAATATAAAATAATCTTTAATAATAAGATTAATAAATTATTTACTAAAGTTACTAATGGAAAAGGGTAGAAACAAAATAACAATTATATTACTAAAGCTAATTCTATTATTAGAAAATAGTAAAAGCTTTATTACTTATATTATATAAAAAAAATTAAATAAAAATTAAATAATAATAAATTTAAGTTTAACAACTATAATAAATTAAGTAATTATTGCTTAAATAATATTAATTACTTTTTTAATAATTATAATTAAAAATTTAAATACTCTTTATAATATGTTGTATTAAAGCTTTTAGGCTTTATAAAAAGCCTAGTTAATAGTAATAAAAGTTTTAATTATAATAATTAAAACCAATTTAAACTTTTATTATTAATTTTAATAATTTTTATAAATAAAAAGATATCTTATAATTATTTTTATCCATTTAATTTTAATAAACATATTTATTAAAAGAATAATTATTAATTATAGGTTTAATATATATAAATTAAATTATGGTAATACTTATAAAAATATATAATATAATAATATTAATAATTTATTTTTATTACTTTAATAAGTAGTTAATAACTTAAATTAAATTTTTCTTTATTATAATACTTTTTAATATTATATACTTATTAATGGAAATGATAATATAGCTTTATATTACTAATACTAACTAAGCCACCTCTTAAAAATAAATATTATATAACATAATAAATTATTATTTTTTAAGTACTTTTTTACTTTATACTTAAATAACTTTATATATAATATTTATAAAAGTATATAATTAAAATATTATAAATAGTTTTAAAAAGGCTATTAAATATTATATTTTTTAAAAAATTATATATTAATTTCATAAAGTTATAATTAATTAAAATTATACCTTATTTTTAATAATTATGAAAAATGCGTTATATATATAAATTCCTTATATACATATATTTACTTTTTAAATTTCTTTTATATTAAGGTATTTTTAAGACTTTTTCCTTATATTATTTTATTCTTATTATTTTATATTAGTTAAGATTAAGCTAATATTTAATTTTACTACAAAATATAACTATTTTAATAAGATTATTAAGTTCCTATTTATTTATTTTTTAAGGATTTTAATAAGAAAAAAAAATATTATAACTACTTTATTTTATTACTTAAATAATTAATCTATTATCATCATGGATTTTAACCTTTAAAATTATGAAAATGTTTTATATTTTTAATATTATTTATCTTATTTATTAATTAATTCATTTACTTCTTTTTATTTTTATAATAATAAACCAAAGCATAATAAGTAATAATTAATATATAAATCCTTATCTTCGAAATTAGCTTTTAAATAAAATTAGGATTAACAATTTAAAATAGTAATAAATAATAATTTATAACATATAAAAAAAACATATTCTTAACATAATAATACTAAGCTTAATAAAAAATAACAATTTTTTAAGATTTATTTAATATTAAATATATATATTTAATTATTATACTAATAAAATAATAAGAAATAAATATATTAATAATATTAAAATTTAAATCTAATAATAAATATTTTTAAATTAATCCCTTTTCTAATATAAGCTTTTTATTAAATATATCCACCTTTATTAATATCTTATAAATTAACCATTTCTTAAATAAGCCCTTCTAAAAATAATACTTTTTTAATAATATCTATTATATTAATTCTTTAAAAAAATACTCCCTATTTTAAAATTAATCTTATAATAACCAATTTTATATCATTATTTTTTCTTATAAGTAATCATCTTATATTATTTTTTAATTATTCTAATTTAATTGTTAAGAAATTTATTCCTTATAATTTTCTTTTTAACTTTATTATTATATGGCTTTAATCTTTTAATTTAAATTAGTTAAATTTTAAAATATCTTTAAAATCTTTAAAAACCTTAATTAAATTAAATTTAACCTTACTTAACGAAATGAATTTTTATAAATCTAAAATATTAAAAAAGTCTAAAATATTAGGGAAGACTAATATTAAATCATAGGAATATTAAAGTTATTTTAATATAATAAATATTTTTATTATAAATCTTAATAATCCTTTTATAATTTAAACTTTAAATTAAATAATTATGTTTATAATTTAGGTTTAGTTAACCAATCTTTTAATATTAAAAAACTTAATATTTATAATATATAATAAGAAATTATTTACTAAAAAATGGTTAAAGAACAAGTTTAATACCTTTATAAGTAAGAAAGACTTTAAATTCCTAGGCAAAAACACCTTAAAGGCTATTATAGCTTACCATTTTAAGCTTAATTTTTTTAAAACTAACTTACTTTTAAAATATAACGAAAATAAATTCTTTAAATATTACCTTTATAAATCCTTTATAAGGCTAAAAGTTCTTAAACCTAATAAAGTTTTTAAATATAATATTAAAGTATTTAATAAATATTATATATTAATTATTATAATAAACCTTATTAATAACCAAAATAATTTAATAGTTAATTATAAAAGCTTAATATTACTTTATTTACTCATAGAAATTAAATATGTATTAGGTAATATAGTAAATATAATAAATTAATTTGTTAATAATATCTTTATATTTATAAGTTTAAATAATAATTATTTATAAAAGGAAAACATTATTTTTAGCCTTATATTTAATAATTATTTTATAAAGTTTTTTATTATATGGTTTATATTAAATATTAATAACTTATAACTATTAATATTCTATTATATGAAAAAGATAAATACTTTTTAGTTAAAAATAAAAAAGGATTTTAATAACTTTTTTTATTATATATTTAACATTTATTATTAAGATTGTTATAATTAATTAACAGCTTTAAAATCATTACTTAGGCAAAAATAAAAAGGATATAATTAATAATTATTAAAAGTTATTTTATTATTAATTATGCTATTTTTTATTAATTTTAAAAATAATAAAAAATGCTAAATATATTATATAAATATTAAAATAGATTTCCTTAAATATTTATTTTTAATATAATATAATATTTTTTTCCTTTTTCTTTTAAAAATAAATAAAATAATTATATTATTAACATATATAATAATATCTTTCCTTAATTATTTTAAGATTAATAATTTTAACTATTTCCTTTATTATTATAAATACTTAAATATTAGAAATGGCCTTATTAGTGACAAATTTTTTTAGTTATAAATAAACCTTAAAAAGCCTATATTTAGCCATATAATCTTAAAATTATTAAAATAAATATTTAAATAATAACATTTTTATATGTTAAAAAATCTTAAAAAGGTAATAAAACGCAAATAAAAAAGGATAAAAGGCTTTTTAAATAAGGATATAAATATTAATATATTTAAGCTAAAATATAACTAACATTTACTTTAAATAATCATTTATAATTAAAATATACCTACTTATATTAATATATAAATCCTTATTAAATTACATTATCCCCTTAACCATTATTATAAATATTTTTAAAATTATTACCTAAGTAAAAGCCGCTATTAATTACCTTATTTTTAACCTAATTAAAGCTATCCTTACTTTATTACTTTAAAATTATAAAGAAAAAATATTAGGTATATTTTAAAATTTTAACTTAAAGGCATATATAATAATATTTTAACCATTCCTATAAACTTTTTTAAGTAAACTTATATCTAATATTATAATAATAAAATATTATTAAGTAAGGATAATATTATTTTTAATCTAATTTTTTATAAAACCTTTACCAAATTATATATATTTAAAAGGATAGGAAAAGATATATAATAAAAATATTAACATAATAATTATTAACAAATATTATATATATGATTTAATATTTTCTTAAAAATTTAAAATATTTTAACCCTTTAATCTTTTTATAAATTAATATAAAATTCCTTATTAATAATTATATTAATTATTTATAAACCTTAAGCTTTTTAATGGATTATAAGCTTATTTTTACCTATTAGCTTAGTAAATAATTAGCTAACTTTTTATTTCTTAAATATATTAAGTAATAATAAATATTTAAAAAAAGGTAATATAGGAAATAGGTTATTTAATATTATTAAAATAATATTATTATTAAATATTAAGGTAAATATTAAAAGATTATTAATGTTAATATATAAAGGAAGCTTACTTATATAATATCCTTATGCGTTAAAAAGGTTATACACTTATGAAAAAATATTATTTTACCTTGTAAAAAATATATTTATAATATTAAATACTAGTATATTTTCCTCTTTAATTTTAAATAAAATAATAGATAATTTTTTTTATATATTTTTTTTAGCTTATTTAATCTTACTTTAATTATTAAAAAATATAGGAAAATCTTTTCTTTATATTATTAATTTTAAGTTATAAATTAAAATTAATTCTTTTTTAATAATTATATTTTAATTTTTTTCTTATGTTAATATTATAGGATTACTATTTACCAATTATTTAAACTTATAAAATAGGAAATTTTACTTTTTTATTTTAATAATAATTTAAATATTTAAAAACTTATTTAAATTTAAATTAAGGTTAATAACCTTTCTTAATAAAATATATACTTTAAGATTTACTTTCTTTTATTAAATATTAATAATTAAATTAGTAATATAATTTTAAATAAAACTTATTATTTTACCATATACTTAGGTATAACCTTATAACATATAACTTAAGTTACCATTTACTTTTATAACTTATTCCTTTATTAATATAATTAAACCGGGAGAAAATATAATAAATATTACTTTAAATTAACATTATATTATATATTTTTACTTACTACTATTAATAAATAAATTATTATTTAATTCCTTTACCCACTTATATACCAATATATTTAAAATAAGTAAAAGAAAATAATAAAGTACTTTTTTAGCTTAAACTTATATTAGCCACTTTTTCTTATTATTATTTATAAATAAATTATTTTTTTCCTTAGCTTAATTTTTATTTAATATAATAAAATAAAATAGTTAAAAATTATATTTATAATAAATCCTTCCCAAATATTACCACTCATTTTTATTAATAAATAAAAAATTATCATTACCTTTTTTATCTTATAACTTTACTAGTGTAATTAAGATTAAAATAGGTTTAGCCTTAAGTTGTTTAATTAAAAGTAAAATCTACTCTTAATATATAATAATATAAACATTATAAACCCTTTTTTTAATGATATTTTTAATAAATTTTTAAGGTATTATATTTTTATTAAATAAAAATTTTATTATTATATTATTATAATTTTTAAGTTATATTATATTAATTTTAAATGTTTAAGTTACCTTTAAATAAAAGATAAATTTTATATTAAAACTAACTTTAATATAAAATGTTAACTTATTAAACTTATATTTTAAAATAATATTTTAAATAAACTAATCTTATAAAAAGTAAAAAGTATTTTTTATTATATAAGGGATAAAAACATTAATAATTTTTAAAATATAATTATTAAATTAATTTTTAAATTAAACCTTAATTAAGAGCAACACTAAACGGGTTATATAGTATTTATTTTTACGTTAAGCTATAAGTAAAATTTAAAAAGCGGGGTTTTAACTTCGCACCTAAATAACTTCGCGAATATTAATCGTAACGTTATATAGTTTAAACCATTAGAAAAATAACTTAAATATGTACACTTTAACCTTAAATACATCGTAGTGAAATATTTATAGCTAAAATTATTTAGGGTTAAACTTAAGGAGTTTTTTAAGAAGGTTATATAACACTTTAAACAATATTTAAAACTACCTTTAGGAGCGTTATAAAAGCCTTATAAAATCCCTAAAAGCCCTTATTACTAAAAGATAATTAAAAGGAATATCACGTAAATATTTAAAAAAACCTAATGGCTTTAACCTTAAATAGCTTAAGCTATAAACATCACATTAAAGTATAACTTAAACTAAAATATACGGAATTAAATTATTTATTTCCCTATTTAAATTATATGACGTCATAACCAGTATTAATAAAATTATTTAAGTGTAAAGCTAAATTTGCATTTTAATGGTTAAAGGCGGTAAGCATATAACGTGGCGAACTTTTTAATATTATATAACCCGTTTAATGTTATTTTTAATTAAACTTATATTATATAAACTTAATTATTAATATTAATATAACCTTAACACCTTTTTTATTAACATAATATTAATAAAAATATATATTAATTTATAATTTAATTATTATATTATTTTATATATAATATAAAGATTTTACCATTTATTATTTAACATTTATCTTTTTTACTTTTTTATAATTAAATAATATATTATTAATAATAATATTAATATTAATTAATAAAATATTATTAAATATAAATAATGGTATATATTTAACTTTATTACCTTTAATAAAATTAATAAAAAGTTATATTAAGGGCGCTTCCTCGTTAATAAAGCTTCTATTTAACGCTTTTTATACCTTAAGTTTACCTACCCTTACCATTTTAAAATACGCACGGGCTAGCATACGACTAGTAGTTTACTTTCTTATTTAAGCGACTTTTTCGCTTAATCGAGAAGCCATTCCTTATAAAATTTCGATATAATAATCCTTTAATAAACTTAAGGCATATATTAAAACCTATTTTAGCTTATATAATAAATAACATTTATATTATAATATATAATAAGAAAAGGTTAGGAAAAAAATTATAAAAATCCTTAAAAATAAGTTAAAAATCCTTAAAGATATTATAAATTATTTATATTATTATATTCTTCCTTTTATTTATTTATAATAATTATATAAAAAAATAAATGATAAAAAAAGTAAATAATATAGTTTATTTTATTATTAAATTAAATGATTCTTTTATAAAATAAATTATTTTTAACTTTATATATACCAAATAATACCCATTTATTATTTTCCTTATATATATTATAATAAGCTATTTTTAAATAATTAAAAAAGTGAATAATAAAAAATAAAAACAGATTTAATTTAAATAATATTAGTTAAAAATTTAAATTAAATAATAACAAAAAGGATAACTTTATATTAAAAATTTTAAAATTAACTTTATACTAATTAAGAATTAATAAAATAAGTATTAAATCTTATAAAATAAAATTTTAATTCCTTTTATTCCTTTTTAAAATTAATATTATATATATAATAATAGGCAAATATTATTAAACATACCCTTAACAATTCTATTAAATATAATTACTAATTAATTTATTACTTTTACCTTATTATATAACACCTTATAAAGCTAATACTATTAGTTATTTATATTTTAATAAAAAATACATATAATTAATATAGGAATAAATAATTAACAAATTTAATTAAATTTAATAACACTTTATATAAAAAGTTAATTAATATTAAAGAGCATATTTAAAGGGTTAAATCTTACTAACTTAAATCAAATTAATTAATAAAAAGATTATACACTATATTAAAATAATTTTAATAAAACCCTTATTATATAACTTATTACTTAAAAAAATTAAACATTAAAATTAAAAAAAAGCTATTAAGATTAGTAAATATATATATAATAAAACCTATTTTAAGATATTATTAAACTAAAAAAACTAATATATATAATCATTACTATTAAAATAATTATTAAAATATAATATAAATTAATTAAATTATATGATAAATCTTTATAATAAATTTATAAAAAAAACAAATCATTATATTAAATCTACCCACCCTTTTTAATTATAATAGTAAATTTTACTTTAATTATAATTAAAAAAACCATAATATATGTTAATAACATTACCTTTTTTATTTTAATTAAAAAGGCTTTAATATATATTAAAATAAATATCTTTTTAATAATATTAAATAACTCCTCTAATTATATATAAATTTACTTCCTTTATTATAAGTTTAAATTTTTTACCTAAACGCTAAAATCCTTTAAATAAAAATATTTAAATAACCCATTAAATAATAAACTTTTTATTATAATAGGTATATTTTAAAACTTCTTTACTTTTAATATTAATTTTAAAATATCTTATAAAAAGGAAATAGCCTTAAATAATAACTTCCTTAATAAAAAAAATATATTTACCTTTTAATAATAAATAAAAGTAATATTTTATATATCTTTTTTCTAACCTAAAATACCCCTTAAAAATTTCAAATAAAACATTTTAAAAAACCGGGAATAATTACTTTATCTAAGTTCCTAAAAAGCAAATAGTTAATTAAATCTTTAAAAAAAAAAAAACTTAATCCACTTAAACTTTTAATAAAATTTAAAAATAATTATAATTACTTTATTATAATTAAGAAATATATAAAAAAATTTTTAACCTAATTTAAAAAAGCCTTTAATCTTTTAAGATATATATTTAAATAAGTAAATAAACTTATAAAGCAATAATAATAATATATCCTTAATAACCATTATAAATATTTTTATTTAATTTTATAAATTTTAAATTATATTATTAAACTTAATTAAATTAGGAATTAAAATTAATAAATTGTTAAATAAAGTATAGCTTTAATTAATCTTATATGTTTAATTAAAGTTATTTCTTTTTTCTTTATTTTAAATAAGTGGTATTTTTTTATTTAAAGAAGTAAAATTTAAAATCTTATTAAAAAAACTCTTTTAAAAAAAAGGTTAGATAATTTAATAAATTATTTATATTAAAAAGAGCTAAAGATGTTAAGGTGGGCAACTAATGTTATAAGATTTGATTATAACATTTATAAATTTTAAATTAATTAATAATAATATTTTAATTATATAAAAAAAAGGCTAAGTTAAAAATAACTTAAAATGTATAAAAATCAATTATTTATATAAAGTAAAAACCTTTAATTATAATATATATAACTTAATATTAAAGATATTAACTTATATTTTTATTTCTTATATAACTTTTAAACAACTTTTTTTTACCTTTTAATAATAATTTTACTTATTAATTATAAATTATTAGTTAAATTAATATATTATTAATTTAAGCCAACTTTAAGCCCTTTAAAAATTAAATCATATAATGATATTTTAATGATTAAATCTTATAAATAGAGATTATTTAAAAGCTTAAAAATGAATATAATTTTTATATTAATTAATAAATATTTTAATAATATTTGATAAAGTGGAAGTTATATTAAAAGAAATAAAATATTAACACTATTAAGACTAATATTTTTAAACTTTTTAAAATAAAGATATTATATTTTAATATTATTATATATTTAAAAAAGAAATGATTTAAAATTAATATCTTATAATAATCCTTTAAATATAGGTTATAATAATGGTAGATAAGTTATTATAAGCTAATTAATTATTTAATTAAGCTTATAAAATATATATAATATTTTATATATTATTAAAATATTTATAATAAAGAAATTTTTAAACAATTATATAATATATAAAGATTTAATATTAATATTTCCTTTATTATTTAAATTTACTTTAAGAATAGTATAATAAAAAGAATAATAAGTTTAATTAAAAGAGTATATATTTAAATTTAGTTATATTATTTTTTTAAATAGTATAATAAAGTAGCAAGCCTTTTTAAAAAACTTAAGTTAAGATTAAATTTATAGATTAATTTAAAGATATTTAAAGTTAAATATTATAAAAGATATAGTTTATAAGGAATACTATTAATGGTACTTATAAGTTATATAATAGTATAAAAAAAGAAAATAATTTAAATAAAACCTATGGGATATAATCTTTTTAATTTTTAATTTAAACTTTATATAATTTATGAATAGGTATTAAAAGCTTTACTTTACCAATTTTAAGATTTATATTAATATTAATATATATTTTTATAAGATATTATAGATTAATATTAGCTAATTTAACTCTTTATTTATTAATATATTAAATTAATATTTTCTTATTATTATTAAATTAAGTTTTTAACCATTTTAAATTTAAATAAATTATAAAATTAAAATATTTTTTATAACTTAAGTATAATTCCACTTAATTAATTTTAATAAGCTAAAGGTAATTATAATTAATTTAAATGATATAATAATTAAATAATGTTAAGGTAATTATATTATAAAGTTTTATAAATAAGGGATTAATAAGGAAAATAAAAAGATTAAGTAATAATAGGTGTAGTTATTGAAAAGTATAATAAGGTATTAAATTATATATTACTTAAACCTATTTAAAAATATATAAGTTATAATAATTTAAATTTAAATTAATAATTAATATAAGATCACTTTAAAATTTTAATTAGATAAGGCTTCTTTAATAAAGATAAAATTATAAATTAAATAATACTTTATATCATATATAATAATATTATTAAAAAAAAGTATATTTAATTTATAAAATAATGGAATAATTATTAGATTAAGTTTTAATTAGATAAGAATTATATTATAATAAATTATATTCATCATATATGGTTAAACATAAATAACACCAATATTTAAAACTATATTATAAATATTTATAATAAACCAAACATTAAATTAATATAATTGGTATATAAGCTTAAAAAGTCTTTAATTAAATATAACCTTAATAGCTTTTTAATATTAAATATATACCAAATATATGACAAATAGTTTACATAATATCTACTATAATTTATTAGCCATAATAATCCTAAGCTATACAAAAATAATTATATTAACTTAAGTAACTATTTAAAATAATATAAGGTTAAAAGAAAAAGTTTAAAATTATTATTAAATAAAATATCTTATAATAAAGTTAAATAGTATTATAAAAAGCTTAATTAGCTTTAATATAATCTTAATTAAATATAATGAAATATGGATAAGTTAAATGTCACTTAAAGGAATATAAAGTTAAATGGAAATAAATATAAACCTTAATTTAAAATAAATATAAATAATACTTAAAATAAATATATCTTAACTTAATAAATAATTATTAATATTTAAATTGTTAAATAGTTTTAATAATAATAGTAAAGATTATTTTATATATTTATTAAAGCTAACTAATTATAAATATTTCTTATATATCTTTAATCACTAAAACTTATAAGGTTTAAAAAATAAATAAGTTATTTTTCTTTTTATTAATATTAAATATATAATATTATAATAAGGTATTTTATTATAAAATTGCTTATAAGATTCTTCTATTTTTAATAGGATATAAATTATTTTAAAAATACTTATATCATATGTATATAATATACTTAACCTTCCTAATTATAATCTTAAAATATTACCTAAAATAATAAATTTAATCTAATTAGAAAGTTATATCTAATAAAGCTTAAATATATTCTTAATTATATTTATATTAATATTAATATTTATTTATATTAATATATATATATTTAAATAAAGCTTTTTCCTTTTTAATAAGATTTTTTAGGGAGAATTAATATATTAATATATTTATTAATTTAATTAATATAATTAAACTCAAATATATTTAATTTTATTTTAAAGAAAAATTTACGTTATAATATTATATAACCTATTAATATCTTTATAAAATAAATAAAATAAATTTTAGGATTAAATTTATAAAGAAAATTAATATAAAATTAATAAATATTTTTAACCTTTATATTAAATAATTTGCATTATAAATTAATTTAAGGAACTAATAAATCCTTAAGGATTTATAACATAAAGAATTAAATATTATAATATATATAAAAATTTTATAAATATATTTATCAATTTAAAATCAACCCTTAATTTATTAAAAGTTAAAGTAATTAGGAAAGAACTAAAATAATTATATTATTTTAATTTCTTAGGATTTTATATACCTTAACAAAGTTAACTCTTAAGTCTATAATTTTTATTTTACTTAATTATATAAATATATTAATTAATTTATTAAAATTAATTTAATATTAAATAAAAGCCTATTCCTAATCTTATATCTTTAATTAATTTAATCAAATTAATAAAAATTTTAAAGAATAGTTTATATTATATAATAAACAACTTAAAAAGCTTATTTAATTATACCTAATCACTTTATTTAATTTAACCCATTTAGTATAAATAATAATATTATAATGAGACTTTTATTTAAATATATATAATTTACATCTTTCTATTATATTTATATTTTATAATAACTCTTTTATAATAATTTAATTAAATTATATCCTAATATTTATTAAAAAGCCTTATCTTAATTTAAAAGTTTAATTATAATAAATTAATTTTTATAGGATTTATAGATTATATTTATAAGGAGATATTTTATAAACTTTAATCTTTTTTTATTTAATAATTTATAAAAATATTCTATAACACCTTTTTTATACTTTTATTTTTTTAAAAGGAAAGGAAAAAGATTATTATATAAGCTAAATTTTTAAAAGGGAATAATAAAATTTAATATTTATTAATAATAACCTACTTATTTAGTAATAAATAGATAATATTATAGGTTATATAAAAATATTTTATATAACTCTTAATTTTGTTAAGGATAAAAAATATCTTATTTATAAAAGAAAATATTATCTTTATATAACCTAAAAAACATTAAGTTTAGTTTGGTTTATATAATATTTATAAAAAAATTATACTTAAATATTTATATAATTATAAATAATGGTAATATATTTTTATATTATTATCGCCTTAATATTTAAGAAAATTAAGAAAAGTTAATAAGTAATTTTAAATACCATTTTCTTAAAAGGGGATAAATGGCTTTTATAAATAGGTTTTAATTATATTATTTTAAGATTAATTTAATAGTATATTAAATTAGTTAAGATTAAGTTATATATATAATTAATTAAAGTTAATTTGGATATAAAATTAATTTAAATTAAGCTATATATATAATAAGTTAAAATTAGATTATATATATAATAGGTTAGGTTATATGTAGAATGGGAAAGTTTAAAGATATTAAAAATTTTAAAAAATTTGGGATATTTAGGAACTTTAGGGGTTTTAGAAGGTTTAAAATATTTAGGCTAATTAAATCAATAGAAATATTATTTATAAAACTTTTTTAAACTTTAAAATTGTTAAATTTATTAAGCTTATTAAATCTATTAAAATTATTAAAGCTATATTTATTAAAATTATTAAGCTTATTAAACTTATTAAACTTATTAGAATTATTAAACTTATTAAATTAAATCTTTTAAGTCTTTTTTAAGTTATATAATTTAAAAATATAAATAATATAAATATATTATATAAAAGTTTTAATAGGAAATATATGAAATCACATTTATATAGGGAAAAGAATTGGAAATAAAATAAGTTAATATTTAAATTATAGGATTTATTTTATTAACCTTTTTAACCTTATATCTTAATTAATACCACCCATACTATTATAACTATAAAATAAGAATATATATATTTAAATATAATATTTAATTCCTTAATTTTAAATTTTTCCTAATCTTTTTTATAATAATATATCCTATATACCTTATACTACCTAATAGAAATAGTTATAATTCTAAGTTATCTTTTTTTTTTCATTAATTAAATAACTACCTAGGTTACTTTCCTTATGGCTTTTTGGAATTAATTAATTAAAAGAGAATATCTTTACTTTATTATAAGTTTTATTTATAATTTTATCATAATAGGTTTTATTATTATAAGAAAATAATATATTAATATAAGCTTTATATTATCAAATTCACCTTAATTAGCTCTTTTAAAGGATATATATTTTAATTAAATATATTTATTATTATTAAAGTTATTTATATTTTATTATAATAACTAAGGATTTATATGTAATTAGTGGTAATAATTTATTACTTTTTAAATTTAACAATATAAATATATCTTAATAATTTTAATAAAATAATTTCAAAGAACTTTTCCTTTAACTTTTTAAAATAAAATATTATATTATTAGTCTTTAAGAATTTATAATTAACCTTTAATATTTAAGCTCTTTAATATAATCTATTATATTAAGTAATTAAGCCTTTAAATCTTTAATCACTTTAGAAGCGGTATTTAGAACTAGTTATAATAATTTAGCTTTAATATATTTTAAAGAATAAATAAAAATAGTTATAAATATACTTATTACCTTAATATGTTTATTTATATTTATTATATATAATTAAAATAATAATCATACCTAACTAATATAAATAAATATATATTAGGTTAATATAAGCATTTATTACCACCACTATTATAATAATATCTAATATAAGCATTATTAAAATAATTAGGTAAGATAATATAATGTTAAAAAAGGCCTTACTTTACCTTATAATTAAAATAAATATATTCTAAAGGTAAAATAATTCTAATTATTACTATATAAATAGTTAAATCTATTGAAAATAATATTAATACTTAAAAGAAAAAAAGATTAAAAAGAAAAATATATTAAAAGGAAAAATATTGAAAGGAATAATATTAAAAGAAATAATATATTAAAAGGAATAATATATTAAAAAGAATAATATATTAAGAGGAGTGATATATTAAAAGGAGTAATATATTAAGAAAAATAATATATTAAGGGAAATATAAAAACTTATTTTTATAATTTGTGATAAGTAATTAATATTATATTAATTGGAGCTTTTAATAATAGTAATTTTAAAAGCTAATATTATTAAAAGAAATAGTTTATTTAGGCTTAAATTATAAATATCATTAGCTATTTAATTAAAATAATTAGGATTAAATAAGGTAATTATATATTTAAATCTTTAACCATAAAAGTAATAACTTTATTTATAAATATTTTCTTTACTTTTATTAAAATTTAGGTTATATAATTAATTAAATTAGTATTATATATTACTTTTGGCTAATTATTATTATTACTAGTAAAAGATTTATAAATTAAAGATATAAAAAGGATTAAAAAATATTTCTCTTTATTTAGATCTTAATTAAAAACCTTTATTTAATTTTAATTAAGGCTTAATCTTTTATTAAAAATATTGGGAGCTATTAAATTAGATTTTATTAGATTTATAGGTTTATTTTATTATCCAAAGATATTTATTTTTTGCTTTTAGGGGTAAGTCTTTTATATTAGATTAATTCTATATTAATTTGATCTTTTTAAATATGTTTTTAAGATAGGTATGGTAGAGTTTATATGATAAAAAAGATTTAATAATATATAATTTAATAAATTTAAAACTTTTAAAAAGGATATGATTAAATATTTATTATTAATTAAAAAGAATAAGAATAAGAATAAAAGAAAGGGGTAAAAATAAAAATATTTAATAGTATATTATAGTTATTAATTTAAATAAATTAAATACCTAGTTTTATAATTATTTAATAAAAGTTAGATTAATCTTAAATGGAATTTTTTTAATATTTATACTTATATAAGATATTTGATTTTATTATATAGGTATTTTAAGATAATTTATTAATATATATAAACCTAATAAAAATTAATACGAAAACATAATTTAATATAATATAATTATAATAAGGATAAGTATTTACTTATATAACACTAAAATAAGATTAATTAAACTTATTCTAAAATACAATAAAACAACAAGCTTATATAAGTAATGCTTTAGTTTTAAATATTAATATATTTAAAAGCAATAATTATATATTTATAAGTATAAGATTTAATTAAAAAGTTAACTTTATAAGCTAAATAATTATAAGTTTTAAATAAAGTTAATAATTATAATAGCTATATTAAGATTTTACTTACTTATTAAGAATATATATGTATAACCTAAGTACTTATATATGAATTTATAAAGGAGAGTAAAAAATGAAAAAGAAAGGGGTAAAAGGTAAAAACTTTGTTCTATTCCTAAATAATTTATTAATAATTATTTTATATCTTATTTATTTAATAATATAAGCATTAATATTATTGTAATCTTAAATTTCTTTTATTTTAAGTTTAAACCTTTTATATAAAAGCTAAGGTAAAAAATATATTATATTTATAAGGTTTATTTTTGCGATTAATAATGCCTTTAATAAGTTATTTAAGTAGTTAAATCTGTAAGAATATTTGATCTCACTTAATTTATATTTTCATTCTTTAATGCTTTAAATACCTAACTATTTTAGGTATAAAATTATAATATTATTAATTATAAAAAAGGTAAGAAACACTATAAGGGAATAAAAGATGTTATATTTAAAAGCCATTATTTAATAAATAATAACCTATTAATAAGAAACCATATTTACTATTAAAAAAGTGGTATTATTAGCCTAATTATTTATTAAATTAATAATATTATCATAAGATATATTATCTTTTATAACTTTAAATTAAGGCATATTTATTTAATAATTTTTATAAGTGGTAATACTTTGCTAATTAAATATTAAATATATATTGGGATAATTTACAATTATATATTATTAAGTTATCTTTTTAATTAATAAAAGATATTATATACTTTATTTAACCTTATATGAATATATACTATCCTAATTATTCCTTTTAATAATATTTAAGATTAATTTAAACTTATAAGCTTTATTTTTTAATATTAAAAAGAGAAGTTATAAATATATCATTTTAAATATCTTATATATATTTCCTATTAAATACCTAAGTCTTATTAAGCTTTATCCCTTTAAATAAAAATCTTTAACACTTAAGGTAATATTAATTAAATATATTCTTATAAGTGATTAAAAGGTAATATTATATATAATAATATCGCCTTAATTATTAATATAATAGCTATTATAAAAATTATTAAGCTCCTTTATTTATCATTTTATTAATTATTATTAAGCTTTATTTGGATTTTAATACCTAGGTATGGTAATATTTATAAATTTCTTTATAAAAGAATCTTAAATAAGTGGTTTTTAAGCAAATAATTCTTAAGTAAATAGTTCTTAAGTAAGTAATTCTTAAGCGAGTAATTCTTAAGTAAATATTTTAATATTAAGCTATAATATTAAAATAGATTTAAATTATATAAATTAACTTCCTTTTATTTTATTTAATAAATATACTTTCCCCTTTTTATATTTAATAGGAATGTATAAAAAGATTATAATAATAAAATATAATTTAATATTAAAGAATTAATAGATAATCATTTTATATATAATAAGGCTAAGTTTTAAGGATTTATATAAAATAGAAAACAAATTAACCTATTTTTTTTTGTTATTAATAAATAATACCTAAATAAGCTATAGATTTAAATGATTAGATTATTTAATAATATAAATAATATCTTTAGTAATAAAGGGAAATATTAAATAAAAAAGGAAATTAATAAATAATTATTATATATCTTTTTAAGTAAAACCTTTAAAGCCTTATAAGCTAATCTTAATTTAGGATATAAGTTAATAAAATAATCATATTATTTTTAATATATTATATAATTTATATTATTTTTTATAACTTTAATAATGGATATTTAAGTAAGTAATAATTAAGCTTAATAGTATTTTTAAATAATAATTTGAAATAAGCAGCTAATCTTATATGATAAAGCTTATCTTTTACTATTATACTTTTAATAACTTAATTTTTAATCCTTTTATCCTTTTATTAATAAATTTGTTTAAAGATTAGGGGGGTTGGCTTTTATTAAAGAGGGATTTATATTTAAAGATAAAGTTAATAAAAGTGATATTTATATATTTAATATGTATATGTTTGGTAAAATATTGTAATTATTAGTAATGGTATATCTTAAATGGTAATGGTATTATTTAATAGGTAATAAATAATTATTTATAAAGTTTTGGGGAAAGTAATATAGGTGAAGTATTCTTTACTTAAGGTGGGGTATTAAATTATAAAGAATCTTCTTAAAATGGGCGTTTAATATTTAAATTTTAAATTACATATTAATTATTATGATTTTTATCTTTTTAGATGATTTTAATAGTTTTGGTTCTATTGTTTTAAGTTTAAATTACTTTATAAATAAAGGAGGAGGGTTTAGATATTTTAAAAGCTTTTAATAATTTAGGAATAATCTTTAAATTAGCTTTAATAGGATTAATAATAAAGGTTAATAGTAAGTTTAATAATAATATAAATAATGAAAGGTAAGATATTAAAGTACTTTTATATTTAATTATAGCCACTTTTATTAATTCTATTTAATAAATTATAACTATTAGCTTTGAAAGGCTTAGGCATTAAAGGCTAATACTTATAATATTTAAGGAATATTAATATATTATAATATAATTATTTAGATAATAATTAAAGTAAATATTTATATTATAATAAATATTTATAGGAATAAGTAAAAATATTTAATAGTTTATAATAATATTTAATATTATATTTATCTTTAATATTATAACGGTAATAATTTATTTTTATAATAATATTTTTATAATAACTTAGTATATTTTAATAATATTCCATATTATTAAACTTAAAAAATGGTAGGTAATTGCCATTAATTATATATAAATTTACTATTATTATAAATAAATATAAATAATTTTAATAATATATAATATATTTTATTAATATTTATATTCTTTAAAAGAGCTAATTAAAGCAATTTTAGTAATATAAAAACTATTTTAATATACTTTCTTTTAGATATAAAAATTTAATTAATATATATATAATAGTTAAAGCTTTATATTAATATAAGGCTTTTAACTTAATTATTATATATATATGTATATATATACATATATATAAAATAATTAAATTTAATTAATTAAATTAGATTAACTAAATTAAACTAATTAAATTAAATTAATTAAATTATATTAACCAAATTAAATTAACTAAATTAGATTAATTAAATTGTAATAATTATTATAATAGCTTTACTTTAAGGTTAGGATAGTATATATTATATAATATTTTTAAATATAATAGCAAATTTAAAACCTCCTTTAAATTATATCTTAGCTAAATAGGGGTATTTTCTTAACTTATATATTACATATTACTAAAATTATTTATAATTATATATGGCCTTTTTTAAAAATAAAATAAAATAAAAATAAAATATTATATAATTAAAATATATTTTGTAAACTTATTTTTATTAGCCTTATTATTTAGCCTTGTTATATTTAGCTTTATTACATTTAGCCTCATTTTTAAAAACCATTTTTACTTTAAATATAAGTAGCTATATTACCCTTATTATTTATATAATATTTATAATCCTTATTCTTTAAATTTTATATTTATTTCTATTCTTATACCCTTTTTAATTCTTTATACTTTTAAATAATAAGGATATAAAAGATAAATTTATTATTAATTTATTATTTGTATTAATATGTCCTTTAAGTTATAATAATATAAACTTATAATAATTATTACTTTTATTATAATTAAGAGATTAAACTTATTATTTTAGCTTATTAATTAATAATTTATTAAAGTTAATATTAGAATTATGGTAACTATATATATCCTTAAAAAACATATTATAAAAGGTAAATTCAAAGATATTCATAAATAAGGTATTATAATTATCCTTTTTTAGCAATATATTAATTATAATATTTTTATTATTAAATTTATTATAAGTCCTAAATTGTAATTTGGAGAATATTTTCCTATAAAATCTCTTAATATTTTTAAGAATATTATTAAGATTATTTTAAATAAGTTAAAGCTAAAAGTTAACATTATTTATACTTTTATTATTAAATATTAATATAATAATATTATTAAAAAAAGATTAAGTAAAATGAATAAATAAATATTAAATAATAACCCTTAATATAAGAAAATATAAAAAATTATAATAGGAAATAATTATTTTAAGATTTATGTTTATTAATTTATTAAATGGTTAAAACATATGAATAAATATTAAATAGGATTTATAAGCTTTATAATATATAAAAGTATTAAACTTTAAAATTATAGTTATATTACTATAATTAAGGAAATGATAAAACTTTATATTAAAAAATACCAAGTTAGGGGTATTATTTAAAAGGTTATTATATATTATATTAATTAAAATATATTTATATATATAATTAGTTATAAACCATTTCTTATATATTATAAGGATAATATAAATAAGATTAATCCTAATATAAGTTTTAATAATATAATAAGGCTTATTAAATATTATAATAATAGGAGGTTTATTTTAAGTAAAAAGGCTATTTAAATTATTACTTAGGTTATTACTTAAAGGATTTTTAGGCTTATGCTAATTATTAACTTTAGCCTTTTTATCCTTTTTATCCTTTTTATCTTTTTTGTCCTTTTTATCCTTTTTATCCTCTTTATTCTTATCTTTAATATTATTCCTAATTATATTTTCTTCTTAACCCTTCCCTTTAACTTAAGTATTACTTTTATTTATATTCTTATTTATATTTATATTGCTAATTTTATTATTATCTTTATCTTTATTATTATTATTATTTTTATTATTATTATTATTATTATCTTTATTATATTATAATAAAAACTACTAAGGTAATAACATTATTATTAGAAATATTTATTAATTAAAATTTGAAATAATAAGATATAATTTTATATATAAGATAATTAATAATATAAAAACTAATAAAGTAATTTAATATAAATATTTATTATTTTAATAATTAAGAATATAAAAAAAATATCACTTTACTTATAAGATATTATCTTTAAGGATTATAATAAGTATTACTTAAGGTGATTTTAATAAAAAAGTATTTATCTCTTTTTAAACTAATTTCCTTCCTTTACTTTTAGTTTATATATTCTTAGCTATAATATAATAAACATAATATACCATAATATAATCTATATCACCATTATTAGAAACATAAAAGCTTAATAATGATTTAAAGCTAAAATAGCTTAAATAATATATATTAAAATATTAAAAAAATAGCTTACATTTTTAGTTAATAAGAAGTAGCATAGGAATTACATAATGTTTTAATATTACTATAATTATTAATTATATAGTATAAAATAATTAAAAAAAAATATATAATTTAATATATATTTAAATAATTATAAAAGAATTAATTAATACTTTATAAAGTTTAATAATAAGGTTAATAATTAATATTATTTAAAAGCCCCAAAATATAAATCATCTAGGCCTAATCTATTAATTAAATTATTACCTATAAAATGAAAATAGTCTTTAATATAATCTTATAATATAATAAATTTAATTTATAAATATAGAAATAATTTAATTAAATATTTATTAACTATAATATTATAATTACTTTATTAATAGTTAATTTTAATAGTTAGAATAAAGATAAGCTCTTTATATATATAATATTATATAATATTTATAAAATATTTAATAAATATTATAAATAATTAAAGGGATAATAATATTATAAGTTATATATAGTTTAAAAATATTTACTTAAGTATTTAAATTAATAGGTAGGTATAGGTTTTAAGGCTAGAATAATTTTAACCTAATATTAATGGTTAAATATATATTAAATAAATCTATTTTCTTATTATTTTATAAATATATTTAAAAAATATATATAATTTCTTTATTACTTTATATTTAATCCTTAAATTAAATAAAATATCTTTATTAAAATATTATTTATAATCTTATTAATCCTTTAAAAATAGGTATTATATTTATTATAATAAACCTAATAAAGTATTAAATAAAGTTATTTATTAAAATAAAAAGGTTTAATCTTTATATTAAAAATACTATTAAATCCACCCATATTACCTTAATCTTATCCATTATTAATTATTATTTTTCATTTATAGGTTAATTAGATATATTAGATATATTAAATATATTATTTTAAAAAACCTCTTTTAAACTTAACTTTTCTCATAACATTAAATTTTATAACTAATAAAAAATTAAATTAAAGATAATTTTATTATAGGATAATATTAATCTTATTCTAATTAACCCCTATGGTAACTTATTATTTAAAGTTATTATAAAATTAAGGTTTAATAAAGACTTTAGTCTTTTAATATTAAAGACTATTTTTCCATATTATCCTTTAATATTTTATAATATCCTAATAAATAATAATAATATAACTTTAAAATTAAATAAAATATCATTATTATAAATATTATTTCATATATATAATTGGATATAGTTCAAATTAAATTCCCTAATAATAGATCTTTAATTTTCCTTTAAAGATTTTATTAAAAAGTATAATATATTCCTTAACTCCAAAGATTCTCCTTTTTATTTATTAAATCTTTAAATAAAAAATTTCCTTAACCTTTATAATACTTAATTAGGTAATTTTATTATTTAATATATTAATTTTAATAAGGATTTAACTTATACTCTTTATCTAATAATAGAATTATTTATTAGTAAAAAATATTTCATTAAAATAATAATTATTTTTAAAATTATTAAGAAAAATTAGGTTATATAATTAATAAATTAGGAAATATAAATTAGCTTTTTATTATATTATCCTAATCTTTTATTAAATATTATATTATAATATACCTATAATATATTATCTACTTATTATTTATAAAATAAGAAGGATATATATTATATTATTATATTAAGATATTTTAATAATCTTTATTACTTATATTAATTTATAAAAAAGTTTAAGTCTTAGAATATTTTTATTAGGTATAAATTATATCTTTAAATTTATTATAATCTATGGAGTAAGCTAGCTTATTTATATGAAATAAATATTAATTATTAGAATTTTTCTTTTAAAAATTTGTTCTTTATATAAAATTATATATTGAAATATAATTAATTAAAAGATATAATTGATAACTATAAAAAATCTATAATAAAGCTTATAAATATTACTTAAAACATTATATCTATTTAATTTATTCCTTTTAAGATTATAAATAAGTAGTTATATAATATTAAGGCTATTAATATATATGAAATGATATATTTGTTAATATATATTATTAAATAATCTTTAAATATTAGAAATGATTTACCTATTAACCGTACTTACTATAAGGATGTAATAATATATTTAATTGGTATATAAAATAAAAAAGTAATTAATAATTTTAAATATAATTATTTTTATAATAAAATAGCCTTTAATCCTTATAATAAACCTAATATAGAAATTATTTTAAATTATTTACTTTGGGGTTATTATAACTTAATAATTTAAAAAAAGCTTAAAAGATCTTATATTAAATGGAATTTTAAATTAGTTATTATTTACTTATTAGAGATTATCCCTAAAAGGTTGATAAAATCCTTAAGTTTTCTACTTTTCTAAAAAAAAATAAATTAATTTAAAAATAATTAATATATTTTATAATATATTTTAATTATATATTATTTATTATAACTAATTAAATATTTTATAATAAATAAATTATTATTTGGGATATTTATAATTTATTTAAAGGAATTAGTAATATAATAATAGTAGGATTATTAATAATTTAATTAAAGGGTTAATCTTATTCTTATCTTATTTTTATATTTTATAATATTATTATCTTTAAATATATTAAATATTATTATTAAAACTTATTAATTTTATTATTAAAATAAAGCTTAAAAATACTCTTTAATATACTTAACTTCCTAATGATTTTTAAAAGACTTGGCTTTAATCATTAATTAAAATTTATTATTTTAATTATATCCTATTAATTTCATTAATTATTTTTTAAGCTTTTAATAATAATATACTCTTATATAGCATAATTTATATTATATATTATATTATTCTTAGTAATATATGAACAAATAATAAAGATTATAATACTTTAAATTATATTAAACCATTTTTATTTATATCGCTTAATTTTAAAGTTATATAATATATACCTAAAGATTATATAATCTTAGTTAATATTTATTATCTTTATTATCCTAATTATAAGAAAAATTAAATTAAATATTCTCTTTCTTTTATTAAATTATTAATATTTATTAATAAGAAAACCATATCCTATTATACCTTATTTTAATTAGTAGAAATTTTTAAATAAATTATTAAAATTATAAAAAGATTTATATCCTAATATTTTAA
Source organism: Hypoxylon sp. EC38 (assembly GCA_002120335.1). Classification (NCBI taxonomy): domain Eukaryota; kingdom Fungi; phylum Ascomycota; class Sordariomycetes; order Xylariales; family Hypoxylaceae; genus Hypoxylon; species Hypoxylon sp. EC38. The sequence continues at coordinate 198,227 of KZ111289.1, forward strand.
TGACTAACACTTCTATATTTAATATTACTAATATATTTATTACCATAATAACTACTTAAGTTCCCTTAGTATATAACTTTACTTATATTTCTTATCCTTTTATAAATTAAGTTAATACCTTTAAATTAAATTATATCCTTCCTTAAATAATAAAAATCTTTATTAGAAGAAATAATATAAGGTAATTTATTACCTTATTAAATAAAAGTATATTTATATATTTATATAAAAGAAATTATATTTTTTTTTATAAGGATATTTATATTTTTTAAGATTTAAATACTATTATCTTTATTTTTAAGCTTAACTTTAAAAATAAGGATTACCTATATTTAGTTTATTATATATTAAACCTTCCAAAGAAGTTTATTAATTTTAATATAGAAATTTATTTATTATATTATAATATTTCTATTCTATTTATTAAATATCCTTTTAAATTTCTTTTTATTTAATTTAATTAATCTTTATTTATAAATAATATTATTATATTCTTCTTAAATAATGATAAAAATATTAAATACTTTATACTTTTCTAAGATATAATAAAAAATAAGATGATTAAAAAAATACTTTTAATTTGGTTATTTTTTTAATTATTTAATAAAATAATTGGTAACCAAATTAAGGATATCGCAGGTGAGAAATATAACCGTTAGGATTTTAAAGTTATTTAAGATATTAAAGTCTTAAATATGGGAAATATTACCTTTAATGTTAATAACAATAATAATAATATCTTTGATATTAATAACCTTAATATTAATAATATTAATATTAGTAAGCTTAATATTAATAAAGCTAATAATACAAATCTTATTTATTTGGTTTATATTAATTAAATAGAACATTTTAATAATAATATTAAATTTAGGGATTATAGTTTTAATTTATACTCCTTTTATAATTCCATTAATAACCTCTTAAATAATTTAAACCCCCTTTATAAAAAGTTTTAGTTTTTGTTAATAAATAAGGATAATGTTATAAAGCTTTATTATTCACACTTATAATTAAACTTAAATAAAAATAAGCTAATTTTTACTAAAAATAAATTATCTTTTAAGTGGAATAATTGGTTTAAATATAAATTTAAGCCTAAAGTTCCTTATATTCCTATTTTAAATAATAAAAAAGGTATTAAAAATAATATTCCTTCTCTTAATTAAATATTAAAATAGAAATTTTAATAAGTTTATATCTTTTTTTTTATAATAAATATTATATTATATGGAAAAATTTTAAATTATATATTATATAAGTATTTATTTATTAAAAAAGATAGTAAGTTATAAATTATCATTTTATTCTTTATATTAAGTATATTATATCCTTATTTCTATTAAATGTCCTTAAATTAATTTACTATATTTTATATATTATATTTTTATCTTTATTAAGTATCCTCAAATTAATTTATATTATTTAACTTATTCTATTTATATCTTATAATACCTTTAACCTTTTTAAAGCTATTTAATAAAAGTAAATAATAATAGTTATTAATAATATTTATAAAGGAATAATACTATCATTACCTTATTTAAAATATAAATATTATTTTATATAATTTATATAATATAATATATGGTTTATTATCTTCTAATCTATATATTTTATTAATATAATTTGATTAATTTTGGGGTTATATCTTAAGATTTTTGGATTAGTAATTATATTAATTTTAATTATTATACTATTATTATTTTAAATATTATCCAAAAATATCTTTAAAAAGTTAAATATAAAGTTTACTATTTTACTAAGTAAGGGAGGTATTTTAAATCAAAATATAAAATATAATAAAAGGTAAAATAAAAGATAACCTTTCTTTAATAAACAATTATAATCCTTAATTTTTAAATTAATATTATAATTGTTATTAATATTTACCTACCTTTTTTTTATTCTTATAATAACAAAATCTTATTAATTATTTAGGGGTTTATTTAAATTTTCCTTAATATTTTATTTATAATAACCCTTTATACTTAAACATAAATGTTTTTTAAAGATTAAAGCTTAAGCAATAAATATATAATATAGTACCTAATTTATTAAAGTTATATATAAAATTTAAAAGGTTAGTTTAATACTATTATATATATCTTTACAAATAATAATAACTATTAGATTTATCTTTATAATATTAATAAATTATATAGTAAAACTTTTTAAAATAATCTAAATAAAATGAACAAATAAATATTTAGGGGAAATATCATATAACTAATGTAATAAACAATTGTAATATAACCTATTTAGCTTATTCTTAATTTTATTTACCAAATAAAATAAATAAAATACCAAAATATAATAGCTATTACATAGCTTAGGTAGGAATAAAAACACCTTAAAGTTTTATACCTAATATATGTTAATATAAAGGAGCATAAGATTATTAATGTTATTTATTTTCTTAAATTTGTTTAATAATATAAGGTATAAGTTTATATTATTTTTAGTAAATTAAAGCTCCTTAACCTTTAAAATAATATATACCTTTTTTATATTATTTAAAGCTAATATTATATGGCAGCATTTATTACGCATAATAATCGCTTTATGGCCTTTTACTTGTATAAATTTATATATAAGGATTATAATAATATTAAAATTTTGTTAAAATAGAGGGAGATTATTATAAGGGAAAAATTAATAATAAAAGCTTAATATAATGGAATATAAAATTATAAAATATAATTATTAAAAATATCTTAATAATATAAATATATTTTTTTATTACTTATATATAAGATATAATAAATTATAAAAGTAATATACATTTATAAATAAAATACCATTTATTAAACATTTAAATTAATTGTTAGGTATAAAGATTAATAAAAAGTAAAATTAACTTATTTCTTTTTTAACCTAAACATTATCAATTAAAAAGTAATATATATAGTATATTAAATCATAATTAATACCTCCATTATTAATAATAAGGAATTTTATTAACAACTTATAATTTATTAAATAATGGGGATGTTAGATCTTAATAAAGGGAAATATTAAAAATTAGGATATAATACCTATTATATAAATTAAAAAAAGATATAACATTACCATAATTATAAATTCCTTAAACTTTATATTTAATAAATATCTATAATGGTTTTATTAAATTAAATTTTTAAAAGAATAATAAAATTTAATATAAATATAATAATTAAAATTATTATCATAATTAGCTACTAAGGTAATAAGATATATTTATATAAAGTAAAATAACTTAATTACTAATTTAATTAAATATAACTATATAATTATTATATAATTCTTTAATATTAAAACCTATGATTAAAGATATAATTATAAGTATAGTATATTTATTTATTTAAGGCTTAAAGTTTATTATTAAATCCTTTATATAGTTTTAGTATTATTTATTTATATTTAAATCTTAATTATAATTAATAAATTTTAAAAGTAATTATTATCTTATTTTTATTTAATATAAAATAACTTTTTAAAATTTAATACTTTATAATTATTATATATGCCTTAATAATTAAACCTTTTACTTTATTAACTCTTCCTTCTTATTACCTTTATATAAACATTTTATTAATATTGGGTTAATGTTATCCTTATTATTATCCTTAATATTAATTATCTTATTAGGCTTATATATTAAGTATTTTTATATTAAATTTATAAATCTTTTTTAAATAATAGTTAATTTAAACCTTATAAATATTATTAGTAATATAACTCTTAATATTCCTTTTATTCTTTAAATAATTATAATAGGCTAAAGACTTTTTTTTATAAAGATAATATAAATAAGGGTTTTATTTACGGTTATATTAACCTTATAATTAAATTTATTTATAAAGAAATCTTTAAATTTTTTAAAAAGTTTAAGTAATAGTAAATGTATAATATAATATTTAATCCATTATTATTAATATAAATAAGGGAAATATTCTTAACCAAAATAAATAATTTTTTTTTATAAAATAATTAAAATCCTTAAATTTAGAATTAATATTAATATTATTATTAATATCTTTTCTTTATTTTTTTCTAATCCTAAAATAATTAAAGTCCTTAAACTTTAAATTAATATTAATATTTAAATTATTATATATATCCTAATTCATAATATTATAATTTTATAGCGTTAAGCCCCTAACATTACCTTTATTAGTATAAATTATATAAGATATTTTATTATCTAATATAAAATACTTCTTAAAAAAGGAGTTAATAGTATTAATAATAGGCCTAAATATAATAAGTGAAACTTATTATTTTAATATTATATATATAATTTAGGAATTATATATATTATCCCTTATATCTTTGTAAATTCAAATAATTATCCTTTTATTTAATTTATTTATATTAAGGAATTAAGTAATTATATTATTTAAAATAATCCATATAAACTAGGCGAAAAAATATTTAAAGGAAATACTATATAATTAATATAAAATATAATTTTAATATATTTTAATTAATTTATTTAAAAACCTTCCCTTCCTATAAAACATATATGTCATTAATATGTAATTATTATTATATAGTTTAAAGAATAATATAAAAGCTTTTAAATTAAAGGTTTTATATATATTAATATAAAGAAATATAAGATTATTTAATTTATATATAAAGTTAAATATTATTTATAAAAAAATAGCCTAGGCTTAGTTAGGTATAACATATTAACCTATATCATTTACTTTAAATTAAAGGATTTTAATATTAGGGATAATATATATCTTTTTTATATTACTAATTGCCTTTATTATATAGTAACATTTATTATAATATATTATTATAATATAAGGCTTAGTTAATAATGGAAATTTAAAAGGGATATTTTTAATAATAAAAAGGTTATGTTATAATAAAGATATATTATTATATGGAAATTCCTAATAAATAAAGTTTAATATAATTAAATATAAGGTTATATAATATTAATAGTTTATTAAGGATTTTAATTTAATAAAATTAACTTATATTAAATATTAATATATATAAAGTTATATAAGTAATACCTAACCATAAGTAAAATATTATTATTAGGATATATAATGCATAGTATAAGATTATATAATTGGAATAATAATATAAATAGTTAAAAATATTTTACTTATTTTTAAGCATTTTTAATTAAAAGATAATAGGTATAATATATTAAATCATAATTAATATCCTTATTATTTAAAGCCATAAGTTTTAATATTAAGCAAAATTTATTAAGATAAAAGAAATAATAGATTTTAATTAATTAAAAAGCCTTAATTTATGGCTTATTTCTTAAATAAAATAAAATACTAAGCTAAATTATAATAATTAAGGACTTTTTAAAATTTATAGTTAAGTTTTCATTAAAATAGCTTTAATATAAAAAGGCTTTAAAGGATAAATAAAAGACTAGTTTATTTATAATATAATATAATAATTATAATTAATATTATAAATAATTAACTACTTATTTATCTTTAAAATAAAATTAAAAATAAATTATTATAATTATAAGCTAATTAAAAAATATATATTATTTATTACTAATCCTTTATTTCTTATTTAAAATTTTAATATTAAATCTTTATAATTAATTTAACTATTTCTTATTTAATATTATATTTAATTTTATATTTAAAAATATTTAAAATAAAGTTATAACTTTTATTAGAATTTATTCAACTTTTTATTAACAATATGTATAAATAGTTAAAACAATTAATTAATATTTATCACTTAAATTATTTAAAAAAAACCTTATTCCTTTCTTTTTGGGCAATTAATAGGGGTAAATTATACTATAGTATTTTATACTATACTTATTATATTATAACTAAGAATATTTAAATTAATAATAAAGGATTAGATATGAGTAAATTAGAATATTTATTTCTTTTTAAATCTTTTAAAATATCTTATCCATGTTTTAAATCTATTAGAGATTATTTTGTTTTTGTTAAATAGTATTTTTTTCATTATCTTAAATATTCTTAAGGTTAGAATTTTAATCCTTTTTTAATCTTAATATTAATTTTATTTAAATATATTATATTTTATTATATTTTATTTTAATTATTAAGTCTTTTTAAAAATTTTATTTAAGCTTTAATAAGATATAATATTTTATTATTTTTTTTATCCCTTTATTATAAAATCTTTTATATATAATATGTAATAAGTACCTTATTATATTATTGGAAATTTAGGTATATTTAAGAAAGCTTATATAATACCTAGGATAACTTAATAATGGCTTAAACTTAATAATATGTGTAAATTTATTAAAGGTAAAAAAAATATTATTATTTATAATTTAATTAATAATAAGGTTTACTTTTAATTTAATATTTATAAACTCTTTAATAATAATACCCTTATTTTTTTATTAAAGCCTAATAAAAAGGATAATAAATTTCATTTAGTTAATCATATATTAGTTCCCTTATTAAAGTTAAAAGATTTTAATATAAAAATTATTAAATTATATTATAATGTATATTACTTATACATATTTTAAAGCCCTCGAGAATTTTTCTTTACTCATTTCGCTTAAGCATTATTTATAAACTTAATTATTTAAATTTTTGTTAATAAAATTAATAAAAATATTAAATATTTTATAAACATTTTAAAGATTATTAATAGAAAATAAATAGGGATTAATAAATAAATGGTAATGGGAAATTTGTTACAATTGTTATTTAAAGTAATTAATAATTATAGGTAGATTAAATAAAAAGGAAAAAAATATTCTTATAATAAAATTAAAGGAAAGGATTTTAAAGTATTAAATTTAAATATTTATAATAACGCTATGGTTTATTTTATACGCAATGGTGAAATAGTTTTAGTTAATAACTTTAATAATGTTAAATTTAGTGATTATAAGTTTAATTATATATTAAAATGATTTAAATCTTTGGAATTATTTAAGTCCTTAAGATTATTTAAGTCCTTATAATCATTTAATAATTATTATTTAAAGGGTTTAAATTTACCTAATAAAAAGTTTTAAATATTTTATAGCGGTAATAAGAAATAAGGTTTATACATTAAATATACTTTTATATTTAATTTATAAACTTTTAATTATAATAATATTAGTTATAATAATACTAGTTATAACGATAATAATACCTTATAAAAGGCATTTTCTTTTATTAATATTGTGTAAAAGTTTACTTATAAAAGTAAAAGTATTTTATTAAAAATATTACTTTTTATTAATAAAATTATTAATTAAAATAATGATTTAAATAAAAAGTAAAGCTTTTTTAAGATTTTATATAAAATATTTCTTAAATATATTTTAAATCTTACTTTTAATATAAAAGGCCATTATTAACCTTTTATATAATTGTTAAAAGTGGTAATAAGTTAAGCTTATATAGTTAATATATTCATTTATTTAACATTTATAAATAACTTATATAAGTAATAATAATTAAATATAATATAATTTAATTAGGTTAATTTATTATTTAATATAAAAGGAATTTACTTTATAAATCTAGGATTAATAAATAAATATATATATGAAAAAAATATAATATTAATCTTAATATTTAAAAATGATAACATATGTGTAATTTAAGCTAAAAGGTTTTATGTAATATAATAAGGCTTTTTAATTATTATTTACTTTCTTAGCTAATTTTAATATTTAATAAAGGATGTATTAAAATGAAACTTATATTATTAAAATTGCCTTAATTAGCTTTTTTAAAGGATATAAGGTTTAAATGTATATATAATATATTTTTAAAATTATTTATAAATGTATATAGCTTTTTAAAAAAGTTATGTAATTAGTGGTAATAACCTATTATTTTTTAAATGTGATAATTTAAAATATTAAACTAAAAGTGGGAATGGTTTTTAACTCGTATATATATGAATATATGTAATTATTACTTCTTATAGTTATTTATTATCCTTTTAAAAAAACCCTTTTAAACCAATTATATATATTTTTTAAAGTATATCTTTTATTATATTATATTTCTTTAAGCTAATAATTGTTAAATTAAAGTATATATAAATATTTTAATATGTTATAATTTTATTAAGTAATATTTTATTATTTTTGTTAAATTAAATTAAATTATTTTATTTATATTATTAAAATATTTTTAAAATGTAAAATATAATGTTTTAACTATCCTTTTTAAATTTAAATTATTTTAATACTAATATCCTTAAATATTTATTCATTTATTATTTTAAACTTCTTAACTATGGTATAATATTATTATTTATTTATATAATTTAAGGTAAAAGTATTTATTATAATTTTATTTATTACTTATATTATATTATAATTGGAAATTACTAGGTTAATAATAAGGTTAATATATTATAGTAATAAATATAAGATAAATTATTAAATAATAATAATAATAATAATCCTTAACTTAAGCCTAAACTTAAATTAGCATAATGTAATAATATTAAATTAATTTGTTATAAATTTTAAACTTAATAAATAAATATTATATATAATTTATATCCCTTTTATTTAACTAAATAAGGGAGTTTTTTAAATACCCTTTAAGCTTATTTTTTAAATATCCCTTAAATTTATTCCATTATATAAGCTTAATAGAATAATCCTTTAAATAATTTCTTAAACACTATAATACCTTAAATATACTTATTCTTATTTACTTTTTTAAATTTAAATAAGGTGGTAATAATCCTAAAATATAACTTTATAATATATTATAATTGCTTATATTTTTATATACTTAAAATAATTCTTTAAAAGCTTAGGATTAAATATAAGTTAGTGCGTTTTATTATATTATATTTTCTTTTAATAGTAATTACTAATTAATAGTTAATCCTTTATATAAATATTTTATTATATTAAATTTTAAAAACTAGATTTTTTCTTATAATTAAGTGTTAAAACTTTGGATAAACCTTTTATTACACTTAATTTTTATAGCTTTTAAAGTAAAGTTGTTCTTTTATTATTTAATGGGATTTTAGGCTTATATAAAAGAAGCTTATTTAATTTTTAAGGTAATATTAATCTAATAGATTTAAAATTAAATGGTTAAAGTTTTTAAATAGGACATTTTTATTAAATCTAATTATAATAAAATAAGGCTATATAAAAATGCTTATTTTACTTTTAATAAAAATATAGTTATTTCATTTTTAATACGTAATTTATTAAGTAAGGAGGTTATATTTATTATTTATATATAAAAAGATATAATAGTTAAGGCTTTTATAATTATATAAGAACTAATATTATTTTATTATAATTATAAATATATTAACTTTAGTTAGATTTTAAGGGAGCTTTTTTTTATTTAATTTATATGATTTAAATTTTATTTAATATATATACCTATTTTTAAGAAAATTTTAAATAAAAAGGGAAATTATATTTTATATTTAATCACTTATAATAGGTTTGGTAAGGTAAAATTTAAATAATAAAAGTTTAACAATTTTAAATTTTTAAAGTTATATATAAGTTATAATATTACCTTTTTAATAAAAATGAATTATATAATTTAAAATGTTAGTGTTTTAAATCTTTAAAATTATAATAAGGAAATGAATAGTAATGATAAACCTAGGCTTATAAAGGATGTTATTTATGGTTTATTATGGTTTAAAGTAAATTTTTATAATAAAAAATTTGATTATTTTTAATATAAATTATTAGTAAATAGCTTAAAAAAAGTATTTTTTAATATATTTAAAATTAACAATATAAATAAAGTGTTACATAGTTGCTTATTAAAATGTTTTTACTATTTAAATGATTTAAATATCACTTATAAGGTTGAATAGGTAAAAGAGAAATTACCTTTCTTTTCTAATAATTTGATTATAAAAAATAAGGAAGATTTAACAATTTCTTTTAATAATAATAAAAGTAGTTAAATAAATAAGGTTAATAAAAGTAGTAAAAGTAGTAAAAATAATAAGTTTAATAAATCTAATATAAGTATTAATAATAATAAGGGTAAGATAAATAAAGTTATTTAAAATGATAAAATTATATTTATAATTATATTTAATAAGATTAAAAGTGCTTTAAGCATTACATATTATTTTATTTAATATAATTTTATTATATAAAATAATTTAATTGGTATAAGGCTTTTTTTATAGTTTATATATTAAGGGTTTTATTAAAAGGTATAATTATTTATTATTATTTTTTTTCTTTTTTTTTTCTTTTTTTATTCCTTTTTATTAATTAAGGTTATAAAATTTAACAATTAGGATATGTAATATTTATAATTAATATTTTAGTATAATATAAGTATATAATTAATTATATTATTTTTATACTATAAATAAGATTATAAATTACTTATATAATTATAGTTAAGCCTTTAAGTTTAATATATTTAATATAATAGTATTATAAATTATTTAAATATTTTGTTTAAAGTATTTTAAAATAATAAATAGGTTTTAATTAAATATATTTATTTATTTATTAATTTAAATATTTTAAATAATTGTTATTTATTAGAATAAAGTTTTTTAATAGGATTAAGTTTTATAATAAACTTATATAAGAATTTTATTATAGGAATAAGTGTAAATATTAAGAAAGGAACTTATAAAGGGTTAGTTATATAAGCCATAAGGTATTTTATAACTTTACAAATACTTTAACTATTAATTAACTAGTGTTAAATTTGAAATAAAGGAATGTTTTAAGTGTTAATACTTTTATAAAGGAAGAAATAATATAAGTAATATAATAAAGGAATATTTAAAATATTAAGGCATTTTTGTAAAGGCTAAAATTAAGTTATAATTAATGTAAAAAGGTAAAATAGGGGTGTTTAAAAAATTATAATTTAGTAATATATTATTTTCTTATATTTAAGGAAAAAAAAGAAAATATTATTAGGGGAAATTATAAAAGGCTTTATTTTATTTTAAAAGGTTAAAGGTTAGTATATTATAGGTTAATAATTTACCTTTAGCTTATTATTACTTATTTTATTAATGATTAAGTATTAATAAAAATTTATTTAATTTATTATTATATTATTTATATTTTTTTATTATTTTTTATATTTTCCTTATTAGTATTTTATTTATTATAGGCTTTTAAAATAAGGGTTATATATGTTTTAAATAAAATAAATAATTGGCTTAATGAAAAGGATTTAATGTTTAATTTTATTAGTTAGTTTTATAAATATATTATTAAGGTTAATTTAATTTAAATGGTAGTTTATATAAAGTTAATAAATAATAATACTTATATTGTTTAAGATTTTAAAGGCTATGTTAGCACTTTAAAGGCTTTAATTTAAAATGGGGATAAATTATATAAAAGAGAAAAATAATTAATAAATAAATATAGTAAAAGTAAATATTTATATCCTTGTTATTAATAGTTTAAAAGATAATAAAATATTATGTATTAAGGTGTACTTTAATATGTATAAAGGTTTATTTATATAAGAATAAAGTGTATTTTTTAGCTTATTTTTTCCCCTTATATTTGTTAATTTTAATATTTTTTATTATAAGCTTATATATATATATTTATCCTATTAGCCTAATATTATTTATATTATATATTTATTTTTTAATTATAAATAATTCGAATAGGGTAAGTTAAGTGATTAGCCTTTTATTTAAGTTATAGCTAAGAAATATTATATTTTATATTTGATAAAATATAATATATCTTTTAATATTATGTTAATATTTATTAATTAATTTTATTTTATTATAAGTTTATATATGATTTTAATATTTAATTAATAAATTTAAGATTGATTTATATGTTATATAGAATAGTTGTATGTGGTATTTTTTTTATATAAAATATAATTTTAATTTATTATAAAGTTTTAAGTATATAAAAATAAATGGGTAGTTACTTTAAAATATATATGTATTTATATTTATAATTTAAAATCCCTAGTTATATTTAGTATATATTAATTTTTTTTTAAAGGTGGTTAGTTTAATTTTTTTTAATTTAAATAAAGTATACTTTAAAAATAACTTTATTTTTATATAAAAGATTTTTTTATTAATATTAAGTATGTAATATTTACTTATAAATATTTCTTTATTTATTAATTTATATTTATTTATTAATTTTTAATATATATTTAACTTTGAAAAATTTTAATTATATTTAAATAGCTTAAAATATATTTAAGAAAATTGAAATAGTTTTAGCTAAGTTTTATTTAAAATATTAGTTTTTAAAAGTAAAAAGATAATTTTGTTAAGCCAAATTAATTTAAATTTAATCTTAGGTAAAATGTTAGCTTTTAGAAATGAAAAGTTAACCTTATTAAGTTAAATAATAAAACTTTAAATGTTATTTTTAAACTAATTAGTAATAGCTTAGGTTTTAATTAAAGTTAGGTAAATAGTTTTAATTAAAATTTAATTGGGAAAAGTTATTTTTTAGCTTAGTTTAAATTATTTATTTATGGTTTTTTTCTTAAAAAGGATAATAATAAGTTATATTTAATAAATAATATAAACCTTAATTAATATATAACTTAGGTTTTAGTTAAAGTAAAAAAGATAAATATAAGTAATATTATTATTTTAATAATTAATGATTTAAACGTATAAATATTTTTATTATATTTTTTTAAGGCTTATTAACAATAATTTTAACTTAAGGTTAAATGGATTATTTTTTTAAATAAATATTATTTAAATTAAATATATTATTATTAAAAAATTAAACTTATACCTTTACTTATTTTTAATTATAAAGGTAAGTTTAAATTAACTTTTTTTTATTTTAATTTTTAATAAATCTTAATTATATATATAGTAATAATTAGTATTATTTTACCTTTAAAATATATTTATAAAAGTTATTAAATAAATAAAAATATATTTTAATAATATATTATTTTATTAAACTATTTAAATAGTATTTATATTATATGTTATTATAATAATAGGGATTATAAATATATTTATAAAATTGGTATATTAAGTATTAATTTTTATATTATTAAATAAAATATTATTATTATTTTAATTTTTATAAATATAAAAAAATGTATTAAAATTATTATATTAGTTAAAAAATAATAATAAAATATATTTAATACTTTATTTAAAGCTATATATAATATTAAAGCTTATTTGTTAATATTTATAAATTAAATTATTAATTTAAAATGTTAAATTTATTTATAGTTTTATATAATTATTTTATAATTTATTATATATTAATATAAATTAATAATTATTATATTTCTTTTATATACTTTATAACTATATAATATATTATATAAGAAATATTTATATATATATATCCTTATATTAATAATTTCTTATATGGTTTAAATATATAATTAAAATGATTTGGTAGTTTGGCGGATTCTTTGATTTCGTCCATGGTACATAGCGGAACGCCCCCATCCTGCATGATGAAATGGTTTGACCACTCGAGTCCTAGAGTTGTAGCCAGTAGTTGTGATTGCTCGCGTCACACAGCAGGTCGATCAGTGCAGCATTCCTACCTCGGTACCTATTTTTGGTTATCCAAGCCCTGTTCTCTGTTCCACTGTCATCTTTCGAGCCCGACAACATTCAACTTGCAATTAGTGTGATTCATGTATTCTCTCTTCCACGCATGACTACACTACGTTTTAGATTGTTACCTGTCTTTGTTCTATCCTTAAGCAAAATGGAGGCGCTCGCAGCGGTTGGGCTAGCAAGTAATATCCTCCAGTTCATTGAAGTGGGATACAAGGTGCTATCGGCGTCAAAAGAGATGTACGGATCGGGTCATGAAGCGGGTCGATCGAATAAGGATATTGAAACTATTACCCAAGAGATGAAACGATTAGGTCTAAGCTTGAGTAAAGGAGTTCCAGCATTACAGAAGACAGAAGAAGATGAAGCCTTATTGAGGCTGACTGCAGAATGCGAGCGGTGGTCAAATGACATGCTTGCGCTTCTTGATCATCTTAGAAACAAGAACCCAAACAGCAAACTCAAGGCAATCAAGGCGGGATGGAAGAACTATAGAAAGCAGGGCGAAAGGGACAGGTTAGAAAAGGGATTAGACAGCTGTAGGAAACAGCTTGCTCTCCAGCTAACTAGCATGTCCAGGTAAAGTTATACGAAGATGTATATTCGTATTTCTAGTGTGTGCTGATCAGTTATCTCAGATCGGACACCCTTAGCAAACTTCAAGATTTGAGCGATTCGGCGAAGTTGAACAACGACAACTTGGTAACCCTAAAACGCAACCTGGAGTTGCTCCAGACGTCTCTGCCAGATCTCTCGACCAGTGTAACCTCTCAGTTTCTGGATGGAGTCCGGAAGATCCTGCAGGTATCAGACGAGGCTTTGCGGAAATCCAAACATGAATTATTCCTCTCTGCTATAGAGTATCAGGGAATGGAAGATCGTTTTTATTATGTTGAATCTGCTCACGCAGCGACATTCGAATGGATCTTGGCGGACAGTCCAGTTACCAACACGACACAGGACCCTTCAGTCCCAAAATTATTTAATTTCAGAGAACAAGCTCGAAAAGATTTCATACATTGGCTCGAATCTGGCCGAGGTATTTTTCACATATCAGGGAAACCTGGCTCGGGGAAGTCAACGCTGATGAAGTTTTTATTTAAAAACGAATCCACGAGACGCTATCTTAAACAGTGGTCTGGCGGGAAACCACTTATATTTGCGAAATCATTCTTCTGGAGGCTTGGGAATGATAGACAGAAGAGCTTAAGTGGCCTCATCCACACTCTCCTTTACGAAGTCCTCTCTACAACCCCAGATTTGATTCCTATTGCATTTCCTTCGCTTTGGGTGGTTGTGGAACCATCTACGAAAAATGGAAGCCGACTCACTCGTACCGACATTGAACAAGGATTTGAAAACCTCGTAGCGAACCAATCGACTTTTGAAAAACACAAGATGGTGTTCTTCATCGACGGCCTCGACGAATTCAGCGGTCGGCATACTGAGCTTGTAAACAAGTTTTTCAATTGGACCGCAAATTCTGAACACCTAAAGATATGTGTTGCGAGTAGAGAATGGAACGAGTTCATGGAAGGATTCGCTGAATGTCCCAGACTGCGAATCCACCAATGTACTCATGGAGATGTCACCACACTAGTTGATGACCGACTCAAGACAATTCGGCCTCATCTCGATGTTGAGAATGATGGAGAATTGGAGCGCCTCTCTGAGAACATAACATATAAAGCCGAGGGCGTCTTTCAATGGGTGCGCCTGGTTCTGAACGCCGTGGAGGATGGCGCGATAAATGGCGATAGCGTCTCAGACTTAGAGTCAAAAGTCGACGCGTTTCCAAACGAGCTCAAGGAACTATACCAATATTTGTTCGACTCGATCCACATAGCTGACCGCCAGAAGGTTTTCGAGACCCTGAGAATGACACAGCATATGGGACTTGATCGCAAATTACCATTGCTTCGATTCTGGTTCCTCAATAAAGTGATAGATAATCCAGACTACGCGATGAAAGCGAGTATCACGGAGAATTCAGAAGAGAGCATAACCAAAATATTAAAGATTACTCGAAGGCAGATTTATGGACGGTGCAAAGGTTTCCTCGAGGTACATCCGCCACTGATACGAGACCCCTATGACCGCCCTCCTGAATTCTGGCCTTCATTCGACGACGGCGAAGTCGGATTCATGCACAGTACTGCTCAGGAGTTCCTAGATCAGAGTCACATCAAGCATATAATTGATCAGGTGGTGGGGCATGTCGATTTCTTCGATCGCATATGTCAGACTTTCCTTGCGAGCGTCAAGTTCGCTGATCAGGCGTGGTACTTTAGAGGCTATAATAACTCGCTTGATGACACCCCATTCAACGAAGAATTGATTCGCGTCATGGAATTCGCGGTGAACACGGCGCAAATCTTTACGTCTCGTTCTCCTAAGCGCCAAGACCGCTTCCTCAAGTTTCTGGACGAGCTTGACACTACAGCTGCAAGCAGGCTGGGCTTGGAATCGACAAGCAATTATAATATTCAGTGGGAAATTGGATACGTCGCCCGTAATCGCCGTTTCCGTTGCTATACCCCTCCGCGCATGCATGTTCAAACGTTTGCTATGAACTGCTTGATTCATGAGTTTTTCCGAGACAAGGATCCCACATATATGATATCTACAGCGGCTGGCAAGTCCGCAAAGGATGACGATGGCAACGATGCCAGCGATTTTGCGGTGCTTATGATGGGCCAAATCAATCCTGCTGACGTACGTGATGGGACAGTTGACTACGTGCGATTATGCTCGATGCTCGAATTTTGCTTCTCGCGTGGAATATCCCCAAACTACATTAGTCCGGCATTCAATGGACTGTCCCTTTTTGACTTGATGCTCATCTGGTTCATATACCATTCATTCGACAGGATGCGGTACAACTACGAAGACTTACCTCCTGGCACCTTCATCCATCCGCTGCGACTAGTTGAATTGTTTTTGCGTTACGGGGCTAGGTCGCAAATCCAAATATGCTTGGATGCTGAGTCTCATTGCGAAGACGAAGGTCTTATTGCGACTCAACTTAACATCGCCGGAAAAAATATCTTCAATGAGGCTTTGCCAGGGGTCAAAGAGTGGTTCTGCCTGAAGTCATCGGCTATTGCGGTTTTTGCGAAGCAGCGGAACTGGGTGGTTACCATTCGCGATCTCATGGAACTCTGGTTTCCTAAGCATCACGAAATACTCCAACGGCTAATCGATAGAAACGCGTGCGACACGGACTCTGGATTGCAATTACCCCCGTGTGAGTTGCCGTCGTCTCTACAGGATGAACCCGAGCAGCCTTGGAGTGCTGTGGAGCTGGGTGAAGACATATTTCAATGGTATCAGCGCGAGCTTGGCGACAAATCCAAATTTCGCAAGTTGTCATTAGGTAATCTGGCAGAACAGAACCGCTGGAGGCTGCCACTTTCGCGGATTTCTGGCCCCTTGTGGAGAAGGTCTATGTCTATAGCGGCGACGTGAAGCTTCTGAGCGGAAATTAATTGTATGAGAGGACACAAACGCCCTACCGGCTCTATCACACGAGAGTTGCTGTGCCAAGAGATTCTCCACCAAAAAGCCTCAAGGAGTATCTGGTATGAGCACTAACCGCTATGTGACCCGTGCTTATCGAAGTCCTACGCCCTTTAGTTAAGCGCCGATCCTCCTCCGCTGATAAGGCCCGGGGGTATACGATTCGCTGCTCATTACTTGAGTTTTACGAGGGCTATTGTGTTAAATTTAAAAAGCTTATTAAGAATTTCCTATCGCGGAAATCTTAGGTGTTAATTATTTTGAAAATTTTAAAATATAGCTATATAATAAAAGCTATAATAAAGGTTATAGCTTAAATAATAATTTTATACTTATTAACTTAATTTATATAAAATAATAAATAAAATATATAATTTATTTTATATTTTTATTTTATATAATTAACTAATATATATTAAATAATTTTAAAGATTATTTATTATTTAAATAATTTTAATATTTTAAATATATTTATATTAATTAAATAAATATAATATATTAAGTTATAATTTAATATATTTATTATAATATTATTAATTATATTATAAAATTAATTAAAATATATAATTCTTTTATATTATTTTAAAGATTAAAAGAAAATAATAAAGTAAAATATTATTATAACTTTAAAACTTTAATATTTAATATTTATATAAGCTATTATAAATATTTTTTTTTCCTAAGCATTATTTTAATTATATTATTAATAAATATTTATATATAATATAAAATATAATATATATTATATTTTAAGTATAAGAAATAGTTAAAAATTAATAATAATAGCTTAAATAAATTAATGGATATTTTTTAAATATATTTAAAATATATTAGGTTTTTTATACTTAAGTAATAAAGTTATAAGTAAGGAAATAAATGTTAATAATATTTAAATTAGTATTAAAAATCTTTTTAATAGTAATTTTAATTTTAAGTAATAATTTTAAGTAAATATAAATTTTATTAATTCTTTTTATTTACCTTATATAAATAAAGTAATACTTAAGTATAATGATTTAAGTATAAGTAAAATGTAAATTGGTTAAAAGTATTAATTTAAAAAGTAATTAACTTAAAAAAGGTTAAAAATATTATATATAAAGGTAAATACTTATATTAAAAAATTAAAAAATAAAATATAAAGGAATTAAAAGAAAAGAATTAAATAAAAATTAGGTTTAATTTTAAAAAAAACTTTTTATATATAAATTATAATATAAACTTATATAATTAAAAACTTTAATTAAAATTTAAAATTAATATTTTATTATATTAAATTATATTAATAACATTTGTAATAATAATATTAAATATTTATTTCACTTTTATAAATTATATTAATTATATTTATAACCTTTAACTTTAAAATATATATAAAATAAGTTATAAAAAAGGTAACATAAAAAATTATATGTTTTCTTATCCCTTTAATTTTATATTAAATTAATAAATTTATTAAACTTAAATATTATTTAACTTTTCATTACTTTTTTACAATTATTTATTAAATAGTTATATTTTATAAATTATATAATTAAAATAAATCCTTATAAAACCAATCTTACGAAAATTTTAACGATAAATTTTTATATTAACTTTTTCCTTTTTAATAAATATTAGTGGTATTTTAATAACTTTATATTATTTCCTTTATTAAATTTACTAGTTAATTTTATAATTATTTATTATTAAAGGTTTATATTATTAAAATATTATATTTTAATAAATCATTTATATATATTTAAAAACTTTAGGAATATTTTTATAGTAAGTAATATAATTATTAAATTAAATTATTTAAGTAAAGATTTTTTAATTAGGGATTATAATTATATAAATGTTTATAAGGTTAAGATTATTAACTTAGTTAAATATCACTTATAAAATATAAATATTAAAGTTTTTATTATATTTTTTTATAGGAAAGTAAGTATGGTTATAATGTTTTAAATATTAATTAATAAAGGCTATAGCTTTTAAATTAATAATTATAATATTTTTATTAAAATTTATATTTTTAATATTACTTTTAAAATAGCTTAGCCTTATTTAACCCTTGTTAAGAAAGTTTTTTTTAAGGAATAAATCAAAGATTTTCTTTAAAAATGGGCTAAGTTCTTATTAATTAATAACTTAGAATTAAAGGTTTTAAACTATATTAAGCTTAATTTAAATTTAGTTAAAAATTAAGTTATTATTTAAATTAAATATAATATCTTTTTTATAATTGTTAAAATTTTGTAAAATAAGTTAAATTTACTGTTTATATATAACGATTTAAATATTAACAATATTATTATTAATGGTAAGAAAATCATTAATATTATTAATTAGAAAATAACAAGTTTTTTTAGGTTAAAACAAGTAGTGTTAATTTATATTATTTGTTAAACCTTAAGTTATAAGTATTTTAAAAAAGCTTATATCTTTAAAAAGTAAATTAATAATTTAATCTTTTAAAATAATATTTATATAAGCTTAGAAATAAATATTTAACTTTTATTATAAAAATAATATAATATATTCTTAAAATTATATTATTATATTAACATTTATTTTTATATTTTTTATATAATATTTTTTAATAAGTAATTTAATTTTATTTCTTTTCTTATATTTTATATTTTATAATAATTTTATTATTTAAATAAAAGAATTTATTAATGTTTTATTTTATTTTTTTTAATAAATATAAGTTAATTTAATAAGATAAATTAATAAATAATAATAAATATAAGTTATTAAGGTTAATTATTTTAAATAATTATATATATATTATAATAAAGTTAACTTTTTTTTAAGGTTAATTTAGAAATTAAATTAAGAAATAATTTTTTTAATATTTACTTTTATACTTTATATTTTATAATAGTAAAAGTAAAAGTGAATATATATTTAAATTTATTAAAAGAATATAAAGTTATTATTAAACTTATTTTCTTTAAAAAAAGTAAGAGGATTTTACAATTAAGTTTATTAAGTTTAATATTATTAATTATTTTTAAAAAGATTAAAATATATTTAAGCGATTTTGTGATTAAAAATATTTAAGGTATAAAAATATATATTATAAAGTTTAAATGTGAAATAAAACCTTTAGTAATATA
Source organism: Hypoxylon sp. EC38 (assembly GCA_002120335.1). Lineage (NCBI taxonomy): Eukaryota > Fungi > Ascomycota > Sordariomycetes > Xylariales > Hypoxylaceae > Hypoxylon > Hypoxylon sp. EC38. Next base: position 218,359 of record KZ111289.1, read on the forward strand.
TTTTATATTATTTATCACTTTTAATACCTAATAATTGTTTTTTATAATGGCTAATAACATACTTTAAGTGAATATTAAATAAGTAAGAATTTTTAAAATAAAGTTATTTATTATTTTATATGTTTTAATTAAAGTAATAGTTTTATTTATTCTTTTAAGTATATATTTTATTAGGAATATATATATGTTTTATTTTTACTTTTTATTAAAAGTTATTATTACTTATAAGTTTATTATGTATTATATTAAATTTAATAGTATAATAATTTTTATGTTTTTATTTAAGATAATATGTTTTGTATATATAATTTTAAAATTTAATATATATATATTATTAAGTATTTAAATATTATTTTTTAAGTGTTATAATATTTTATTATATATTGGATTAAATATTTTTATTTATTTATTAAAAATAATAATATTAGTAAACTTTTTAAAAAGTTTATATTTAAGGTAATATATATCTTTTTTTATGTTAAATAAAAATCTTATTTTTTGAAAAGTTTTTTTACTTATATATAACCTTAAATAAAAAAGTAATAAGCTTTATACTAATTTAAATTAATAAAAGTTATTATATAGGATAATTATTAAAATATTTTTAAAATTTTTATTATAATAGCCTTAAATTTTTTTTAACTTTTCATATATATTATAAAAACTTTTTTTAAATATTATACTATACTTATTAATAATTAAGATATTTATATTTTATTAAACTAATTGTTTTTTATATAATATTTTATTTTTAACAATTTAATATAAACCAATTATAAAATAAATAGTTATATTATTTATATTAGTATTAATATTACCTAAGGTAGTTATAACTTAGATTTTCCTTTATATACCTTTACTTTTTAATATTTAAATAAATATTTTAATAATAATACTTTTCTTAATACCTTCTTTACTACTAAAGTAATAAAATAATTGGTTATTTTCTACGCGTAAATTACTTAACTTATTAGCCCTAATTAGGTCAATTTTATTTAAATAATAAAGTATAATATTTAAAAAAATAAATTACTTTTTATTAAGTTATTTATGTTTTAAAAGAATTAAATTTATTTTTACTTAAGTTTTATTTAAATAGTAATAAATAAATAATGTTGTTAAATGTAAATTTAAAATTAACATATAAGACTTCCTTAATAAATTTTAATTTGAAATAAAATTTTCATTTAGCCTAATTATATTTTCATTATTATAATTAAAAGCTAAAATATTAATACTATTTTTATATACCAATGAAGTATTATTTAATTTACTTATTATTTAGTGTGACTTATTTTAATTAAGTTCTTTTAAATTTATTTTCTAAGTTATAATATATTTTAAAATATTAATATAAATCTATTTATTTATAATATTAAATTTAAGTGGTATAATGTTAAAACTTTATTTTACCTTATAATAAAAGTTTAATTTTAAACCTATAGGAAAATTATTTATCTTTAAAATACCTTTAACTTAAAAGGTTTTTATTAAATAATAAATAATATGTTTAAAAATAAGTATACTTTTATGTAAAGTCTTTTATATATATTTATTAATACTAGTATTAAAAGTAAGAAGTTTTTTTACTTTTTATAAGTTTGGGTTAATATTATTGTTTTTATTATTATTATTATCTTTAATATTATATCCTTTTAAATTATTAATATTTCAATTAGTATGATTAAACTAAGCTATTTAAACTTTAATGTTATAAGTAGTATTTTTTTTTAATTTTTTTAATAAATTAAAATTATTATTCATAAAATTTAAATGCTTTAAAAGCTAAGGTTTAAGATTTTTCTAAATTTTTTAAGGTATTTTTAAATTTAGCAATAAAAATCTTTCCTAAAGATAAAATAATTTAAGATGAATTATTGCATTTTTATTATAAAATTTATTTTAATTTAGTTTTAATAATAAATTATTTATTAAAAAGAAAGTATAAATTATGCTTTTTAATAAGATAAGTTAATAATAGTGGTTTTTATATAAAAACCTTTTAAATTAAATATGGGATTTTTTTTGTTTTTTAATGTTAGGTTTTGAAATAATTTTAATAATAAAGGTGTAATTATAAAGGTATAAATTCCTAAATATAGGTTTTTAATAATAATATATTTTAAATATATTAAACTTTATATTATTTTTATGAAAAGTTATTATAGTATTATTAAATAACTTAATGTTTTCATTTAAACTATTAAATATTAATTATTTTAAATATTATTATAAATGATAAATGGTAAAGTAAATAATAGTAATATATAGTTAATATTATTTATCCTTTAATAAATAAAATGTATTATAACTTAATATATAATTATATATGTTAATAATAAATAATTTTTATTTAAAGAAAATATAGTTTAATATTTTCATTATAAAATTTTATGTAACCTTATTTTAATCTTTAATATTAATAAAAGAAAGTAACTTTAATATTAATTTAAAGTAAGTAATAATTAATGTTAAATATTAATATATAGGAGATTTAACTTTAATTATATAATTTATTATGTAAAAAAGTAAAGATAAAGTTTAGGCTTTTATAAAAATAAGTATAAAATTATAATTATAACATAAAGCTATTATTAAAATAAAATTTTAATGTATATAATATATAAATCTTTGCTTAATATATAAGATACTATTATTATTAATATAGGTAAACTTTATTAAGTTTTAAGGAAAGCTAAAATGATAAATTTTTTTATAAGGATTTTTTTTAATTTTTTTAATATTAACATATTTATAATATATAGTTGAATATTTATAGGATTAAGCTATTATAGTGATAAATTAAGCTTTGGCTTTTTATTTTTATTTTAATTTATTAAGGTTTTATTATAATAATTTAAGTAGCTTTAATTATTATAAAATACGATATTTTTCTTTTAATATAATAGGATTAAAATCTTTTTTAAAGTGTTTATTTATATAGGTTAGAAGTTTTATAATTTTTCGAGTATTTTTCCTTAATAAAACGTTAATTAAAAAGTTTTTGATTTTAATATTATTATAATATTAAAGAAACTTATGAAAGTGAAAAATATTATATCCATTAATTTTAATAATATTAAAGTATTAATTAATAAGATTTAATATATTATCCTTAGTCTTGTTTTTAATAATCTTTTTAAAGAAAGATATAAGGTAAATATGAAATTATATTATAGTTATAATTAGGTTTTAATTAATTTCTTTTATTTAAATATAATGATATTAAAACAATTAAAATTAAAGTTTTTGTTAAATTTGTTAATAATATTAATAGTTACAAAACTTATGACTTATTTAAATATAAATTAAAAATAAAATATTATTTAAATTAATAGTAAATCATATTAAAAATATGTTATATTTAATAATAAAACTTTATATTTAATCTTATTATTTAACCTTTTTTTTGTTTAATAAAGGTTGTTGTTTTTTATATATAATAATTTCTTTAAAAAGATTTCTTATATAATAATTATTAATTGACTTATTATTTTTCAACTTATTATTAATTTATAATAATTTTTCTAAAATAATTAACCGATAAATGTTATGAAATTAATGAAAGGATAACTTTTTTATTTTAACAAAGCTAATTTTGTTATTATTATCTTTAATAATTTAATTAAAAATTAAAAAAAAGAAAATTAAATATATAACTATTAATGTACCATATTGTTACAACTTAATTAACATTTAATTGTAAAAATATATAAATATTTATTTAGAAAAGAATTATAAAAAAGAAAATATATTATTTTATATTAAAATTCCTTTTTTTATATTCCTTTAATTTATTACTTTATATATTATTAATGCTTATAAAACTACTTTAATTATAAGGTAAAAGTGTGATAAAAATTAAAGTAAAGTAATAAGGATTTTTAATACTTAAAAACTAATTATTTAAGGCTATATAAATATATAGTTGATTATTTTTTTCCTCCTTAGTTATAATAAATCTTTTTCTTTTAAGTTTTAGTTTAAAGTTAAATTTAATATAAAAAGATTAATAAATAAAGTTAACCTTTTACATGTTATTAACTTAATTATTATATTAGGAGAAAAGGTTTAAAAACATTATTATATATACTTTAAACTTATAATTAGGCCTTATTTTAATGTTATTATATAGTTAAGAATTAACTTTAAATATTTTTTTAAGTATAATATACTTTATTTCCTTTATAATATTTAATTAATTTTACTTATTAAAATTAATTATACTTTTATTATTATTAATATTATTATTAATACTTATATTATTAATAATAATGTAATTTTTCTTATTATAAGGAAAGCTTTAAAAATTATTTAATTTATAAAATGACTTATTTTCTTATTATATATTATTAAAGATAAGATTTTCAATCTTTTTTAAAGGAATATATATTACTTACTTTGCTAATTCTTTTTTAATGTTAAATATATATGTGATATTTTCCAAAATTTAAGGTAATAATATTTTATTTTTATTACTTTAAATTTATTAAAATTAATTATTTAATAAGATATAAAAGTATAAGTAATTATTTTCTTTTAATTATATTAATGTTTTTTTTATAATGGATTTTCTTAATTTAAAATATGATATAAAATTTTATTCCTTTAGCTTTTAAAAATTATATTATATTATATATAAATTATTAAAAATATTTTTTATTTTATATGATAATACTTTAATTATGGAGAAAATATTATTAGCAAAAATTGTAATATATCCTTTTATCTTTTAATATATAAGATTTATAAGCTAATTTGTCTTAAGATTTAAGGAAAACTTTATAATTAACTTAAAAGTAAAATTAGGTATTAAAAATCTTTTCTTTAAAGGATGTAATCTTTTTAAAGTAGGTAGATAAAAATGAATATATAGAATTTATATTATTAATAAATAATAGTTATGTAATAATAATAACTTTTAAATTGTAGTTAAATATTATTTATAAATTAAAACTATCCTTAATAATTAAGGAAAATAACTTGTATAATTAAATTAATATAAAGTTATATTATAATAAGTTAAAAATGGCATTTTTAAACTTTTTAAAAGGCGATAAGGAAAAATTTTCTATAATAATAGTTATAAATTAGCTAGTAAATATTAAATAAAATAAATATAATATTAATTTAAAGGTAATTTTATATTATTTTAAATCCTATTTTAAAAGTTAAAAATATAATATATTTTATAATAATTTGAAATTAGTTAAAGAAATTTATGTTTTATAAAAAAAGATTATTTAGCTTTAAAATTATGGTTAAGAATATTTATAATATTAATAAATTATTATTTTATTATTATATTATTAATTTCATTTTAATTATAGTTATTATCACTTTTATTATTTTTATTAGGAGATAATTATATATTAAAAGACTGGTTTTTATTTTATATAAAATGATTTAAAATATTATCACTAATTATTAACATAAAATATAATAAGGTATATTTATTAAAAAATATATTATATAAAAAGCTTAAAACTTTAAAAATAAAATAATAACTTATTAAAAGGCTTATATAAAAATATTGTCTTATTATTACATTTTAAAATACCTTTATCTTAGCTTTTTTTTAATCTTTAAATCCTATAATCCCTTATAATTTTATAATATTAACTATAGCTTTAATTATAATTTATAAAATATATAATAATATAAATAATATAATTAATTATAAAATAAAAAATAAATATTATTAAAATTTCAAAATATTAGTATTAATAAATATTATAAATATAATATAAAAGTCTTATTAATAATATATATTATTATTAAACATATATGAAATGTTATTTTAATCTTTAATTTAAGATAAATTTAAAAATAAAAATGTGATATATAATAGAAAATTTAATAAAGGAATATAAGTAATGTTAATAATATCATTTTTAGAAAGATTATATATATATTTTAAATATTTATTTAAAATATTAATTCTTTATTAAATTAAATATTAAGATTTTTGTAATGGTATTTAAGTAAATTAAAAAGAATTAATTTAATAAGGGGCAAATTTATACTTATATAAATCTAAATAAAATTATAGTTATTAATTAGTATTGATTTAAAATAGTATTATAATGGGTAAATATTACTTTAGAAACTTTAACTAAGACTTTATAAATCCTTGTTATAATCTTTAAGGTATGCCTTTTATTATAAAATTTCGAAATAATTTTTATAATATTTTTTTAAATATATTTTATTATATAAACTTAACATCTTTAACTTAATATAAAGTAATAATAAATAGTTATTAAAATTAAAAACTAATATTAATATAAGGATTTTAATTTAATAATTTTAATAGATAATTGTTATTATAATATAATAATATACTTTCTATATATTATTAATGTTAATAATAATAAATAATTATCATTTCTTTATATAAAATTAGATATAAATTTTAATATAATAATGATGTTTTTTTTATTTTTATCTTTAATTTCTTTAAGCTTTTCCTAAAATAAAAGCATGGGATATTTTAGATTAGGTTTTAATATTAACTTTATTTTATATGTTAAAGCGATTAAAATATTAAATCCTAATATATAATTTATTAAATTTAATATTTATATAGTTATATTTATAATTATAGTTAAATTAATTAAAATTTATTTAAATATAAAATATTTTCGATATTTTAAATCATTATAATTTATCTTTATCTCTTATATTTTCGATAAAGATAACCTTCCTTTTAAAGAGGGTAATATTTTTTAAGTATAAGGTAGTTTAGGGTTAGTTGCGTTTAAAACCTTACTTTATTTTAATTTAAATTAGTTAAATAGTTATTATACTTTATTTATAAGTTTAATAAAAAGTATATAAAGGTAAATATTATATATTAATAATGAGATTTTATAATGTAATTATTAATAAAAGTTTAATAAATAATATAATATTACTTATTTTAATTTAATAAATATCCTTATTTAAAGGAAATGGGTTAGTATTATATTTAAAAATTAAGTTTATAAATTATTATAATTATTATATCTATAGTTAAATATATAACAATTATAACTTATTTTAAAATCTGGTTTTTTTATATAATTAGAATTTTTCTTTAATTAAAGTGATCGATCCTTTATATATGATTTTTTAATCTAAAAGTCATTTTTATTTTAGGTTTTTATTTTATTTAATATTTTAGCTTTGGTAAAATATGGATAAGCTTTAAATAAGGCTAAAAAGTTAATTCTTAGGTAATATTTTTATTTTAAAGGATTACTTATTAAATAGATTAAAAAAAAGTATATAAAAAAATGAGAATATAAATTAAAAATATTATTATTTAAATTCTTAATATATATTATTATATTATATATTAATATTTATAAATTAGATAATAGATTAATAATAATTAATATAAGCTTATCTTATAAAGTATTAGTTTAATTAAGCCTATAAAAATGATTAAACTTAGGAGCGAAAAAAAAAGCTTAAATATTATCGTTTATTATAATTAAAAAAGGTAAGTATTATATATATGTACTTTAATTTAATTTAACTTAGAAATTAATAAATAATAAAAATACCTTAAATAATTAATAAGAATACCTACCCTTAGTTAATATATCCTTATAAATTAGCTTAATAATATTAATATTTTTAAAAACTTAATATTTTATTTTTATATTTAATATTAATATATTATAATGAAAAAAAGGCTAATTTACTTAATTTAACACTAATATTATAAAGTAAAAGTATAAAACTTTAAGGAGTTTACTAACCTTAAATAATATAATTATATTTTAATTAAATACTTAGCCAAGGTTATAGGATAAGTTAAGGGAAAGTTAGTTAAATGATTTTAATAATAATAATAATAATAATAATAATAATATAAAAGAGATTAATATATTATTTAAAAAAAGAAAAGAATAAGGTAGAAATAATGATATATGATTAATTTTTCCTAATTTTAATAATTAAATTTATATTTTATTACCTTTTATATTATTATTTTTAATTAACTAATTAACTATAAGTGGTGATAAGATTATTAGTTTAAGGAGTGGTAAGTGTAAAGGATAATCTTAATATTGTAAATTAAAAAATACTTAATAGAACCTCCTTTTTAAAAATAACAAAAATATAGCTTAAAAAAAAAGATTTAAAATATTAATTAGAAGGTATTAAAGTTGATAAATATTTATTAGCCATAAGAATAAACGAAAAAGGAATTAGTTTATTTATTATCTTTAACTACTTATTCACTTTAAATAATATTAGAAAACTTTTATTATATTTTTTAATTAAAATTTTTAAAATTAATATTATATATAAGAGGGATTTAATCTCTTATTAAATATAATGGACTTATTTTTATTAGATTTGTTAATAATCTTATTATAACTTATTATATATTTGAATATTATTTTTAAAGGCCTAAAATTATATATGTTATTTATATTACTAAATAAGGTATTTATAAATAAAAATAAATTAAAAATTAGATTAATTAAATCATTAAATTTGATAATATTTTTAATATTATTATTTGATTTTTTAAATAAAAAATAAATTTGCTTAAAAGAATATCCATTAATATTATTATATAAACTTAAATAATTAAGCATATAATTAAATAATTTATTAAAAGTATTAAAATATATAAATATAAAATTAAGATTATTTTCCACTATATTATTATTAATAATATCTATATTATCCTTAATACTTAAATTAATATATTTAATATTAATAATAATTAAGCCTTTTATATTAGATTGAGATTTTCGAATTAATATTAATTTATTGTTATAAAAAATAACTTAATAAGGTTTCTTAATATTTTATTAAAAAATATAAAAGAGGAAATTTTAATTTTTATCTTTTATAAGAGGATAAAATATATTTATAAAAATAAACTATATAAACCAAGTAAAAAAATATTTGCTTGGTATTTTATAAGAAGGAAAAAGCTTTTAATTTTAATATTTTATTAAAATTTTCAAATTTTTAATAATTACTTTTTTTAAAATATGGAATATATAAGTAATAAGTTTATATTTATTATTATCCTTAGAATTTAACTTAAAAAAATATAATATAATTAAAATTAAAAATATAATAAATATTAAAACAAAGTAAAATAATATGAAAATAATTATTAATTATATTAATATTATTGTTAATAAATAATATAAATTTATATATTTTATTTACTTTAAACTATTTATTATAAGCTTTATTAATAATATAACTTTACTTAATTAAATTAAAAAATATTATAATCCTATAAACTTTATTATGTTTAATAGATATAATGAAATTGCTAAATAAAACTATAATAAAATATTTTAATAAAAAATGATATATTAAATCTCCTTTATTAAAAAGATTATATAACTTATTAATATTTAAGAACTTTAATAATTACCATAGCTTTGAAATAAAAGTAGGAAATTTTTAATATGCAAAATTAAGAATAATAAAATATTAATAATATTTAAGGTACGAATAAATATAAAAATAATAAGTATTTTTATATAATATGTTATTAATAGGAATAATAATTAGTTTTAAGGGATTTTTATTTAATAAGAAAAATGAAAAAGTATGGTTATAAAAACTTAATAATTTATTATTAGTAAAAGATCTTATAGTTATATAAATAAAGTAAGTAATAAAGAATTAAATCCCTTAGGAAAATATATCTTTTAACTTAATAAGATATAACTATTATAAGGTTAAATTGGTTAATATAACTTAATTAATAAAAAAGATTAAATTTTTAATAAATTGTCCTTTACTTTTAGCCTAAATATTATAAGCTAATATGTAATATTTATAATAGGTAATATTATAATATATACCTTTATTATTAATAGTTTAAAGTGTTAATAATAGATTTAAATTAGTATAAGTAAGATAATAAATATTAATATAGTAGAAGATAATTTTATGATTTTTTTTATTTGCTAAAAACTTTAAAGGAGTTAATAAAAGTTTTATAATAATTAGATTTATTAAAATTATATTTAATAATAATATATTTAATAAAATAATGTTATATATTATAATAAATAAAATAATAAAGCTAAAGTTATTAAAACGTTATTTATTATAAAAATAATTAAAAAGGAATTTTAATAAGATATTATTTATAAGTTAAATTGAATATGGAAAAGAAATATTACATTAATTATATAAGCGTAATGGATATTAACGAACAAATAAATGTATGGTTGTAAAACTTAAGCTTTTATGCTATTAAAGGTGGCCTTTTAATATAATAGGTGCTTATATATATTACTTAATGCCTAGTTATAGAAAAAACCTATGTTATATATAATACGCGAATGGAAAATGTTTAACTTCTCGTTTTTATAACTTATTTTTACGTTTTAATTAATCGTACTTTAAAAAACTTTTTTAAAACTTATTTATTTTATTATATTACTTTTATTTTAATTTTAATTATATAAGTTATTTTTTATATTACTTTTTTATTTATAATATTTTTATCGTTTTTTATATAATTTTTATAATAATTTTTTTTATTATAATATTATAAATTATTTAAATTAATTATTAAAAATAGAAAATAAAATAAATTTTAAAATATATATTATTTATATTATAATAAAAATTTATAAAAATATATTATTATAAAATATTATTATTTATATTATAATAAAAATTTATAAAAATATATTATTATAAAATATTATTATTTAATATAAATTAATTAAGTTTATTTTATTATAATAATTATAAATAATTTAATTTTATTAAAAAATAATTAAGTTATAATAAAAGTTATTATTAAAATAAAAATAATATATTATTAATTAAATATTATAAAAAAATATAAAAAAGTTTTTTTTAATATTTTTATTATTATATTTATTTAAGTTATATTTAAAAATTAAAAAAAGTAATAATTATTTAATAATAAATAAATTAATTAATTTAAAAAATAATATAAAAATATTTTAATAAAAATAAAATAATATATTAAATATAATATTATATTATTAAATAAATATAACATAAATAAAATTGTTACGAATTATAAAAAAATTAAAAAGGTAAATATAAAATTATTACGTTAAGCTTAACGGCTTAAATAATATTATTTAAAACTTAAATAAAAAATATGTTAATTAATAAAAATAACTAATAT